>VDFB02018296.1:6043755-6421298 GCA_007258455.2 Sequoia sempervirens | reverse complement strand
TGGTACAGTTAAGCATTCTTTTGATCTTAATGTATGAAACAACAATATTTACGCAATCTTGTATACATTTTCATTACAAAATGAATAAAAGTAGAAATATTATGCTTGTTGTGTAATTCCTTTCTGTTGTAAAACATTACATAATAAAAATTGAATTCCATATGAAACATCCCTATTGTGCAATAATTAAACTTAGCAAAAATATTTGAATACCCTTCACTTTTAAATTCAACCAACTGTCTTAGCTCTACCAAATTGAGCTATGAGTAAAATTTGGTAACATTTTATGGCATTTTTTGTTGAATGATTGCCTGCTAAGCATGCTAGACCCTTTTCCTAAACAATCCATAGGGCATGGAGTCAAATTTTTCCCTCCCCAAACTTTGAAAACCATTGTAACTTAGTTGTTAGGAACTATACAAGAACAAAACAAAATAGAAAACAAACTATCATGGCACTATTTAAGACATGGCCAACAAACAGTGCATCTGCACTTATTGGAAAATAAAACATAACTGAAATGAAATGTGCTTAGAGAACTTATTAACTTGAAAAACTACCCTACCCTACACTACCCAACAATGGTAGTGATCAAACATAACCACTCACTAGTTGTGAGAAATAACTTCCCTTTCTAATTAAGAAAGGTTGCTCTAGAAGGTGATTTAGTACTGATAAGATATGACCCATAAGAACATACCCTATAGAATGTTAGAAAACTATTTGAAGAACAAACACAAACTCACTCACCTTCTCAACCTAAACATAGATATTGTTGTTATGGGGTGAATACATGATTTGATTATGTTTTTCTAAGGATGCAACCTCCTCATTATATGCAATAGTAACATGTGTATCCTTATTTAGCTCTCGATTAGCTAAATCTCTAATTGGGCATCCTCTTGAAAGGATAAAACTTGAAATTTTACTGTTGGTTTATTGGTCATGTACTATTTTCTCTTCATCCTACTTGTTAGGCTACTCTATTTGCAGTGTCTTATTTCAAAATATTGACATTTCCACATTTTACTTTTGCTGCCCAAGGGTATCCTCCTCTACAAGTTGCTCCTATTGATCAATGATTTCCTCCTCCAAAGGTGTTTGCATAACATTCAACCATGAGTAGAAAATCTCAATCTCATGTTGCAACAGATCCTCTTCAAGGTCTTGATCATTCAAATAAGGGTTTCTTTCATATATCTGTTCACAAAACAACACTTTGTCCAATGATCTCCAATACTCTAATGGTCAAGGTGTGGCATAGAAATTATATTTTCATTTTCATTCTCAAAGATGGTAAGTTCATTAAACAGACTAACTAAAACCTTTTTTCACATTGTCTAAATTTGTAACAAAATCATCAAGATCATTTGAAAATGAATCTTCATCGCTTTCTTCATGTACTATTGGTAAAAGAGGATTTTTTTTTACTTCATAAAAACTCTTAACCAAATATGTAAGTTCCATGAAAGGCTTACCTTCACACTCTTCTACTTGATCCAAGACCCCATTTTCAAATTTCTTAGCTTTATTCAACAATTCCTCATATTGTTGAGCATCTTGTTGTTGTTTTGAAATTGTTGCTTGTGAAATCAGAATCTCACCTTCTTAATCATATCCAATAAAATAAGGTAACTCATTGGTGTTGTAGGATGATCTTATTGATCAACCTCTTTTACTTCTTAACCCTGCTACCCTATTTGGCTTATTGAAACAACTTGATCATCTTCAACAAAACCAGGAAGATAATTAGCTAAAACATTAAAAGATTCCTCTTGAATAGCCTTCTCTTGTTCGATATTTTGCTTCTCTAATTGGTAATACTCTATAGCTAAATGCATTGGATCTATATTTCTAATCTTTGCAATGATAAGTGAGCTATCCTGATCAATGGGTTGCTCTGTAACTACATTAGGTTGTACTTGATTACTTTCCTCAACTTGCAAAGGATGAAGGCTTATGAAACTTGGAATTTCAAATTGAAAAGGCTGATTTGTAGAGTTAAGAGGCTAATTTTGCTTAAAACTTGGAATTTCATACCTACTAACCTCGTCTTGAAAGGGTTGGTCTGGAATGAAAGGATTTTTTCGGACCTCATGCTTTTGTG
Organism: Sequoia sempervirens; assembly: GCA_007258455.2. NCBI lineage: Eukaryota > Viridiplantae > Streptophyta > Pinopsida > Cupressales > Cupressaceae > Sequoia > Sequoia sempervirens. The sequence continues at coordinate 6,419,191 of VDFB02018296.1, read as the reverse complement.
TTTGAGAAAACAAAAACTTCATTTCCTCCCCTTTTGCAATTAACTCCCTCTTGAGCTTTTCTTCAAAATGTATCCTTTATGTATCCAACTCTTGCTCATGAAGGTAGGCCTGATAATCTAACTCCTGTTGCTACAAATCAAGCACTTGCTATATTTTGATCTCTTCTATCTGCTTTGTGAAGTCTAACAATGTGTCCTTGATTTCATTCATGATATTCTTCATATCCCTAACCTCAAAATCTTGGAGGTGATCAGAAGAGTGTTTGAACTAACTTGACATCAAAGATGTTTCTTGAGGCTAATTGAAAGAATGGGTAGGCTAATATGAAGGTTGAGCAGGGATGGGTGGGAGGTAAGCATGTTGAGCATGTTGATATACTATTGTTGCATGACTATTTGGGATAAAACTAGTAGCATGATCAACTTGATGTGGTTGATAAGGATGTACATAAGTAGGATTTTCATGAAACAGAGGTGGAAACATTCTCTTTTCATGAAAAACTAACATGTTAAAGCATTTGAAACTTAGAAAAATTCTTGAAATCAAAGTGAATCAGCTTCCTTTTGCATAAATGAGACATACCAACACTTTGTTTGCTTGAAACTAGTAGATTGAACTCTAAGTCACTAGGTGTGTATAGATTTATGCCTCCAAAGGCTGAAATTGTTGATGTACACACCAAAACTAGCAATAAGATGATGAGTTTTGAATTGTGAAAGTTCAAACAGTCCCATCGGGTGTTCCAAAAATTATTGTCACAAAGATTGCACCCGGATGCTAAGTTTAAATGCTCAACACTCTCATGAAACATGGAAGCATCTTTGAGCCTGTGGGTATGCTCATATCAAAGATGAATCTCCAGATTATGGGTTGGTTCCTTATGATTTTTCTAATTAAATGATGACTTTGAAGGTAAAGGTATAGAAGGCTTTGAAATAAACAAATAAAACTAAGTATGGTGACGCACCTAAATGATAATAAATCTTCCAGAATGATTTGCATCTATTCTCAAAGAAACTATTTACATAGTTCAAAAATGGTAACTTAATCATAAAAATATTTCTAAAGAAGACCAAAAAGTTTGTTCCTTTAAAGGAAAATAAATATTCTTGATTTGAAGATCAAAATGAAAATAAGCACAACTAAAGACCTGTGATGAATGTACAATAACGAACGAGACAAAACTTAAAGGTTTTGATTATTCAAACAAAATAATTTAATCAAATCATTCATAAAGACACTTTGTATTATTCTGAAGAGGAAAATTTAATAGATTATAAATGAGAATAGTAGGAAAATACTACATATAGACAAAAATCTATAACTTACAAAACTTGCTGCTCTATATTAACAACTATAAAAACTGAGCTACAAGACCAATCTCTCCTTGAAAAATGCAAAGGTAAAGATGCAAGAACTAACAAAAAATATAAGTTTTTTCCAATATATAAAAAATATTGCTCCAAAGTGCCAAGAGGTTGCACTGACAATCAACTGCAACTGAAAATATTTCTCAAATATCTCTCCCATGAGAATAGATGAAAACCCTCAAAAAGAGGGGTCATAACTCATGTAAAATGAAAGATCAAGCTGTCAAACTCAGTTTGCATGATGGTCAACCCAAAAAATCTCCTAAAAAGACTCCAAGTATCATCAGGTGCTTAAGAACACTTAAATCTCACTGAAACTCAACTTTGTGTCGATCCACTACATGAATCCTCCATGATTCACTCCTTAATGCATGGAAATTATCTTTAGTTTCAATCCTTTTTTTGACTTTGCATGATTTTAAGAACCTCAAATGGAACTTTAGTTAAGCCCATCTCCTAATTTTTGCTTGAATTGGTATGGAGGTAATTAATTTAGGCAATCATTAAAGTAATTAGGTGACAATTACTTTAATGTATGTGATGACTATGCTTCCCTTATTGAATTTTAATAGCATACATTAAGGTAATTCATAAGATATTACCTTAATTATTGTTTACATTCTTATCTTGGTTTCATTTCCATGCAAAAAATAGAGGAGGTGGAACCTAAGTTTGATTTACAACTTGTAAAAATTTTAAACAAAGGAAAAAATGCCTTCACTTGTGGTCAACGACATAGGGCATGTAAACCCTAAAGCAAAAAATCCATGGCTAATTTAGCTTATCCATCATTTCATTTTGCATCAAACTTCCACTTGTCTTTTTGTGGCTTCCATTAGGGTTGAATGTTGAAGCTTTCTAGAACTCTTTAGGACTCTGATGGAGATATTATGAAAAATGTGCTTGAATTTGTGCTAAGACTGCGTGATGAGTTCCAATATTTTGATTTTCTACTCTAAAAAAGCCATGATTTCTTCATATTTTATGAAAGGAGAACAAGTTTTGGTTGTCTTTGTACAAAAAATAAAGAAATACTCAATTCCTTTGTAGCTTTCCTATCATTTCGAAGATATATCTTTGAATTTATCTACAAAAAAAAATGAAAGGGTTGATGTCTCTGCATTTTTATTTTTAGATCTAGAAATTACAAAGGCCTATTATGTATTCACAGGTCATAGATCCATTGATTAGTTTTCTTATTTTCTTTCACTATTTAGGCTGATATTTCTTTCTATACTTGTGAAAGAGAAAGTTTTTTTATGCTCTAGCTCTAAGTTTCTGAATCAAGATATTTAAGTTTCTCTTCGAGCTTCACCTCTATCTTATTCATATTCATTTTCTTCTTGACATTGGGTTTGTAGTAGTTTCTGCTCCTTTTGATTAGCTTCTTGGTCATCTCCACTGTTGCTTATGATTTTATGGGAAGCTCCCTCACCATTTACAAACCCTTCAATACCTTCTAGGGTTTGAGATAAAAACCATATCTATATCCTGCTTACTCAAGCTACTATTGTTGCAAAAATAGCATGAGGAAATGTGTCATTTACTAAAGTATTCTCCATGCTTTTATTTCTCTTCATGGAAAGATAACTCCATTAGAGTTTTAAGAAGAAAATCTCATGACTCCACTATGTTGGGTTAACTCCACTATGCCATTAGGGTTTTATAACCTATTGTACTAGGCTTTTTTCTCTTCATTTATTTTCCAGGTTGTGGATCCTTGAAGAAAGGGTATGTGTAGGGTCATCATGGAAAAAACAAGCCCTTAAGTGGTGAAAATTCAACAAAATCAGAGTTAGGCAACTTGACGTAAAAAATTTAATAAGTTATTTATATTATTTCAAAAATATGTAGGAATAGAATCTATATCAAATCAAATTTAGTTTCTAAACTACTATGTTTATTTAAAATAAACAAAAAATCTATTTGGTGAAAATTTGAAATTTTAATGCAATAGTACATAAATTTCAAGGAAAAAATAAGTAGGTGTTTGTCTGACCACCCTAATCACAATAAAATCATAATATTTTTTTATAAAATTTTAGATATAAGTAGAGGACTCATGTCCCATTGTGATGCATATTTATTTGTAATTTTTTTCCAAGTAAATAATTAATTATGAATTTTTTATTATAACTTTTAAAAAATATAAAAACTTATATGTCTGGCCACCTTAACTTGGTCAAAATTTCATGAATTTTTATTTATTTTTAATCCTATAGTATACGAAGCATATAATGTGACACATGTTTCAGATTCAAAAACTGTGATACCATTTGAAAGCCATAGATATTTTTCAATCAACCTATCAATCAGGACTTTAGTCATAATTCAAACAGAAAATGAATAATATTTTTTATTAAATTCAAAGTAAAACATAATTTATATTGGTGGAAATTTGAGAATCACCTTTAAAAACCTTTTTCATTTCATCAATTTTGGGAGAAAAAAAAAGTCGTCAGCCACATACCCATCATATCACCACTTTTTGGCTCATCATGATCCTTCACATACATGAAACCTTCATTGGTTTATTGCTTCATTACACAAGGGTTTGGTCCTCTCATTGTAACCAGTCAATCCCATTCTTTGCCTTTGGTTTATTATTGGGTTTGGGCATATTAGAATAGAACAAAATCCAAATGCCAAAGACTATGATAATGTTTGCTTTGTATTTCACTTGAAATGAATTCTTTGATCCTTATTCTAGAATAAGCATTGGTTACTTTCCAATTGACACTAAGCATTATCCTCTCAAGCTATCTTTTGTCATTGATACATAAGAAATGTCCCTCAAATGTGATGACTACTCACTTATGATTGTCAAAAATCCTTCAACTACTCTTTATGACATCTTTCACTATGACAATGATAATGTAAATGTTTCTAATAAAAGCATAGACTTTACCCCTATATCTCTTTTCCTATAAGCTAGAAATTTGTATCATATACAAGGCTAATCCAAGATTTTGTATTCAATACTAGGCTTGTTATTGAAATTTACCTAATTTCATTAATTTGACAAATTTAAGCATGATGAATGTCCTCCAATATTATGATATCAATGATCTTGTGATTGGATATCTTCTAATCTACTTCATAACAATGTTCTTAATGCAAATATGGCAATCACTATTAGAAGCTTGTCTTCAAGGTGATTTATACCATCCAATAAACTCAGATTTGATCATTTTCTATGATAATAACATGCAATTGTGCATGCTCATGATATATGCCCCTTCATTACTATCCACATTATGCACTAGTTCATGTTGACAAACTTCCTTTCATTGTCTTAAATTTGGTATTATGACAGTCCTATGACTAAAACTGTAATTACTGAACAAAATCAACTATTTGACCTCAATAACTGAAAAGGGAACATCATGTTGGGCTCAACCCTCGTGGGAGCCCATTTTAATCCACATGCTATGATGTTGGACTAGATGAATCATGGAATGGTAAATGAACCTGTATCTACACAATGAAAAAACAAGTTAGATAAAACAATAAATCTCAAAGCTTTTCCTAATGATTTGACTTTTGTTTGATGATTTGATTTTGGCTCACTTGCATATACATTTGAGAAATGCTTATCTGATTTAAGGCATCATAGATATAGGCTATATTTTTGTTGATAGGAAATATGATGATATTGATATCTGGAGCTCCAACAAAATCCTTTCATCATCATGTAGGTTCAATTGAAGATTGAAACAACAAGGAGGAGTTGAAACAAACAAGATCAACACTAGACTATGCCACTAGGAAATGGTGGATATACCTTCTCCTCATGTGTTTTTCTACTTTTATCTTCAATTGTATATTTTATGTTTATGTTGCATTTGTTCAGCTACTCCCATAGCTTGTGTGGGACATTTAAGCATTATTTTGATCTCAATGTATGAAACAACAATGTTTATGCAATCTTGTATACATTTTCATTACAAAATAAATAAAATATAAAAAATGTTATGTAAGTTGTGTAATTCCTTTCTATTGTAAAACATTACATAATAAAAACTGAATTCCATATGAAAACATCCATGTTGTGCAATAATTAAACTTAGCAAAAATATTTGAATACCCTTCACTTTTAAATGCAACTAGTTGTCTCAGCTCTACCAAATTGAGTTGAGTGAAATTTGGTAACACTGGTATCTTCTTGTATCATATCATCCTCACAAATGGGAGAGATAGTAGGGTTTGAATGAGTGATATTCAAGGTGATATTAAGGATTGTTTCGATGCTTTGATTCTCTTGCTCTAATATGTTTTCATAACTAAGAAAGATAACGAAAGGATGGCTAACATGTTTCTTAATGGCTTCACTGTTGTACTATAAATTGAACTCATAAGAGGGGATGTTGTATTTATACAATCCATTCTTAACCATATCAAAACCACATCTCTTAAAAGGAAGTAGGCTAACATGAAAAATTAAACTATCTAATTTATGCAATTCTTCAAAAATGTAAAAAAATGTCCCATATATCTGAAGATTTTTTAAATTATTTTTTAAATTATTTTAAAATGACTACACTACATGGATGATTTGACCTAGATACATAAAATAGAAGCTCCTAAAAATTTCTAGACTGATACTAAAGGTTACCAACAAGCTTAAGAATTACAAAAACAATGTTTTTAATGTTGTAAAAGGAAGTTTCAAGCTTGATCCGGGACTAAATCAGCTAGAGGGGCATATGAGTCCCAATCACAATTTTTCAGGGGTTCAAATAGTGAATAATAGTCACCACTGAATACCCAAAAATTAGGCAAAACAACTTGTATTGGAATTAAATCACCCAAAGGGGCGTATGAGTCTTAGATTAGGGTTTTTCCACAAATTTCTAAAAAATTTGAGTGAAATTTATGCTTTATGGTTTGGATGATGTTTAGACTAAGTGCACTTATAGTTTTCAAATGATAATTAATGATGCAAGATGCAAAAATGCAACCTATATGAACTTTCACTAATTCAAAATTTAGAAACCCTACATGCAAATTAACTAATGCAAAACCTAATACAAAGTTAATGGAAGCTAGATATATCACTATGATGCACTCCAAATCAGAAATGAGTTGTTCTAAATGCTAGGCTCACCAAAAGGAAAGACAAAAAATTGATGCTCTATGTTTTAGAAGATAGAGTATCCAATCTTCTTGCAAATTTCATTCAAGGAAACCCTAGAGATCTCAATCCAAGGATGGAATGAAGGAAATAAATCTACTAGAAGGGTGTCCTGCTATATGTTTAGAGACTAAAAAGGGGTTCACCACCAAGCTAGGGCTTAGAAAGACAAGTAACATGCAAAACATAATACTTTGTAAAGCTTAAATGAATGACCTATAAATGAATATAAATTAGAATAGTAAACTAGAAAATTACAAAGGTGCACATGGAAACTTGTAGAAGCTCAAAATAGGCTCTCAAATGCTAAAAATGTTGACTTTAAGGCACACTGGGACTCATATGCCACAAGTGGCATATCAGTCCCATTTTGTCATTAAGTATCCCAAGATTAGAATTCTGAAACGAAACTTTGTGAGCCTATGAAAATGGAACAATTAATCCTTTTCCTGGTTAATTTCATGCAGATAGGTTGGATATCTTGATCTATATCTAAGTTTTCGTGAGCCTTGACAACTTTACATGACAACTTTTGCAACTTTGTAATCTTGATACTTTTGAAGGCTTCAAATCTTCTTTGTCTTCAACCAATAAACTTGAAATCACACCAAGAGAGAGAAAGAGATGTTTTTTTAGGAAATAGGGGTTTTCATAGGTCAAACTCCATTTTGGCAATCAAACCTTGTGATGAAACAATGAAATAAGGGCATGAAACATGTGGCATGAAACAATGATACCTTGAATGATGTCTTGAGATGTAAATCAACAATCTAACATGAAGTGGCCATGTATAATGTAGATCTTGATCATGAATTAGGTGTAGAATAATGCTTAATCTTGGATCTTGAATGCTACATCACAATACTAGCTCAACAAAATGCTTGATGCTTTATGATCTTGACATGATGATAGATCTTAAATTATTGTAACAAATGATGAAGAATCTTCCCTTGAATGCCTTAGAAATGATCTTGTAAACTCTCTTGACACTCTTGTGAATTATTATAATGCTTAACTATTTATTTCTTAGGTTGATATTATGAATGCTTAGTGAAATAATGATTTGAGACCTTGTTTATATAGGCAATCCATCCAAATTGTTGTTTATTAGATCTCAAATGTCGACATACATGAAATTTGAATTCAAAACCCTTATTTCCTTATTAAAACCCTAAAAAAGGTCCAAATTAGAATCATACACCACTTGTGGCATATAGGTTCCATATGGGTGACACTCATATGCCTAAGGTTGCGTATGGGTCCAACTAGGACTTTTTTAGGTGGAGAAAATGTCTGCGAGTTGGAAAATTAAGTTTATTTATTGATCTTGTCGAGATTTCAATTGAAATAAGCCTTAGAATACATAATATAGGGTCTTAGGGGCCTATTAATGATTATATGAAGGTCATAAATGCAAGAGGGCTCAAAACTCAATGTGAAAGTATAAATAAATATACTTTACAACATTAAATTAAGGAAAAATTAGGTCTATTTAGCTTAAAAGGGCCCTAAACCTAATGTGAATATGTAAAACACATTACAACACTAGAACAAGGGGACATTAGGTCCATTTCAATTTTAATCAATCCAAAATTAAGTGTAAAAATGTAAAGGATGATATTTTTCTACACTACACTATATAATAATATATATTATTATATATAATATAATCTATAATAATATATATTATTATATATAATATAATCTATAATAATATATATTATTATATATAATATAATCTATAATAATATATATTATTATATAATATAATATATAATTATATCATATATATAAATTATAAATAATAAATAATATAGAATATGAGAGAAAAATGGATATCCATTTTTTATTTTAGAAATGGATATCTGTTAATAATGGATCTATCTATTTTTATTTGGTGTTTACCATAGAAAAATGTAGTTTTTACCCAACTCAAGTAAAAAGCCAAAGATAAATTTCATGATTTTGGCTAACTAAAAACATTTTTTTTCCTATCACCACTATTTGGCCCATCACGATCCTACTTTTTCCACATAGATTAATATATCATCAGATACCTCATGAATAAAGTTGTATTTGTTGGAAGAATCATTCATGTTGATTACTATTATTGTAAGAATTTGACTTCACTATCATTAACAAACTAGGAAAACAAAATTCAATTGATGATTTCTTGTCAAATGACTCTAAAGAGGAATAATGAACTAGTTTATGATGATTTTTTGAATAAACACTTTTTTCTATATCAATTCAATTTCAATGGTTTTTTTATTTGTACATAGGAAAATTTCCTCCACACTTTAACCAAAATAAAATAAAATAATTAATCAAAAATAACTATAGGTTCATATGGTTGAATTCTATATTATTTAAATGCTACCTTGATCATTTTTTGTGAATATGTGTATATGAAACTAAGATATATGACATGATATGTTTGTGTCATGAAAAACCATTAGGATAAATGTGTTTAGCTCCATAGATTGGGCGCAAGGTCCTCAAAGTTGGATACTATTGGCTTACCATGAGTTGGATATCAAGAAATGTGATCAATGCTAATGAATGGGATGCCTCGCATGTTATCCAATGAGATGCATATCCTCTCTTAATTTGTTCTTGAACTATTTTAGAAGTGGGGAATATATTTTATTGGTCAAATTGATTTCCCTTTAGAGGTAGTCACTATATCATGGTTTGTATTGATTAGGCCACTAAATGGATAGAAGCAAATGCCTTGCATGTAGCATGAGAGGAAAATGTATCATATTTTTTATAAAACTATTTTATATAGGTTTGGAGCTCTAACTTGGGTTATTGTCTTAGATGAGGGCCCGTGATTTATATCAAAAAACATTAAATCCTTTATGATAAGATATCATATCAACCATAGTAAATCTTCTCCTTATCATTCTCAGGAAAATGATCAATTAAAGTGACTCACATGGAATTAAGAATATTTTGAAAAATAAAATTTCATCCAACATGATTGATTGGGTTGATAGATTGATATAAGCTGCTTGGGCTTATTATACCACAAAGAGAAATACAATTTTTTACCTCGATGAGTTGGTCAATGGGAAGAAACCAATATTCCCTACTGGGTATGAACTAAAAACACTAAAGATAGTGTTGGAGGTAGGAATTGATCTAGTAGAATCCCAATAGTATTGGATTATATAAATAAAAATATTAGAAAAGATGAGACTAGATACATTTTAGCACAAAAAACTAATTTAGAAATAGAGAAAAGAGTGGCATGACAAACTAATTATCAATAGATAGTTTAGGGTTGGAGACTAAGCTTTATTATATAATTTAAAATATCAAATTTCAAGGGTAAACTACACACCAAATGGTTGGTACCTTATTAGGTTAATCAATTCTTTATTAATGGATTCATTCGACTATTTCAAATTTGTGAAAGCTAAAGGACACTCTTGGTTAATGGCCACAAGTTGAAGGTCTATCATAATCCAAAATATAAAGAATAATTATTTGCAGAATTGCAAGATTAGATTAAACAATTTATCCTAGAAGATCTCTCTTCCATGTTTTTGATGCTTTAACTCTTGAGCACTTCTTAAATAATTAAATAGCACCAAAAATTTAGGGTTAAAAACTAAAAATGGTGGCCCTTGTACTAAAAAATAAGAGGAGGATGAAAAAAAAAAATGTGGTCTCCTTTGTTAATATATCATTCACAAATTGGTTGATCTACATGTATGAATTCTAATGAAGAAATTGAATATTGAGTACCATGGATTCCTCTCCACATATTGTAGGGATCTAGATGGCACCAGATATTATTTCCATGATAACCAAGCTCTAGACAACTTCATTCATCGCCATGAGCCCTACAACACCAACATTCAAATGCGGTAATACCTATGAGGTAAGCACCTTATACATTTCCTATTTTCTTATAGTTGTCATAATTATATTTGTATTAAATGTACCAATTTTTGGATTAATTAGAATAATTAATTGACAATTAATTAATTATTTAATTAATTATTAAGTTCCTTACTACTTTAGTTCACTTAAGCTAAACTTATGAATGTTTTTTATTATTAGATTTAGTTAATTATAGATCTAGTTGTCTCACTGCATGATATTAAGACACTTGTCACAATCTAATGCAATCCTCATCTAGGGTTTTTTTATTCTGCTTTTATAAGAATGCACATTCATTGTAATCAATTATCCAATGTCAATTCATATTAATTCAGAGCAAATCAATTGCTTTTTTGAATCATTTCTTCTTGAGGTTCCATGAGCATATCAATGGCTTTGATTTTTTTTTGTGATAGAATTGCTTGCAAGTAATTTCTAGGTACTGTGGAGTTCAACCATCAACTTCAACATGGTATTAGAGCTATATATCTATAGCTTCATGTTCAAATTTTGAGAGGTTCAGCCTTGAGAGAAAAATTGACTCATCCTAAAGCTAAGCAGGCATCAACATTATGTCCAAAATGACCAAAAACATAAGGAATGCCTGTCTTTTTGTTGAATTTGGAAAATTTGAAATTTTGGAAAAAATTAAGGGTACATAGATTTATACATATTTGGGCCTAAATTTTCCAATAATTTTCTTGATTTTTGTGCACAAGTATAATAGGGTTTAAAAATCTAGTTTTCTAGGTTTTCTCCATTGATCAAAAAAATTATTTCAGGTTTTTACAAAAAAATTTCCTAGTAAAAGAAATTAAATTTTGCTTTAAAGATCAAAAATAAAAACAAACATTGCAAAAAAATAAAATTGCAATTAAAAGAGGTTGAGCAATTAAAGGCTTTGCATAGGTTTTCATACCCTACATAGGCCTTGGTATGGCATTTGCAATAGGCCAAACCCCACTTGGGTTGGTAGCCAATACTACTATCAACCTTTTAAAGTAGCATGTTGTCTCTTTCCAAATCAGTGGGAATCTAAAAATTTTTAGGTTGTAGGATAAATTTTTTGGCATTAGACAAAGAAACCCAATGGCTAGAAAAGATTCCAACAACCAAACATGGTGTGAGAATATTCCATCATCAATCAACTATATTCTGACAAACTAGGCATTTCCAAGAAACCAACAAATTTTTTTAGGGAGTGACATTTTTTCCTGCAATAAGGAATATTCCTTGGAATATTCACTATCATCATTATGGCATCATGTTGACATCATATATATAGACAGGGCCTCTCAACCCCCTCCTAACCCTAGTTTTCCCTAAAGGAACAATTATTTGATTTTTGATATAACTTGGGCATATAGTTTGAAGTTAGGAAAACAAGATATCATTAGAAAGTTGGTTCTAAGAACTTTCTAGTGGTACAAGTTTCATCATTAGATTTTGTTGATGGCCCATGTTATTATTAGTCAAAATTAGATCATCATTTTGTGCTTTTGATCTCACAACTTTTTTCATGTATCTTCAATTTTTGTGTTTGAAGTGACATCAAAAAGGTATTCCAAAGCTCTTTAAATTTATTCATGTATTTTCCCAAAATCAACCCCAAGTACATTTTATTCAATATTTTGGTTTTTCACATTTTTCTTAGTTACTTGGACATCTTGGCACTTGGAAGGTATATTTTTGAGTAGGATTGCATCATTTGGTCTTCTTTACTAGTATTGAGGTTATTGGTCTCTGATTTTTCATTTGAGTAAGTATCATAGATTTTATGGTTCATCCATCTATGATCATCCTTGCAAATGATAACTATGAGTGTTGGAAAAATGACATCCTAACACAACTCAAGTGACTTGATATTTTTCCTTATCTATATAGCCTCATACCTATACCAGATACACCAGAGATTTCATCAGCATGGGGCATCATCACATATCATATTGTAGGGGTTATATGTTCTAGTGTTTATTTTGACACTATGTGTTCTATATTAGACATTTAATATCCCCACATACTTTGGACATGAATTTGGGACATCCATGAAGACCCTCATATCTCTCCATACCTAGAGGATCATGTTGCAGATTATCTCATACTTGTAGATTGCATACCATTTGATGGTGATACTTTAGAGGATCTTTATTATATCATAAGTCTTACATGTTTCAATGGTTGATAGACTTTTCTTCATGTTACCACTCTTCAGATCAAGACTTCATCATATTTTTGTGTTCTTTATTAGTTTGACATTACCACATCCTTTTCCCACATTGGTTCAATGCAATAAGACATTCATCATAAACCAACCTTCTCTCCCAAAAAAATGAGAATGGATTTCAAATTTTTATATATATCTCACAAGATCTAACAACCATCTACTATATATTCCCCCAAAATTAGATAAAAATAAAAATATTTATTTCTTTTTTCCTTCTTGCATTATTCCCTTATGTTTCCTTAACTTGGGAGTTACAAATCTTCACCAAAATAGAAAAATCAACTCTCCATGATTGGACCACTTCATTCCATAATCCCTAATTTTTAAGAGCCACAAGAATATTTTAAAAATGCATTATTTATCAAGGATTCCCACGTTCATATTCTTTTTCCAACCATTTTCCAACTCACTTCTTTAAAATGGAAAAAAATTGACAATTTTCCACTATGCCAAATTGGCAATTTTCAAGGGGATTAAATGAGAACACATGGAATTTGAATTAAATGCAATTCAAATGTAAAATTAACATGAAATGAAAATTCACACTCAACTCAAGCCAAAAATAAAATGAAACCTCTTTTTGGTAATGCAATATTGCACAAGGCCATGGATGCTCCTGCATCAGACACCCATGGTAAATTGAAATGTTTCCCAAGAATCAAACTTTGAAACATTTGTAGACTATATGTTTTTTCTCAATCCACCTCTCTGCTTTTTCCATTGAGAATTTCTTGTTCATCATTCTCTTCACTTTCACAATTCTATCCTCTTTCATTCTCCATCCTTCTCCTTCAACAAAACAAATGTTTCCTTTTACCTCTATCACTATTATAACTTCGGCAGGACTCAACTACATTAGGGTAGCATCTCACCGAGTAGCTCCAATCACACCGACGCAGGTCAAGGTGATTCCATCGGTGCTCTTCGATGAGAGAATCAGTATGTCACAGTGATAAAATGATGAACTAGTAAAGCTCTCGTCGAGACATAAGGTATCTATAGGACATCTTCCTGACAAGGGAATGCTACAACGAAGTGCATGCCATTAAAGAATTCATTTCGGTATGACTACATCAATGTCTCCCCGATATGGAAAATCTCCAAAGGATGATGCCTTTGGCGGGATGTTTGGCTAACATTTGATCTCTTGCTAATAACGGAGGAGGGTCCCACCAAAGCTCTGAGCCCGATGATAATTTTGCCTTTGGCAGGAGGTCTGGCCAAAATGAAAAGGTCTTACTAAAGGGTCAGTCTTCGGTATGACATAAGGAACTCAATCAAAGGTCTCACTGATTGGAAGAAGTTTTGGAAAAGTAAGGAGGCATCGACGTAGTAGTCGGAGCTTGCTAAAATGTCTCACCGACCTCGAAATGTCCTGCTAATAGGAGCTCCGAGCTAAAAAAGGATCATATTGCTAAGAGGTCTCACCGACATTCAGGAGTCTTGTCGATAACAAAGAAGGGCTTGGTAAGAGAAGAGGAGTTCGGGGTAAGATCTCCCCGATCCAACAAAGTCTCACCAACATGAGGAAGCTCGCCAAAAGATTTAGCCTTCGGCCAAATGTCCCGCTGACTTACCAGTGTCACACCGAAAGAACGAAGTGAGCCTGACGAGAATAAAAGGAACTCGGGGAGACTCCAAGTGAAAGGAGGGGCTTCACCATGAGGTCATAGCGACAAACAATGGTCTCCCTGACATTGAAGATGAGTTCCCCATGTGAAGAGGGATATCGATATGACCAATAGGGACTCGCCACAACCTCTAGCTGAACAAGTGAAGTCTTGTCGATAGCCAATGGGGGATGAAATTGCATCAAGGAGACACAAAGGGTGTCTCACCAACATGTGATGCCAAGCAAACCACCTTTTGACCACCTGAGATCCTACGTGGCCTCTATTCCTCCAATCAGAGGAAGTGGATGAATTAATTATTCTTGTGAAGGAAGATCAGTACAATGCAAGCAAGGTGGATTCCTTTTGAGATCCAAAGGCGATGGATTGGCTTAGGTGATAGTGTTCAGATCTACAAAGAGGCCCGATACTATTCCTGAAGATTGGTCAACGAATAGGAAGGTCCTAAACATGAGGGAGGCTGAAGAATGAGGAAACCATGACTCAAAGGGACAGTTGTGGTGACCACTGATAGAGGTAGATTAGTATTAATGGTGATATTCTAAGCATTCAAGGTGACCCCAACAATGTTTGAAGATGAACATGCAGACAGAAGATTTAATGTTGCAGTTGCCAAAAAGATCTAAAAAGGATTCTCCTAAGGATAGAAATCCTTCATCAGCATGGACAACAAGGCTTCATGTTGAATGCAGTTTTGACTTTCCTTAGAAAGATTTGGAAGCCAACTCTGCTACAATCTATAGATATTTTGTAAACCCTAAAGTAGTAGCCAGTGCATTCTTTTTGATGCAGCCTGTATATAAGGAATTCTTGCCTCTTTGAAAAGGTTAGAGTTTTCTCAGTTAGAATTTGTAGAGCACTTCTAGATTAGAACTTCTACGGTTAGAGAATTTTTAGACTGAGAATTGTTTAGATTTGGAACTATTAGGAGTTAGTTAGTTAGTTAACAAAAGGAGATAGAGTTGCATCTTGATTCTCAGTAATGAGAGATTTTCTTGTCTTCTTGTTTAGCAGTAAGATTTTAGTACAGACTGTAATGTGTTTTCTAAGTTCTCTTAGTGTAGTTGGAAACAATCTAGAGCCTTAGATTCTTTGTACACTGGTGATTGTGCCATGTAAATATTACTTATCTGTTTAACTAATAGTAGAAGCAATCAGAGTTTAATCTCCTTCATGTTGTGTTCTAGAATGATATTTGTCTTAAATTGATCATTTGATTTGTGAAGTCTTCAAGGAATGAAATCTTATTTTTTGTTTTATTTAAATGGTAATTAAAATCTGTTATGTGAGTTAGCACTATGAATGAAGGAGGCTATGTGTCAATCACAAGTTTACTTTGTTCTACAATTTTGGTTTACAAATTCCTTGAAGATTAACAAGTCTGGTTGAGGTTGGATGAACTATTGTTCTTTTCTATTTCAAAACTCTGACTTATCTTTTTACATTTCTTTAAAACCCCTATTAGAGTAGGTTTTATTTCATGCTTGATCTTAGAACAATCCAGAAGCTCAATACCAGCAGGCCCCTTGAATATTACTATTGCATTGACCACTGAGTAACATCAACACAGTTGAGACCCAACTATAAAGACCTTGGGAACTAAGGCATCCATGTGTTTCCTTTCTCTTTCAAGAGAAGTAAGATAGCAATATTCTGTTTGCATTGAAGTGGTGCCAAAATCGCATCAACAAGTCCCCTTTTGGATCCATCTTATTGGAATCAACTACGTGATATTGGAATTTCTTCCAATATCCACATTTATATCCCAGTTGGAAATACTCTTGGCTTTAGAGTGTTATCGGTTGAGTCATTCTCT
Source organism: Sequoia sempervirens (assembly GCA_007258455.2). Lineage (NCBI taxonomy): Eukaryota > Viridiplantae > Streptophyta > Pinopsida > Cupressales > Cupressaceae > Sequoia > Sequoia sempervirens. The sequence goes on along the minus strand of VDFB02018296.1, from coordinate 6,403,121 downwards.
TTAGAGTGTTACCGGTTGAGTCGTTCCCTTGGGTGAGTACTCTTTCCCCAAGGTAGGCCCTCTAGGATAAACAAAAGCGAGTAAAGACAAAATCCATAACTTGATCACTCTGTGATGGAAACAAAGAGAGAATATATATGAAAATTCCTGCACTCACACTCGCACAAGATCTTGTTCAATTTTAAACCCAAATTGAAGTGTGGAGGTGATTGCTTTATCTAACCCTAAAGTCATGAAAAAGGCCTTTTGATTCTCAAGATCACTATAAAGCGTGAGAGAATCGCATACATCCTCTTTCAATTCCTTTAGTTTAAGTAAGCTTTCACAAAAAAAAAGTTGCACTTGTTCTTTTTAAATCCATAAAGAAAAATGGGAGTTCTTTTTAAGCACCAAAAGACGAGTGAGAGATACTTTGTTAAATTGTTAGTCCAAGAAACAAAATCTAGTAAGTTGTGATCCTAAAGTTTGTTTTAAACTTTTCAAGAAGAAATTGAAAGATTCTTTCTAAACCAAACGAAAATTAGTTTCCTAAGAATTAAAAAATAACGATTTCTTGGAGAAGTGTTTAAAAACACTTTGATCTTTCAATCTATCATCTTCATGCTTCATTGTTATTCCTTATCCTTCTTCATTTTCGTTGTCCTTCATTATCCTTTCACTTTCCTTCTTCGCTTTACCTTTGTTTTTCTTTCACTTTCCTTGCTTTCCTTGTACCTTTTTGCTATTCCTTTTGACACCTCATTTTTCTTCTTTGCTTTCGTTGTTTTCCTTGTACATTTGTTTTCCTCATTTTCATTCTATTTCCTTTGTTGTCTTTCGTTAGTCTTCATCTTCCTTTTTTTCCCTCCTCGTTTCCCTATAAACATTAAAAAATAAAATCTTAAAATAAATTTATTTTAAGAAATTAGTTAAGATATTTAACAACAATAAAAGATAAAACACAAATTCCTCCAAATGAAGAATAATTTGGGCTCTATGATGTTAGCTCACTCAAGTAACAAAGAGATGAAAAAATCAACACTTCATACTTGAGATAGCCAAGATAAATCTGCACAAGATTTAAAGAAATCCTTAATGACCTCAAAAAATAATTAATCCTTTTATCGATGTCACTCCTATCATGCAAAGTAGAAACACAACATCAGATTTTCTTTAAAATCATAGTTTCTACATTAGATTTCTTTTAAAATCATAACTATGTTGAAGATCACAAATACACCCCTTGAAATATTGATATAAAAAGTAATTTTTGTCAAACCACAAAGTAAAGTCCCAAAAAGTGTTGCATCAGCATACACAACTTTAAAGAAAAATACATTAGCAATAACTATGTATTTGTTGATTTAGTAATCATCCAACAATTGCTTTTAATATCAATCAATAAAAGAACATAAAGCAATCAGAAGGGATCAAATCAAATTTATGGATGCTACTCCTTTCCATCCATACGCTACTTACCTGCCAATAGTGAGTTAGTTTGATTTTTTGCACAATGCATTTAATATTTCAATGTTCATTTATGTCAGCATTGGAATCTACAAATCTTATTGTAGCTCAAAATCAGAGGGAATTTGAATATTTAACACCTAAATTTGGAAGCTTCAATGAACAATAATAAAGACTTTGCATCCCTATCTAAAGAATGAACCATACTAAACAAAGTACATGATGTAGTTATAAACTATGGTGCACACAACTATGAACTTAGTGTGGGTTTCAAATAGCAAGATATGCAAAGATATTGATGGTTGAAACAACCATTTTAAATGTTTTCAAATGATTTCACTTCTCCAAGTTGGCACACAACTACTTGACTAGGGAATTACTACTTCATTTAATGTTGAGTCAATTCATTAAATTTTTCAGGTAGTGGTACAACAAGAAAAGATTGCTTATGTCAACTCAGGTTTATGTCAAATGAAAAGCACTTGTTAATTGTGGCTAAATATATTTGAAGACGCCAACATGGGAGTTGGCCAAGACAAACATTTGGCATACCAAGCATAGAACATTTAATATTCGGCACTGAGAAGAAAAAGCACGATCTCCATATTTGTAATCAAGCCTGCCAGTAAAATAAGAAAGCTAAGACAAAAGTACAATGTTGTTGGCAGTTGGTAGGCTTAAATAGAAGTGCTTTAAAAGTTATTCCAAAAAATTTCAAAGGTAAATGTAAATGTAAAGCCAAATTCTCAACCTTTTCCAGCATGCTTTCCGCCTACGTTAAAATGGGAGCTTCAAACAAGGCATGAAAACTGATTAGATATATAAAAACGAATATGCAAAAAAACCTTCAAGTGACTATTTTATATTTCAATTGTTTAGACATATGTTCTAAAGTTAATGCGTGTTTTACCTATGGTTTGGTAATACTAGCTAAGGTGTGAATCATATTCATAATGTTAATATGTGCATACCTCTCATCAATAGACACCTGCATGTTGCTCACCAAGGAATTTAGCATGGGACTTCTTTGCCTTACTGCCAAGTCACCATAGTATCTTCACCAAGACCGAGACATACCTTGGTCCAAGCAAAGGCTTGCATGTGTTTGGAGGGAATTGTAGATTGGTCTTGTGTTGTATTTAGCCACCTTTTGACCAATGTCCTTCTATCAGTGTCGTGTCCTCAATTAGAATAGGTTTGGAGGAGATTTCTCTTTACTTACAAAGAACCACAATTAGCATACAACTCCCAACATTTAATGAGGCAAGGGACTATAATGAGGGTGATTGATTTGAAAAGATGTAGATCTAGAATATTGAAGGTGATTGAAAGCATTGGGTTTTATTATTTGAGAAAGCTTTCAAGACATCTACCCAGCAATTAAATATGCTTTACACCAGAAAAAAAAAAAAAGGCAGATTTAGAACAATAATACATAACAAAATTCAATGCTTTCATGTGGGTCTTGTCTCCTCCATTACACAAAGACATATGCTTATTGCCAAACTCATCTAGATATCTGCTTCAAACTTAAGCTCTAGCTTGATGCAGGATATAATTCTGTGGTCTCTATTTTGCAATATCAAAATTAACAGATTCGAAGGTCTCTCTTGTTGTTCGCATGTACAATAGTTACTCACCTAATAGCCCATGCAGTCTGAGGTGACACAATTCTCTCTCAAAGACAACCACAGAATATGGTATTTCCATAGTATTTGGTTGCATTCCCTATTACTACACTTAGATGTATGATGATATGTAAAAATATGTAGAGTGAGAATAAAACATATAGGCAGTTTATGAGATTGCAGAAGGTGCAACATTTCACCCTAAAGAAAAAGCAGCCAAATTATTAAGTACAATGAAAAATCTAAGCAGGAAGCAAATTACAACTCAAAAGATTCAGAGTAGCGACATAACTTACTCTTCATATAGAAAGAAAAGAGTGCATTTATATCTCTAGCTAATAAAATAAAATGATATTATGTAGATTATCAAGGGTGTCATAATCAATACAGACACAGACCTGTCTATTGCACCAAACATTGAAGTTTATATAAAACAAAAACAAAATCTTTCACCCTCTAATCTAGATGTCTAAATTAATAATAACCTGTAAACCTTAAATCGCACTTACTTCAAACAAATGACCACAGTTAGCTGTTAGCTCATTCAAAATAATCTAATCTAAGATTCCTATGAAATTCTTGACTATGCTAAGATATGGAAACTAAGTAGAACAAAGACCACTAAATTGAAAGAATATAAAAACATAATCAACACTTTATCTCATAGTGGATTGGTGATATTGTCAAAAATAGCCCTTTCTCAATCCTTAATAGATAGGCTAAATGATATAATGCCAATGATGATGATGCAATGGACAAAACCAGTTCTCCAATGAAGAGAGTGACTTTGTATAATCTTTGTAGATGATTGTGGAGTATTTGATGATGAATGAAGCCTCTATTTTTAGATTTTCTTGATGAGAGATTGGCCAAATGGATGAATGCGGGACTAAATGTAAACCAATGAAAGGAGACCACTTGTCAAGTTGTGATAGGCTGAAGGATGTGCAAGATTTGGGAAATGTTCCCAAGAGAGGGAGTTTCAAATTCAAATTTGTGTAATAAATTTTGAGAGGTGGACATGAAGATGTGAAGTTAATGCAATGTTGGAGGGGACAAGTCAACTTGTCATCTTTTTCAAATTTGAGGGAATATTCCCCATAAATGACATGTTGAAAGAAAATAAGGATTTTAATAAATCAATAAATTGATTTATTTGTGCAAGTGGGATTATCTAGAGGATGTGATGGGTGGTTAGGTTAGGCTAATTAGGATTAGGTTAGCTTAATGATGATTAGGATGATTTTGACTTTTAGGACTTAAATATTTGATTTATTTAAATCAGAAAAGGATGGAATATGCATTTGGAGATTTAATAAAGTTTTGTTTATTTATTTAAAGTTTGATGTTAAAGTTTGTTTAATTTTAAATTAATGACCTTAGGAGATTAAAATTAATGAGTTTACCTGATGAATGGACCTAATGCATGATGCTAATTTTGCATGTCTACATTTTTCCCCTCTTTGAAGCAATGTACTTGCTGTGTTGGTTCAAAGAATAAACTTGCTACAATCGAAACTCAAATTTTTTCTAATTTTTTCGGTTGCCCTAGCAAAATAGAAGTACCCTAGTACATTTCCCCCTCAAGAGATTGAGTGAAAAGATTCGATTTGAGGGTCAATCTCATGATAAAGAGGTTTAACATGGGTGATCATAGATGTTGATGCAAATGAGATGATTTTAAGATGCTTAGAATAACAAATCTATATGATCTTAAACAACTTAAATGATGATATGATGTGAGATGGAATGTAGAATACTGATGGTTTTGTGGATGTAGGATGGATGCATTAGCGATGTTATGTTAGCACGGAAATATGTAGGATGGATGCATTAGCGATGTAGGTATGTACGATGCATCAAGGTATAAAGAACTAGGATGGTGTTGTACCTAGTGTGATGGACTTTGACTCAACAAACGGATAGGAGTATTCTTGTTCATACTTGACATACGGAAACCTTGCTAGGATGTACCTAACAAAGAAAGTATTCACCAAGTCATTTTACAAGAGCGTCCAACAAGCACAACAGACAAAAGATAATGATCATTGCCCCATTCCTATCTCTCTAAATCCTTCGTTCAGATATCATCGAGAGATCCTTGGAATGACTGCAATAAGATAAATCAAAAGAAAAGATCAAGTACACAAACAAGCCAATGTTCTTCATACCTCTACCCAAAGGGATTTGTTTTGATAGGATAAGAATCCAAAGTGATATCCAAAATGATGCCCATTTTCTGAATGATATATCCTAGGACATGCATTGTGGAGGATGATGATGGTTGATAAGTTGATTGATAGGTTGTTGATATAAGGTTTGATTGACATGTTTGAAAATGATCAAGAGTTTGATTTTGTTTTAAAGATTTGTTGTTTGCTTTTGATTTTACGATGGAAGTTTGCTTTTGCTGATTGTTGTGATTATTTCTGTTTGCGTTTGCCAAAGGATGAAGGTGACGATTAGTTTATTATGGATGATTGATTATTGGGGGCGAAAGCGAGATGAGACGAATGTATTTTTTCAAATATTTGGATGTTTTTGATGTTTTGAAATGTTTTGAGGCTTTTTTGGGGTTTTTTTTGAGATTTTACAAATTTTTTGATTTTTGATTTTTTCAAATGTTTTGGATTTTGGTGTTTTGAATGTTTTTTGGATTTTATGATGTTTTGAATGTTTTTGGATTTTGATGTTTTTTGAATGTTTTTAGATTTTTGTGTCCTAGGGGCTGATCAAAGATGAGCCTTGCCTACATTTAAGCTCAGAGAAGATGTAGTTCAGATTCCAATGTTTTTGATGTTTTCTGACTTTTATGAATGTTTTTGGATTTTTTGATGTTTTGGATTTTTTTGATATTTTTATGTTTTGGATGTTTTTGGATGTTTCACACGATTTTGATGATTTGGATATGGATGTGTTTGATGATATCAAAGATCTGTTTGGGATTTTGTTGAAGACCAAGCTAAGGTTGATTGATCAGATCGATGGATTGATGATGATAACATTGTTTAGGATACACCACAATGCAAGGATAGTGTTAAGCAATACAAGGATTGATATGTTGATGGGATTGATGATGATAACATTTGTGAGGATGCACAACAATGCAAGAATAGTGTTAAGCAACAAAATGATTGAGAATGATATCCCGAGATGATGATGGGTTGATTGGATTCAATTGATTAGGATTGTTGAAGCTTGGTTTGGAACAAAAGTTGTTTGAATGATTTGATGTGATGTTTGAAGTGCAACTTAGATGTGACTGATAGTGATTGTTTGGATTGATGTTTAATGAAAGATGAAGATTGATAAGGAACATCTGCCCGTCAAAATATGCCATGGGCTAGTGATTTGGAATCTAAATCACAAATTATTTGACCAATTTGGTTTCATGTTTGCCAATGTTCGGATCACCACATAAGTTGGAGGATATAGATCAAGTTTTATTCTCAAAGCAAGATGTAGATATATGCCCCTAGTGTCTAGCAAGGTACGAAATGCCATGGATGGATGCTCGAAAAAGTGTAGGGATGGATGGATATGGATTATCTTGCAATAAGATAAGGTTTTTAAATGACACAATGCTTTATTGGATGATGCTTCATGCCTCAAATAATGTTGGATAGGATAAGATCAATGAAAATGACCCATGTCAAGATGTTTACCATAAGCAAGCATAAAATGTTCCCCAAAATTTCATCAAGATCAAGATAACTTGGATGATGGATGCAAATAGATGAAAACGGATTAGATAAATGGTTCATGGATTCATGGATTTATTATGGATAAGATGGATGGAATGCTCGATTTATTATAGATGGGATGAGATGCTTCCATCTGAACTAGAGCACGTAGATGTTCGATTCTACACATGATGCCTATTTGCCAAGTTTTCATCATGGTCTTGCCCAAAGTGTCACCATGGTGGTTTTCACTAGAGGATGATTTTTTTTTAATATTTATTGTTTTCAATCTTTTTTCTAATTTTTTTTTGGATTTTTTGGATTTTTTGCTTTTTTTTTTAAATTTTTCTGAAATATTTTAAGCTCATGTTGAATCTCAAGGTGTTACTGATGTAGATGCCCCTGTGATACTGTGTCATCGATATCCTGCTTGAAGAAGCTGCTTTGCAAAGATACTTGCACTTGAATGCAACATTGGGGATTCCTGATCTGCTTTTTCAATACCAGAGTTAACTTTATCTTTGTGTGCACATTGTGATAGAGTGCCGTCTAAATCGTTATGATGACAGGTTCATTTCCAATACATGGTCAATGTGAGAACTAGATATCATGCATGGAGACGTGGATGGATTGTATTTAGGGATAAGAGATGGATTGGTTGATAGTTTGGAATATTTAACTCTCCAAACTTGGGAAGATGAGCAATGATGGGTGCATACCAAAGTGTGCATGGAATTAGGACCAACTACTTGATATACTTTGTACGTCACTTGAAAAGCCTACTTTTTCTTTTGTGGACATCTTTGATGGATACTTCTCCCTTTTTTTTCCCATAGTTTCTTTGACTGATGAAGTTTGATAGGGATGATCTTTCTTTATATTCTTTGGTATCCGTGTGTATTTTATTTTTCCATTATGCTTCTTATCTTCTTTGGCTTTGATAACGTTCTTCAATTCTTTCTTTTGACATTGGTCCCAATTCATGGATGCGGTGATGGGTGGATGAAGATTCATGACGTGGTTGGTTGTAGTATTGGCAATGGTTTCACCATAAAGATTCTTTGTGCTCCCTATGTTGACATTTGCTTGAGACAAAGTTGCCCTCAGTATGGTGGTAGTAGCACCTTCATGCTTTGATTCCACTTTTTCTGAGATCTCTTGTTTAGAATGCATTCCCTAATAAATGACCACTATAGGTGACATTGTTTCAATTTGTTGCTCTACTAACTCTGAATTATATTGTTCTATCTGACTTGATTCCTTGATTCGATAATGTTGGATATCTTCATACATGATGTCTTTAGCCTGGATTTGGGATGTATTTGATCCTAATGTTGACAACTCAATAACCTTCTCTTTTTGTGTAATAATGTCAGAAGTAAAAGAATCCTATTGTGAATGAAGATAATCCACATGTCCATCCAAAGAAATCATATCATGGGTAGATGGAGTAAGTGTTATGTAGATATGATCATCTTGTGTGGATAGGAGAATATCCATTAGATCATTGTAGTATCTTGGAGCTACAAATTTTTTATCTTGATTTATTTCAGAGTTTCTTTCGACATGCTTTGGATAAAGTTCTTGACATGGATCAGTTTCAAAGGATGGATTGCTTACAAAGGGTTCTTGGATGTCGTCATTAGACATGGTAAGTGGTTCAATATCCTCAAGTGTCGAGTTCAGGGTTCTTTTAGTATCTGTAACCATAAGATCAAAGGGGGTCAACATGTCTTGGAAAGGACCATTGCTAGACCTTGGTGAAATATTTTGATCATGCTTTGGGATAAATTCTTGAGATATGTCCCCTAACTCATAAGGCGATGTAGAGAAATTTTCAACATGATCATAGGTCAACGAATTGTGCATTATGTTAATAGGATCAAATAATCCTAACACTCCTTGAAATAGATCACTAAAAAGTGGCTCTTGATGTATGGTGAGTTGATCATTGGATGGGGTCGAAACATCTTCAATGTCTTCCTTAATTGAGAGATCTTGAACATTGTTTTCAATAATTGTGGCAAAGAGATTGTGAATTTCTTCAACCATAGGGTCAAGTGATGTTGAAATTTCTTGAATTGGATTACTATCGAGTATTGTTGGTACATTTTGATCATGATTGAAAAGTAACTCTTGATGTATGTTGATTTGATCTTTGGATGAGATAGAAACATATTCAATGTGCTCTTTGATGGATAGAACTTGATCATTTCTTTCAACAACTATGGTGGGGGGATTGTCAATGCTATCACCAATGGTTGAATGTTCATTGTTATCCCCAATAGTTATCATTTTTCATGTTTGTGATTGTGTTTGTTGGGTAGCTTGAGAGGTTTGTTGCACTTGTTGAGATTTTCTTGCTTGTTGCATGGCTATATATTGTTGGATGGCCTTTTGGTAGGCTTAGTGAGCTTTTAGCGCAATATTATATTGTCTTGCTGCATTTGGTTTTGGTGGTAGTGGTGGCGGATTTGAAATCGTGTTGGATGTAGTGATGCATGATTGAGATATGCTTGGAGCGATCATGGTAGTGAGGGATTGAGATATGATGGGTGTGATAGGGGTGGTGGGAGTGATCAAGGTGATAGGAATGGTTGGATGACCAAGGTGATAGGTCCTTGGGAGATTGTGTTTTGATTTTTCAAGATTGATATTGTCATTTTATTAGATACCATCTGTTGGTGTGATGTCGATGCTATATTCAAAGGATTTGATGTGATGGCTTGATTGGTATTATGTGGATTGATTTGGATGGAGTTATTTGTGGTAGGTAAAGGGGGAAGCCCTAAACCAAGGATGATGTTGATATGGGTAATGGTGGTGGAGATGTCTCTTGGTGCAATGACTCAACTATTTTGTTAAGTGTAGCAATTTGATCTCGCTAGATTTGATCTTTATTTCGATCTTGACTCCCTTGATATAGTTGATTTGGATTTTGTTTAGGCATAATTGGAGTGTGTACTTGTGTTTGATTTTGTACAATGTTTTGATTTGGGATGATGTTCAAATTTGGCATTATGGGTTGAAATTGAACATTGTTGATGTTGGGAATCAGATTGCCTTGTTTTAGGTAACTCTGATCTTGCATGGTGTTACCTTGACTTGGATTTTTTAACATCTTGTTTGGATTTTGAACAATATTAATATGATTTTCAACCATATTTATCCCAAAGTTTTGTGGATTCATGTTTCAAAAACTTGTACTTGGTACATTCTCATTGTTCGTTTGGAGGCTCATGCGTTGATTGTTCGGTTGGAAAACTTGTAGGTCTGGATTTAGATCTACCATCAGGAAGTGTGTTCCAATCTTTGATTTGTGAATAATCACACTTGTTGTGCCATTGAAATTTGTACAAGGTAATGATCCCATGTATGGATTGTATAAGTGTGAGTTTTGATAATCAATCGGCATTGCAAGGTTTTGAAATTTTAGTTGATTTGGATTACTCATGATGTATGGATCAAGTTTATATTCCATGTTCCTCTTGTGTTTTGACCTTGTTGCAAAAAGTGACCTCTAATGTTCTTAGGACTAATGATGAGATGAAGGATGAAAAGGGGAAATGATATGAGAGTTGAACGTTTAGGGAATTTGTATCAATGCTAGACTTAGGGCTTGATTTTGATTGTTTGATTTGGATAATGAACTTGTAAACCCTGAGATGTTAGATGTTATCTTAGGATGAACTTGTTCAAAGGATTTCTGATTTAATTAAATGTATGAGAAAGGATGCATTCCCACACACCTAACTAAACAAATGATTTTGATTTTGATGATTTACCCAAGTCTAGAATGATGCTTTCAAAGCCCTAAAGTTTGTTTGTGGGATGGATTTTGATATATGTTTGGATGGATGAAGTGTTCGAATTTGATCCTAAATGAACCTAGGAAAGATTCATTTACAAGACCAAGATAGTGAAGAATGTGCATTTCTCTAAGAGTAATTCAAAATCAAAAGACCAATGTTTGCATGAAAACCACATGACTAAAAGATGCCAAGCACATGTGTGGGGTCCAATTGATTCAATCTTTGCTTAATGGATTCTTTTTACAATCACATTCTTGATTAGGTTTTGAATCTAGATGTCTGATGTTTCAACTTTCCCCTTATCCCACAAAGTTTATTATGTGGAAACCAAGGAAATTTGAAGCAAGAGTTACCTATTGTTGACCTTAGTAGGAGAAAATTGAGATGAAATCCAAATTCTTATAAGCCTCTAAGGATATGAATCCCAAGGGCAAGCAATAACATGTGAATTTGTTCAAAGATATTTGCTTCTCCTAAAGGGTTTGAGATTTGATGCTCATGTTGAATGTTGGTTTTCAAATGTTTTTGATTAAAGCACTATGTTTTCAAACTGACTCACAAGCAATATAACATCCTAGCTCAATTGGTATGTTTTCCTTGGTGGGCTTGCCTCATGCCCTTCATAGTAGAAGAGATGATTTTACATGCAACCAAGGGAAAAATATAAAGGTGTGTTAAGAATGAAGTATTAACCTCTATATTTCAACCAAGATTGGACATGGAAAGTAACTTCTTGGAATCTAAGTTCCAATGCACCACTTTGATAAACTCATTGGATGGACTAGTTGGCTACAACAAACAAGGTTCTTAATCACGGGACATCGAGGACATGGCACCTTGCGAGTGTCCAGCAAGCCACTAAAGGCTTTAATCAATCCTACTAGGGGCTCTTATATGTTTTACATTAGTACCCCATTCTAAAAGACACTGTATGGCTAAGGCCTACATACCATGAGGACTTGACAGTTTAGTCTTATCCATTTATATACTGGCCCGAATGAAAAACCGGTTGGAGTCACTTTCAAGTTCTCCTTTTGGATGTGTCTCTTAGGCAGCCACCTCTAAAGGTGACTCAAAGCAATAAAATGCATTTTGAGTGTTTCTCTTTCACCCTAGATCACACGAAGCACAAGGGGAGAGGATACACACTCAACATGCATGAAAGAAAAAATCACACAATTCAGACACTCATTCGTTTTAGCCTCAAAGCAATGACGAGTTCATTTTAAAGCACCAAACTTGAGTGTGGAGATTGCCTTGTTCAATTTTAGCCCAAAAGTAAAGTCTAGTCAATTTCTAGTGTTTAATTTTAATCCAACATTAAAAACAAACAATGATCTAGTTGGCTTAAAATAGAAAATTAAAGTAGTAGATGGAGGCTCCAAGCATTAAAAAATGCTTTATCAACTCCCAGTTTAATGCTCAAATTTCCTCCAAGTTTTATCCAAGATTGCTTTTCATGCTCCAATGTTGCAAATCCTTTGCGCAAACCAAATCCCTACAAGATTAAAAAGAAAAATCATGTGAAAATCAAGTTATTTAATTTCCTTTGTTTTAATCATTGGCTTTAAACAATAGAAAAATTTTAAATAAAAAGATTAATGATCCTTTGAACTAATAAGTGAAGCATTTTGACAAGCATCTTGTTGTCCATAGTCTTTTTTACAATATCAGAGCTTTCAATTAAAACATTTGGTCAACACAATCTTCAATAGTAATCCCCAAAATCTGACAATTTTCTACAAATGAGTAAAGAATTGTAGTGATTGAATGCAAACAAGTAAGATCTCGACTCTTATTTACTTAGCTTGTTGAAGTCCCAAATGAGCAACACAAATTAATGAAGATGCCTTCAAAAACATAAATGAATGACTTGAAGATATAAATATCTTGGTATTTAATGCATTATCTATGACTCTAATCTCTCTATGCTATCTTATCTTTTTCTTCCCCCCAAGTTTAGTTTCAAATTCAATTTCAAATACACTCATAAGCACATGTGGAAGATACAACCAACTACTTAGCCATGAACTTAAATCCAACAAAGATTGTGATATCTTTCGAGGATCGTTGTATTTATTGTAGAGCTTACATAATGAATGAAGTGAAAATCCTCTTTATTGCATTGGGGAGCTACTTGGAAAGACATCTCAGGAGTCAAATCACAGTCATACTGCTGCTACGGCGTGATTTAGTAAACAATTATCAATTTGGTTTCTACCCCATCCACTATTGCCATTAATTACTCACCACTAGAAGTAGATAGCTATCAATATGGTTTCTAGCTTTCCCATTCCAAGACTTTGGTTGTATCTTGGAAGATTCATAGATTTCCTAAAGCATTCTTAGCATGATAATCCTTTGGTAGAGATTTTACTTGAATCACGAGTTTTTAATGCAATAAATAATACACATCAGGATGAGTCAACTCCAGTTCGAGTCTTCTGTAGCTTTGGACATGACATAACAAAAAATAAAACCCAACTAAAATTGGTAGTTTGGGCTCAAATATTAATTTCACTCATAATTTCCTTTTTTTTCTTTGACAGAGCTGTGGTCAGAAAAAGAGATTAAAAAAAAACTAGCATACTAAGGTTAGAGTCTGGATAAATACACAGTAAGAACTGCCACTAAATTATCAGAAATAACATCTCTAGAGTCTAGATAAATGTGCAATAAGAACTGGTTAGAGTAAGAACTGTCATAAATAACATCTCTAGGAAGATAAATGCGTAGTGAGACATTTCTTTCACTCCATTCAATGCTGTGAAATCCTCAATGGACAAAGAAGTCTGATCCACATGTTACAAGAAATGGTCTATCCCTTTTGCTGCACTGAGAACAATTTTCTCTTCTACCCCCATAATTATCGTCTGCCACAAAAAAATAAACTCAAAATTAGTTTAGGCACAAGTGTGTATTCAAAGAAAACAAAAAGTCAATAGTGTGCATGTTGTGTCGTCCTCACACTCCATTGTACCAGTGTACTTCTTTTCCTATACCAAAATGGAAGATGCCAAATGTTCAACAGATTGCTTTTATGCAAGATAGATTTGATCAATGGCGGTAGAGGGAATGGTGCACCTTCACTATTTGGAAGCAAATCAGCTATACTTATCTATTGATGAGAAAGCAACGCCAAAAAGGAAATGATGGTGTATGTCTTGAATATCAATACTAAATGTTAAACTATGCACTTTAAACCTCCTCCAAATAAATCAAACAAATCAGCTGCCATGTAAATCCAAGACATTAAAAAATGACTTACTAATTGATTGGGATCTACCTACCATAGCCCCACGGCTGTCAAATCTTCTGCTCACTTAAAAGATAAATGCTAAATCTGCACCTTACTCATTATGACTGAATTTGGAGCCTCATTATATGTCCACGAGATTGTTGTAGAATATACACATTGAATACACTTCTTCATTACCAGTTCTTTTACTCCTCCCACTCGTTTGTCAGATACAGCTGAGAGACTTTATGATGGAACAGATTTCAATCATACTTTCTGCACATCACCATCAAAGAGAAATTAAAGAAAGAGATTAAAAAAATTCCTTCATAGTCATGACATTCCAGGCTCGTTTGTTAAAAAGGATTTTGAAATTTTTAGGTCGATGCAATTCATAGGTGTAAAATATAGATAGTGCTTTGAGGCATGATTCAACTCGTGCAAAGCATGAAGGCTTCTTTATCTCCAAATCGACCTAGGCCAAGGGAAGACAAAAATAATTCTTAGTGCACTTTTGTGGAAGTCTTTTTCTTTCATTTCTTGTGTTACAAAGTGATGGTCATTGGAGAAGAGTTGTGGGTGGTCGAGCACGCCATAGAAGGTGATATCCTCATCTACATTGGTTCATTGCAATGTGATAAAAACAACCAGAGCACACTAGAATCTACAACAAAGATTTTAAAAAAATTATTGTATGGAGGTCACAGCAACAGAAAACTACAAACATGAAATACATAGTTAAAACTTAGTATTCAGAAAATGCTAGAAACAAGTGAAAAGATGTGATCTTAGGGAATGCTTCGATTTTCAAGATCTTCTTCTTTTCTTTTTTTCTTTTTTTCTCTTAGAATGTTAAAGTATTTAAATATTTCTAAGTGTGTTCCCTCCTTTTTGTGAAAGCATATTAGTAGTTGTAGGGGTCAAGCACAATTGTTAAGGGTGATCCCAGAATAGTGGTTTACAATTTTTGGCCAAACTGGACACTGAAATATTTTTTTGTAACTAAATCTTCACTTTCAGACACCTATAGTTACTAAACCGTGAGGAATTTGAAGATGATGAAAACTAGAGTTTTATGAAATTTTGTCTATAGATTCTAAATATATTTTTTACAGAAATTTTTCAATCAGATTGCACTTCTTTTTCCATCTCCCTCGAGAACTAATTTTTTTCAGAAAACATTATTTTCAAAAGTGACGCTTACCGTATAACACATAACTTTTTTTCCATGAAGGATAAAATTCTAATTCTTTTGAATTTAGATTTGTAACTCCGATATCTAGTGCTTCCACTTGGTTAGATAGTTTTTTATTGAATATTTTTTCTTTAATCAAGTTTCAAAGTCAAACCAATTATAATTCAAACATAGTGTGATTGTATAACGCATAACTTTTTTTGTATGTATCAAAATTAAATTTTTTTCTCTTTGTTGGATCAAGGACATCAATATCTGGTGCACTCATACTTTTCAGATTTTTTTTTATAATATACTATTTTTCCACATGTGAAGAACAAAGAGCTTGATTTTTGGAGAAAAACCTACATTCACGAGAAATAAAAAATTAATAGAATAATAAAATAAAATTTATTTAGAATTATAATTTTTGGGAAGCTTATAATAAGGAATACATACAAAAAATAAATTTTAAATCAATTCATTTGATCCCCCAAAAGGTAAATCAAAAGTGGGTTTTTATCAGCATTTTGATACGTGTAAAGGAGACTCCGTTATAGGTATGGTTTAAAACTAGCGGGGTTCTATCCAAGCAGGTTTGGTTTAAGGTAGTTTGATCAAACCCTCTTCAATTGGAATGCTTTAAATGGAACTTTTTAAGGCTTAAATCATTATATTTTCTAAAAATATGTGATTTTGAACAGCAAAAATCTATTCCTCCTAGAAATTGTAAACCAGCTTTGTGGGATCACCCTTAATGGTTGTAATGTACAGATGGAAAGGACTAGAGATAGCATCAAAACATAGGTGTTTTTATTAGATGATGGTCTCTAGAACCAAGGATAATGCAGATTTTTCAACGGAAAAGAACTCTTATTTTGACTTCCTACTAGTTGATAGATGTTCCTAAAAGGTGTTTTATCTACATGCAATGGCACAGAGTCTTACTTCTATCAACCAGTTATAGGTATATTCATTGTATACATATACACACAAATTTCTTCTAATTGGAATGCAAGGCACGATTTCCTCAAAGCTTGCATGGTGTGGATAGACACAAAGCCATGACTACCACCTTCAAGACTTCTGTTAATAAGCCTGCAGGCTTCTAGACAAGATAAATACACATATGCAATATGATACTAGCATGCAATAGAAAAGAGTGGAGAATAATTCCGGTGAGATCAGAGAGAGTATTTTTCCTTTTTTTTTAAATTATTTTATTTTCCATGCAGTGATATGTAAAATGCAGTTCACCACAGACAAGGTACATGAACTATTTGATAAAATATCCCAAGAGGATCCTAGAATACCATAATGCTACATGCTATTCAAAAGAAAAAAACTTCTATAGAATGAAATAGGAATCCATAAGTAAATCCCAGCAGGTCATAGATGTTAATGCAGACATTTTAATGGGAAACAAAATATGTGAATGTAGTTATAAGAGTTCGGCCCTCCTTCTAGCACTAGAATGTAAACCTTAAATCAGACTTACTTCAAACAAATGACCACAATTAGTTGTTAGTCCATTCAAAATAATCTAATCTAAGATTCCTATGAAATACTTGACTATGCTAAGATATGCAAACTAATTAGAACAAATACCACTAAATTGCAAGCATATAAAAACATAATCAACACTTTATCTCATAGTGGATTGGTGCTATTGTGGAAAATATCCCTTTCCCAATCCTTTATAGATAAGCTAAATGATATAATGCCAATGATGATGATGCAATGGACAAAATCGGTTCTCCAATGAAGAGAGTGACTTTGCATAAGCTTTGTAGATGATTGTGGAGGATTTGATGATGAATGAAGCCTCTATTTGTAGATTTTCTTAATGAGAGATTGGCCAAATGGATGAATGTGGTGCTAAATGTGAAGAAATGAAAGGATTCCACTTGTCAATTTGTGATAGGCTGAAGGATGTGCAAGATTTGAGAAATGTGCCCAAGAGAGGGAGATTCAAATTCAAATTTTTGCAATAAATTTTGAGAGGGGGACATGAAGATGTGAAGTTAATGCAATGTTGGCGGGGACAAGTCAACTTGTCATCTTTTTCAAACTTGAGGGAATATTCCCCATAAATGCCATGTTGAAATAAGATAAAGATTTTAATAAATCAATAAATTGATTTATTTTTGCAAGTGGGATTATCTAGAGGATGTGATGGGTGGTTAGGTTAGGCTAATTAGGATTAGGTTAGCTTAATGATGATTAGGATGATTTTGACTTTTAGGACTTAAATATTTTATTTATTAATCAGAAAAGGATGGAATATGCATTTGGATATTTAATAAAGTTTTGTTTATTTAATTAAAGGTTGATGTTAAAGTTTGTTTAATTTTAAATTAATGACCTTAGGAGATTAAAATTTATGAGTTTACCTGATGAATGGATGAAGGTGAACTTGATTAATTGATGAATGGACCTAATGCATGATGCTAATTTGGCATGTCTACATAACCTAACATAAACAAAGATTTTGTAGTCCCATCCAAAGCATGGATTGATATGTATGTCAAAAACAAATAAGTGCCCTCCTTCTAGCACCACAATGAAGTACTTAAGAATATGCAAATGAACCATCTCAACCACTCATTAGGAGGGTTAGTTTACACATGAAAATCTACAAATACCTCTATGGAATAACATATCAATGTTTAAGAATTGTAGTGATTGAATGCAAACAAGTAAGATCTCGACTCTTATTTACTTAGCTTGTTGAAGTCCCAAATGAGCAACACAAATTAATGAAGATGCCTTCAAAAACATAAATGAATGACTTGAAGATATAAATATCTTGGTATTTAATGCATTATCTATGACTCTACTCTATCTATGCTATCTTATCTTTTTCTTCCCCCCAAGTTTAGTTTCAAATTCAATTTCAAATACACTCATAAGAACATGTGGAAGATACAACCAACTACTTAGCCATGAACTTAAATCCAACAAAGATTGTGATATCTTTCGAGGATCGTTGTATTTATTGTAGAGCTTACATAATGAATGAAGTGAAAATCCTCTTTATTGCATTGGGGAGCTACTTGGAAAGACATCTCAGGAGTCAAATCACAGTCATACTGCTGCTACGGCGTGATTTAGTAAACAATTATCAATTTGGTTTCTACCCCATCCACTATTTCCATTAATTACTCACCACTAGAAGTAGATAGCTATCAATATGGTTTCTAGCTTTCCCATTCCAAGACTTTGGTTGTATCTTGGAAGATTCATAGATTTCCTAAAGCATTCTTAGCATGATAATCCTTTGGTAGAGATTTTACTTGAATCACGAGTTTTTAATGCAATAAATAATACACATCAGGATGAGTCAACTCCAGTTCGAGTCTTCTGTAGCTTTGGACATGACATAACAAAAAATAAAACCCAACTAAAATTGGTAGTTTGGGCTCAAATATTAATTTCACTCATAATTTCCTTTTTTTTCTTTGACAGAGCTGTGGTCAGAAAAAGAGATTAAAAAAAAACTAGCATACTAAGGTTAGAGTCTGGATAAATACACAGTAAGAACTGCCACTAAATTATCAGAAATAACATCTCTAGAGTCTAGATAAATGTGCAATAAGAACTGGTTAGAGTAAGAACTGTCATAAATAACATCTCTAGGAAGATAAATGCGTAGTGAGACATTTCTTTCACTCCATTCAATGCTGTGAAATCCTCAATGGACAAAGAAGTCTGATCCACATGTTACAAGAAATGGTCTATCCCTTTTGCTGCACTGAGAACAATTTTCTCTTCTACCCCCATAATTATCGTCTGCCACAAAAAAATAAACTCAAAATTAGTTTAGGCACAAGTGTGTATTCAAAGAAAACAAAAAGTCAATAGTGTGCATGTTGTGTCGTCCTCACACTCCATTGTACCAGTGTACTTCTTTTCCTATACCAAAATGGAAGATGCCAAATGTTCAACAGATTGCTTTTATGCAAGATAGATTTGATCAATGGCGGTAGAGGGAATGGTGCACCTTCACTATTTGGAAGCAAATCAGCTATACTTATCTATTGATGAGAAAGCAACGCCAAAAAGGAAATGATGGTGTATGTCTTGAATATCAATACTAAATGTTAAACTATGCACTTTAAACCTCCTCCAAATAAATCAAACAAATCAGCTGCCATGTAAATCCAAGACATTAAAAAATGACTTACTAATTGATTGGGATCTACCTACCATAGCCCCACGGCTGTCAAATCTTCTGCTCACTTAAAAGATAAATGCTAAATCTACACCTTACTCATTATGACTGAATTTGGAGCCTCATTATATGTCCACGAGATTGTTGTAGAATATACACATTGAATACACTTCTTCATTACCAGTTCTTTTACTCCTCCCACTCGTTTGTCAGATACAGCTGAGAGACTTTATGATGGAACAGATTTCAATCATACTTTTTGCACATCACCATCAAAGAGAAATTAAAGAAAGAGATTAAAAAAATTCCTTCATAGTCATGACATTCCAGGCTCGTTTGTTAAAAAGGCTTTTGAAATTTTTAGGTCGATGCAATTCATAGGTGTAAAATATAGATAGTGCTTTGAGGCATGATTCAACTCGTGCAAAGCATGAAGGCTTCTTTATCTCCAAATCGACCTAGGCCAAGGGAAGACAAAAATCATTCTTAGTGCACTTTTGTGGAAGTCTTTTTCTTTCATTTCTTGTGTTACAAAGTGATGGTCATTGGAGAAGAGTTTTGGGTGGTCGAGCACGCCATAGAAGGTGATATCCTCATCTACATTGGTTCATTGCAATGTGATAAAAACAACCAGAGCACGCTAGAATCTACAACAAAGATTTTAAAAAAATTATTGTATGGAGGTCACAGCAACAGAAAACTACAAACATGAAATACATAGTTAAAACTTAGTATTCAGAAAATGCTAGAAACAAGTGAAAAGATGTGATCTTAGGGAATGCTTCGATTTTCAAGATCTTCTTCTTTTCTTTTTTTCTTTTTTTCTCTTAGAATGTTAAAGTATTTAAATATTTCTAAGTGTGTTCCCTCCTTTTTGTGAAAGCATATTAGTAGTTGTAGGGGTCAAGCACAATTGTTAAGGGTGATCCCAGAATAGTGGTTTACAATTTTTGGCCAAACTGGACACTGAAATATTTTTTTGTAACTAAATCTTCACTTTCAGACACCTATAGTTACTAAACCGTGAGGAATTTGAAGATGATGAAAACTAGAGTTTTATGAAATTTTTGTCTATAGATTCTAAATATATTTTTTACAGAAATTTTTCAATCAGATTGCACTTCTTTTTCCATCTCCCTCGAGAACTAATTTTTTTCAGAAAACATTATTTTCAAAAGTGACGCTTACCGTATAACACATAACTTTTTTTCCATGAAGGATAAAATTCTAATTCTTTTGAATTTAGATTTGTAACTCCGATATCTAGTGCTTCCACTTGGTTAGATAGTTTTTTATTGAATATTTTTTCTTTAATCAAGTTTCAAAGTCAAACCAATTATAATTCAAACATAGTGTGATTGTATAACGCATAACTTTTTTTGTATGTATCAAAATTAAATTTTTTTCTCTTTGTTGGATCAAGGACATCAATATCTGGTGCACTCATACTTTTCAGATTTTTTTTTATAATATACTATTTTTCCACATGTGAAGAACAAAGAGCTTGATTTTTGGAGAAAAACCTACATTCACGAGAAATAAAAAATTAATAGAATAATAAAATAAAATTTATTTAGAATTATAATTTTTGGGAAGCTTATAATAAGGAATACATACAAAAAATAAATTTTAAATCAATTCATTTGATCCCCCAAAAGGTAAATCAAAAGTGGGTTTTTATCAGCATTTTGATACGTGTAAAGGAGACTCCGTTATAGGTATGGTTTAAAACTAGCGGGGTTCTATCCAAGCAGGTTTGGTTTAAGGTAGTTTGATCAAACCCTCTTCAATTGGAATGCTTTAAATGGAACTTTTTAAGGCTTAAATCATTATATTTTCTAAAAATATGTGATTTTGAACAGCAAAAATCTATTCCTCCTAGAAATTGTAAACCAGCTTTGTGGGATCACCCTTAATGGTTGTAATGTACAGATGGAAAGGACTAGAGATAGCATCAAAACATAGGTGTTTTTATTAGATGATGGTCTCTAGAACCAAGGATAATGCAGATTTTTCAACGGAAAAGAACTCTTATTTTGACTTCCTACTAGTTGATAGATGTTCCTAAAAGGTGTTTTATCTACATGCAATGGCACAGAGTCTTACTTCTATCAACCAGTTATAGGTATATTCATTGTATACATATACACACAAATTTCTTCTAATTGGAATGCAAGGGCACGATTTCCTCAAAGCTTGCATGGTGTGGATAGACACAAAGCCATGACTACCACCTTCAAGACTTCTGTTAATAAGCCTGCAGGCTTCTAGACAAGATAAATACACATATGCAATATGATACTAGCATGCAATAGAAAAGAGTGGAGAATAATTCCGGTGAGATCAGAGAGAGTATTTTTCCTTTTTTTTTAAATTATTTTATTTTCCATGCAGTGATATGTAAAATGCAGTTCACCACAGACAAGGTACATGAACTATTTGATAAAATATCCCAAGAGGATCCTAGAATACCATAATGCTACATGCTATTCAAAAGAAAAAAACTTCTATAGAATGAAATAGGAATCCATAAGTAAATCCCAGCAGGTCATAGATGTTAATGCAGACATTTTAATGGGAAACAAAATATGTGAATGTAGTTATAAGAGTTCGGCCCTCCTTCTAGCACTAGAATGTAAACCTTAAATCAGACTTACTTCAAACAAATGACCACAATTAGTTGTTAGTCCATTCAAAATAATCTAATCTAAGATTCCTATGAAATACTTGACTATGCTAAGATATGCAAACTAATTAGAACAAATACCACTAAATTGCAAGCATATAAAAACATAATCAACACTTTATCTCATAGTGGATTGGTGCTATTGTGGAAAATATCCCTTTCCCAATCCTTTATAGATAAGCTAAATGATATAATGCCAATGATGATGATGCAATGGACAAAATCGGTTCTCCAATGAAGAGAGTGACTTTGCATAAGCTTTGTAGATGATTGTGGAGGATTTGATGATGAATGAAGCCTCTATTTGTAGATTTTCTTGATGAGAGATTGGCCAAATGGATGAATGTGGTGCTAAATGTGAAGAAATGAAAGGATTCCACTTGTCAATTTGTGATAGGCTGAAGGATGTGCAAGATTTGAGAAATGTGCCCAAGAGAGGGAGATTCAAATTCAAATTTTTGCAATAAATTTTGAGAGGGGGACATGAAGATGTGAAGTTAATGCAATGTTGGCGGGGACAAGTCAACTTGTCATCTTTTTCAAACTTGAGGGAATATTCCCCATAAATGCCATGTTGAAATAAGATAAAGATTTTAATAAATCAATAAATTGATTTATTTTTGCAAGTGGGATTATCTAGAGGATGTGATGGGTGGTTAGGTTAGGCTAATTAGGATTAGGTTAGCTTAATGATGATTAGGATGATTTTGACTTTTAGGACTTAAATATTTTATTTATTAATCAGAAAAGGATGGAATATGCATTTGGATATTTAATAAAGTTTTGTTTATTTAATTAAAGGTTGATGTTAAAGTTTGTTTAATTTTAAATTAATGACCTTAGGAGATTAAAATTTATGAGTTTACCTGATGAATGGATGAAGGTGAACTTGATTAATTGATGAATGGACCTAATGCATGATGCTAATTTGGCATGTCTACATAACCTAACATAAACAAAGATTTTGTAGTCCCATCCAAAGCATGGATTGATATGTATGTCAAAAACAAATAAGTGCCCTCCTTCTAGCACCACAATGAAGTACTTAAGAATATGCAAATGAACCATCTCAACCACTCATTAGGAGGGTTAGTTTACACATGAAAATCTACAAATACCTCTATGGAATAACATATCAATGTTTAAGAATTGTAGTGATTGAATGCAAACAAGTAAGATCTCGACTCTTATTTACTTAGCTTGTTGAAGTCCCAAATGAGCAACACAAATTAATGAAGATGCCTTCAAAAACATAAATGAATGACTTGAAGATATAAATATCTTGGTATTTAATGCATTATCTATGACTCTACTCTATCTATGCTATCTTATCTTTTTCTTCCCCCCAAGTTTAGTTTCAAATTCAATTTCAAATACACTCATAAGCACATGTGGAAGATACAACCAACTACTTAGCCATGAACTTAAATCCAACAAAGATTGTGATATCTTTCAAGGATCGTTGTATTTATTGTAGAGCTTACATAATGAATGAAGTGAAAATCCTCTTTATTGCATTGGGGAGCTACTTGGAAAGACATCTCAGGAGTCAAATCACAGTCATACTGCTGCTAAGGCGTGATTTAGTAAACAATTATCAATTTGGTTTCTACCCCATCCACTATTGCCATTAATTACTCACCACTAGAAGTAGATAGCTATCAATATGGTTTCTAGCTTTCCCATTCCAAGACTTTGGTTGTATCTTGGAAGATTCATAGATTGCCTAAAGCATGCTTAGCATGATAATCCTTTGGTAGAGATTTTACTTGAATCATGAGTTTTTAATGCAATAAATAATACACATCAGGATGAGTCAACTCCAGTTCGAGTCTTCTGTAGCTTTGGACATGACATAACAAAAAATAAAACCCAACTAAAATTGGTAGTTTGGGCTCAAATATTAATTTCACTCATAATTTCCTTTTTTTTCTTTGACAGAGCTGTGGTCAGAAAAAGAGATTAAAAAAAAACTAGCATACTAAGGTTAGAGTCAGGATAAATAAGAAGAACCTTCTACTAAATTATCATCGAAATAACATCTCTAGAGCCTTGACAAATGTACAAGAACTCGGTTAGAGTAAGAACTTTGTCAACATCCTAGGAAGATAAATGCTAGAGAGACATTTCTTTTCACTCCATTCAATGCTGCGGGAAATCCTCTAAATTTGGACAAAGAAGTCTGATCCACATGTTACAAGAAATGGTCTATCCCTTTTGCTGCACTGAGAACAATTTTCTCTTCTACCCCCATAATTATCGTCTGCCACAAAAAAATAAACTCAAAATTAGTTTAGGCACAAGTGTGTATTCAAAGAAAACAAAAAGTCAATAGTGTGCATGTTGTGTCGTCCTCACACTCCATTGTACCAGTGTACTTCTTTTCCTATACCAAAATGGAAGATGCCAAATGTTCAACAGATTGCTTTTATGCAAGATAGATTTGATCAATGGCGGTAGAGGGAATGGTGCACCTTCACTATTTGGAAGCAAATCAGCTATACTTATCTATTGATGAGAAAGCAACGCCAAAAAGGAAATGATGGTGTATGTCTTGAATATCAATACTAAATGTTAAACTATGCACTTTAAACCTCCTCCAAATAAATCAAACAAATCAGCTGCCATGTAAATCCAAGACATTAAAAAATGACTTACTAATTGATTGGGATCTACCTACCATAGCCCCACGGCTGTCAAATCTTCTGCTCACTTAAAAGATAAATGCTAAATCTACACCTTACTCATTATGACTGAATTTGGAGCCTCATTATATGTCCACGAGATTGTTGTAGAATATACACATTGAATACACTTCTTCATTACCAGTTCTTTTACTCCTCCCACTCGTTTGTCAGATACAGCTGAGAGACTTTATGATGGAACAGATTTCAATCATACTTTTTGCACATCACCATCAAAGAGAAATTAAAGAAAGAGATTAAAAAAATTCCTTCATAGTCATGACATTCCAGGCTCGTTTGTTAAAAAGGCTTTTGAAATTTTTAGGTCGATGCAATTCATAGGTGTAAAATATAGATAGTGCTTTGAGGCATGATTCAACTCGTGCAAAGCATGAAGGCTTCTTTATCTCCAAATCGACCTAGGCCAAGGGAAGACAAAAATCATTCTTAGTGCACTTTTGTGGAAGTCTTTTTCTTTCATTTCTTGTGTTACAAAGTGATGGTCATTGGAGAAGAGTTTTGGGTGGTCGAGCACGCCATAGAAGGTGATATCCTCATCTACATTGGTTCATTGCAATGTGATAAAAACAACCAGAGCACGCTAGAATCTACAACAAAGATTTTAAAAAAATTATTGTATGGAGGTCACAGCAACAGAAAACTACAAACATGAAATACATAGTTAAAACTTAGTATTCAGAAAATGCTAGAAACAAGTGAAAAGATGTGATCTTAGGGAATGCTTCGATTTTCAAGATCTTCTTCTTTTCTTTTTTTCTTTTTTTCTCTTAGAATGTTAAAGTATTTAAATATTTCTAAGTGTGTTCCCTCCTTTTTGTGAAAGCATATTAGTAGTTGTAGGGGTCAAGCACAATTGTTAAGGGTGATCCCAGAATAGTGGTTTACAATTTTTGGCCAAACTGGACACTGAAATATTTTTTTGTAACTAAATCTTCACTTTCAGACACCTATAGTTACTAAACCGTGAGGAATTTGAAGATGATGAAAACTAGAGTTTTATGAAATTTTGTCTATAGATTCTAAATATATTTTTTACAGAAATTTTTCAATCAGATTGCACTTCTTTTTCCATCTCCCTCGAGAACTAATTTTTTTCAGAAAACATTATTTTCAAAAGTGACGCTTACCGTATAACACATAACTTTTTTTCCATGAAGGATAAAATTCTAATTCTTTTGAATTTAGATTTGTAACTCCGATATCTAGTGCTTCCACTTGGTTAGATAGTTTTTTATTGAATATTTTTTCTTTAATCAAGTTTCAAAGTCAAACCAATTATAATTCAAACATAGTGTGATTGTATAACGCATAACTTTTTTTGTATGTATCAAAATTAAATTTTTTTCTCTTTGTTGGATCAAGGACATCAATATCTGGTGCACTCATACTTTTCAGATTTTTTTTTATAATATACTATTTTTCCACATGTGAAGAACAAAGAGCTTGATTTTTGGAGAAAAACCTACATTCACGAGAAATAAAAAATTAATAGAATAATAAAATAAAATTTATTTAGAATTATAATTTTTGGGAAGCTTATAATAAGGAATACATACAAAAAATAAATTTTAAATCAATTCATTTGATCCCCCAAAAGGTAAATCAAAAGTGGGTTTTTATCAGCATTTTGATACGTGTAAAGGAGACTCCGTTATAGGTATGGTTTAAAACTAGCGGGGTTCTATCCAAGCAGGTTTGGTTTAAGGTAGTTTGATCAAACCCTCTTCAATTGGAATGCTTTAAATGGAACTTTTTAAGGCTTAAATCATTATATTTTCTAAAAATATGTGATTTTGAACAGCAAAAATCTATTCCTCCTAGAAATTGTAAACCAGCTTTGTGGGATCACCCTTAATGGTTGTAATGTACAGATGGAAAGGACTAGAGATAGCATCAAAACATAGGTGTTTTTATTAGATGATGGTCTCTAGAACCAAGGATAATGCAGATTTTTCAACGGAAAAGAACTCTTATTTTGACTTCCTACTAGTTGATAGATGTTCCTAAAAGGTGTTTTATCTACATGCAATGGCACAGAGTCTTACTTCTATCAACCAGTTATAGGTATATTCATTGTATACATATACACACAAATTTCTTCTAATTGGAATGCAGGGCACGATTTCCTCAAAGCTTGCATGGTGTGGATAGACACAAAGCCATGACTACCACCTTCAAGACTTCTGTTAATAAGCCTGCAGGCTTCTAGACAAGATAAATACACATATGCAATATGATACTAGCATGCAATAGAAAAGAGTGGAGAATAATTCCGGTGAGATCAGAGAGAGTATTTTTCCTTTTTTTTAAAATTATTTTATTTTCCATGCAGTGATATGTAAAATGCAGTTTACCACAGACAAGGTACATGAACTATTTGATAAAATATCCCAAGAGGATCCTAGAATACCAGAATGCTACATGCTATTCAAAAGAAAAAAACTTCTATAGAATGAAATAGGAATCCATAAGTAAATCCCAGCAGGTCATAGATGTTAATGCAGACATTTTAATGGGAAACAAAATATGTGAATGTAGTTATAAGAGTTCGGCCCTCCTTCTAGCACTAGAATGTAAACCTTAAATCAGACTTACTTCAAACAAATGACCACAATTAGTTGTTAGTCCATTCAAAATAATCTAATCTAAGATTCCTATGAAATACTTGACTATGCTAAGATATGCAAACTAATTAGAACAAATACCACTAAATTGCAAGCATATAAAAACATAATCAACACTTTATCTCATAGTGGATTGGTGCTATTGTGGAAAATATCCCTTTCCCAATCCTTTATAGATAAGCTAAATGATATAATGCCAATGATGATGATGCAATGGACAAAATCGGTTCTCCAATGAAGAGAGTGACTTTGCATAAGCTTTGTAGATGATTGTGGAGGATTTGATGATGAATGAAGCCTCTATTTGTAGATTTTCTTAATGAGAGATTGGCCAAATGGATGAATGTGGTGCTAAATGTGAAGAAATGAAAGGATTCCACTTGTCAATTTGTGATAGGCTGAAGGATGTGCAAGATTTGAGAAATGTGCCCAAGAGAGGGAGATTCAAATTCAAATTTTTGCAATAAATTTTGAGAGGGGGACATGAAGATGTGAAGTTAATGCAATGTTGGCGGGGACAAGTCAACTTGTCATCTTTTTCAAACTTGAGGGAATATTCCCCATAAATGCCATGTTGAAATAAGATAAAGATTTTAATAAATCAATAAATTGATTTATTTTTGCAAGTGGGATTATCTAGAGGATGTGATGGGTGGTTAGGTTAGGCTAATTAGGATTAGGTTAGCTTAATGATGATTAGGATGATTTTGACTTTTAGGACTTAAATATTTTATTTATTAATCAGAAAAGGATGGAATATGCATTTGGAGATTTAATAAAGTTTTGTTTATTTAATTAAAGGTTGATGTTAAAGTTTGTTTAATTTTAAATTAATGACCTTAGGAGATTAAAATTTATGAGTTTACCTGATGAATGGATGAAGGTGAACTTGATTAATTGATGAATGGACCTAATGCATGATGCTAATTTGGCATGTCTACATAACCTAACATAAACAAAGATTTTGTAGTCCCATCCAAAGCATGGATTGATATGTATGTCAAAAACAAATAAGTGCCCTCCTTCTAGCACCACAATGAAGTACTTAAGAATATGCAAATGAACCATCTCAACCACTCATTAGGAGGGTTAGTTTACACATGAAAATCTACAAATACCTCTATGGAATAACATATCAATGTTTAAGAAATGCAACAATAATAAGGATCCAAAGACATTCAAAAACATGACATATACCTAATCCATAGTGGATTGGTGTCAAATGTGCCAATGACCCTTTCCCAATCCTTGCTCAAAAACTAAAATGATGAGATGCAATGGAGATGAAGAGAAAAATTAGTTCTCAAACCAAGAGAGTAACTTTGCATGAAGATGTAGCTGATTTGATGAAGAATGAGGATTTTATTTATAGATTTTCTTGATGAGAGATTGGCCAAATGGATGAAGGTGGGACTAAATGTAAGTCAATGAAAAGAGGCCACTTGTCAACTTGCAATAGGTTGAGGGATGTGCAAGTTTTGGCCAATGTGCCCAAGAGAGGGAGTTTCAAATTCAAATTTGTGAAATAAATGTTGAGAGGGGGACATGAAAATGAGAAGTTAATGCAATGTTGGAAGGGACAAGTCAACTTGTCATCATTTTCAAACTTGAGGGAATATTCTATTTTTTATGCCAAGTTGAAAGAAAATAAGGATTATAATAAATCAATAAATTGATTTATTTTTGCAAGTGGGATTATCTAGAGGATGTGATGGGTGGTTAGGTTAGCCTAATTGGGATTAGATTAGCTTAATGATGATTAGGTAATTTTGACCTTTTCGACTTAAATATTTTTTTTACTTAAATCAAAAAAGGATGGAATATGCATTTGGATTTCAATTTAATAAAGTTTGGTTTATTTAATTGAAAGGTTGATGTTTGATTTATTTAATTTAAATGAACAATCTTAGGAATGACATTAATGAATTTAATTTAACTGATGAATGGATAAAGGGGAACTTGATTAATTTAATGAGTGGATGAATGTGTAACCTGGTTTACTTGATGAATGGACCTAATTGACTACATAACGCTAATTTTTCATGTCTACACATACTAATATAAGGGTCTCAAGCAAGACATGAAAATTTGCATAAGGATCACACATAGTTTTCACAAAACAATTTATGCATAACACAATATGTATAGAAAATCTACTAGGTTTTCAATACACAACTGATCAAGGATTCAACATACAATTTAGAACTTTGGTACTCATAACCTAGTCAACAAAGTAGAGTGAAATATGTTAAATATATGGAGTAACAATTTTTTTAATGTAAATATGATTTTCCTTTACTAGTTATAAACATAATTGTTTCATTTCAATTTATGTAGTCGAGGGTACAAGAATGAGCACTCCAAAACCATGTTACTTATCATCCAGTAAAAGAACATGATCATATCACAAGGAATAAGGCATTAAATCATCATATTAATATACAAAACTAATAATTTCATTTTCCAAGAGAAAATTATAATACTGATAAGCTAAAAATGAGGTAGATTACAGAACAACACTATGGAATATATATAATATTTACATTCATAATATATAAAACAATAAAGCCAAGTTTATTCCTTGTTTCAATCTAGGAGTGGCATATTATGGAAAGATGTAATGACAATATGCATAAGGGCTATTGCGACATGGTGTGTGACATTTATGGTTTTCGTTTTAAAAGAAAATATGATGAAGATAATGTTAAGAATAGGAACAAATACACTAAGCTACACAAATTATAATGCTATAGAAAATAGTAGAAAAACAATGTACAAGAATAGAAAATAATGCAACCACAAAAATAAAAGAAACTTGCTATAAATAATTTCCATCAATCACAACTTAAAAACCAAACATATTATTCAATGTAATACTAAAACCAATTTAACACAAAAATGAATGAAATGGACACAAAACACAATTAAAAATAAGTATAATAATATCATAAAAAAATAAGGATGAGAACAACTACCCATCAACAAGAACAATCTAGTGAGCGGGTTCTAACTCACATTTTTGCAATATGAATAATTTACAAATTGAACTAAATTACTTGCTTTAGAATAGCAACATTCACTCCAAGTAAAGAAGAATAGTACATTATTTATTCAAAATCAACATCTCCCACACACCATATCTTCACTTTTTTTATAGTAAATGACTCAAAAGAATATGGTAAATTGAACATTTACTTAATAGTATATTCAAACAAGCGGTTTTTATATTTACTTAGTTTGTTTAAATTTACCAAGAAAAATCAATAATCTTAATAATATATTAGATCATAATCTCCAAATAGATAGTCTCTATAAATATTTATATCTTTTATGACTTTAAATTTTTCCATTTAATTAAAATTATGAGCTTGAGCAATAGACAAATTTTTTTATTAAAGACATTAGATTTGAATAGTTCATAATAATAAATGTATTTCATTTCTAGATTGGACTATATTTAAGATTTAACACATGTCATTTTTGGATTCAACTATGTGAGATTTTTTTTTGCATCAGCATTTTGGGTCATCCTTCGTGATCCATCATTAAAATGAAAGAGAGCTATAGGAAAAATGGTTTACTATAGATGAACATAGATTTAAAAGAGAGATAGGGAGGGTGAAGACTAAACATGATGGAAGACCATGATAATATTTACAAAATAAAACTAAAAATAAGATGCAAAGAATTAAAAAAAAAAAAAAACATGTATTTACATAAAAAATCATCTTAAAAATAAATAAATAAGCCATAAACACACACACACACATATATAAAATTTGACTTAACAACATAAACATAGAAATCTAAAGAAACCTATTATGGATAAACTTAAAAAGTGTAGAATTAGAAAACATCTAACAAGGTGTCTTTGGGCTGGAAATGCTCCTATAAAAAGTTGTTCGCCAAATTTAAGCTTCAAATCCTCATTTATAACTATTTCAAATGATCTCCAATTTTGATGAAACAAAAGTCAATCTTGACTTTCTCAAGCCTCCTAGATGTGTTTGAATAGTAAGCAATTCCATGAGTATAAATAGAAATAATGCAATCATCTAGGTCTGACAATACATAAATGCAATATAAAGAGGTAATTAAATCTTTGTAAACCATTTCTTACTCTCCAGATCATTAAAAATACAAATGAAGAGCATACAAGAATTTACAAATTTTCTACATGAAAATATCAATCTCTTAGTTAGGAATATAAGAAATTAGATTTCTCAAAAAAAAAAAATTGATACCATGTTAGAAATCTGAAATAGATTGAATAACCAAAGGAATTTTTTAAGAGAAAATCAATGTCACATAAACTAAGAAATCATAAAGAATGCAAACTGAAACTTTAAGATGTTATGCAATATGATTATGACATAATACATTGAGAGCTTCCAAGATTGATGATAAATACAAGCTAGGTAGTGAGTTTATATAGAACTTGGTTGAAGATGGAGGTGACAAATCAACCAATGAGAATTGACTAGAAAAACCACCAGCATTAAATAAAGTGATGAAAAATTAAATACTCCACCCTTACGAGCTAAACAATAACTCATCATTTTATCTCCTAGTTCCTAAATAATTAACTCACTTTATTATTGTAAGCAAGCTTAATAAATGTGTAGGGAAAATCTATAACTAAGGGAATTAAATATCCCACTAGGAAATAAAAACCTACACTAATAGGTCCTTGAACCAAGTTTTGAACCAAGATGACAACCTCCAAAGGAGATAAGTGCTTTGATAGAGACTGTGGCCACATAAGTAGTTTAATCTTGTTCACACTGAAAGCCATTGATTTTTCATACTTGATTTTGATAAAGGCCCTCAAAGAGGAACTATGGAATCTCAAATTCATTATGTGCTATCTTGGTTCCTTAGAGCTACTCAAAGTGGGTGAGAGTTGATTTACTACTTCTTCTAATCTCCTACATAATTCAAATTGGTAACCAGGACAGGTACATTTTCTATATTCACAACTCCCCTTTTCCCAACATGGTAGGCAAGCACTGTGGATTTTCAAAGTCATCTTGGGTTGTTCTGGTGGGTCAGATTCAGAATATTATGCAATATCTTTTGTATTAAATATTTTAACTATCAACTTGTGCTTTACCACAGTGGGATGCTAAACCAATGCACAATTTTCTCTATAAATAGAGAACCATAGTGGCTCTAGTTGGAGCTATCATGTGAAATCCCAAGATCCCAAACATGATCGACAGGCCCCATGGTTTGAGAATATGACCTACACCTTATAAAACCACTGGAAGCTTAGAACAAATTATGCCTGATGTAAAGAAATTTTTTTCATTTATATGTAAGAGCTTGCATGCCCTACTCATCTTTAAAGAGCTATGTAACATTGTAATTCAATAGTTTAATAAGAATAAATGGTTGTGTTATTCTTCATTATTCATTTACAATAAAGAATTAGTTTTTGTGTTCAGTGTCTATTCAAATTACAGGTAATTAGAATTAATATTAGTAGAACTTTCACCTAAAGGAGGTTCAAAGTGTACACTAGTAGAAAACTATATTTATGTTAATATGTTACAGCGTATGTGTTTGTGCGTAGATAGACTACAAGTTGAAATTTTTAGTTCATGTCGCTAGATTAAACACTTAATAATAAACTTGGTAAATAATAGATGAAATAAACTTATACAAATCTAAAGTTTTTCCTTCAAGAAACTGAGTATTATCTAATTATGTAATATTTGCATGCAGATTTAAAACATAAACCAATTTACAAATGAAAAAATAAATTTTCCATGAAATTGATATAAAACAATAAAAATGGAAATAGAATGTGTGAGTGTGCTTTTGAAATATGCAAACACTAACTTCAAACAAAGGTTAGCACCTACAAATCCCTTAAGAAACACTCCTATGAAATACCTTACAAATGCTTTAAAAATGCAACAAAAGATGAAAAAAAAAGCTACAAGCATTATGAAAGCAACCACAAGTTACCTATTCCATAGTGGATTGGTGTCACATGTGCTAGTGACCCTTTCCCAACCCTTGCTAAGAAGCCAAAATGATGAAATGCAAATGGAGATGATGAGCAAGATGAGTTCTCAAATCAAGAGAGTAACCTTGCCAAAAGTTTGTGGATGGATGAATGAGAATGAAGGCCTTCTTTTATAGATTTTTTGATGAGAGATTGGCCAAGAGGGTGAATGTGGGACTAAAGATCCACCAATGAGAATACGCCACTTGTCAAGTGATGATAGGCCAATGAATGTGAAAAATTTGGGAAGAGTGCCCATGAGAGGGAGAATTTGAATTAAAATTTTGCAATAAATTTAGAGAGGGGGACAAGAAAGAAGAGCAATAAATGCTATGTTGGAGGGACAAATCAACTTGTCATGTTGAGGGAAAATGAGGGTTTTTTAATAAATCAATAAAATTTATTTATTTGTGCAAGTGGCTAAATCTAGATAATGCAAGTGAGTGAGATTAGCATTTAATTAGGATTAGATTAAATAAATTATGATTATGTTAGTTTAACTTTCATGATATAAATATTTGATTTATTTAAATTAGAAAATGATGAAATATGGATTGGATTTAATTAAATAAATGTTTGATTTATTTAATTAAAGGGATGATGTTTGATTTATTTGATTAAAAGGTTGATGATAATGTTTTATTTAATTTTGAATGAATGACCTTAGGAGATGGGAATTAATGAAATTACCTGATAAATGAATGAAGGTGAATTTGATCAATCGATGAATGGACCTAATGCATAATCTAGTTTAGTTAATGAATGAACCTAATCAAATGCAGAATGTTAATTTCACATGTCTACATTTTGTCCCTCTTTGAGGCAATTTACTTGTTGCATTGGTTCAAATATTAACTTTCCGTGATCAAAATTCAAAAAATTTCTAATTTTTTGGATGCCCCAGTAGAAAGTACACTAGTACATTGTCCCCTCGAGAGATCGATTGAAAAGATTCGATTTGAGGGTCGATCTCGCAATAAAGAGTTTCAAAATGGGTGGTTATGGATGACAATGCAAATGAGATGATTTTAAGATGCTTAGAATAACAAATCTATATTATCCTAAACAACTTAAATGATTATATGATGCGAGATGGATGACATTGGTGATGTGATATGTTGTGATTATGCAATGGATGATTTATGAGATGCTTAGACTAACAGATCTATATTATGATCATGATATGTAGAATACTAATGATTTATGGATGTAAGATGGATGCACTGGTGATGATGGTTAACTATTCATGCTATGATGTTAGTGCGGAAAATGAAGAAATTAGATGATGACAAGAGGATCCAACAAGCCAGCATTATGAGAGATGATGATGAGAGATGATGATGAGAAATGATGATGATTTTCTTATCAAGGATTGGGATTTTAAAAGGGTCACTTACTTTATGTTTGATAACATGCCTAAGCACGATGCATCAAGGTATAAAGGACCAGGATGGTGTTGTACTTAGTGTGATGGACTTTGACTCAACAACTAGATAGGAGTATTCCCGTTCACACTTGACATACAGAAACCTTGCTACGATGCACTTTAGAAGTTTCAAACATCTCGGACCAAAACATGAAGAGGTATAACCAATCAATTCAATAGTCAACAAGCCATCCAAAACATCCTCCATTCATATCTAACAAAGAAAGTATTTACCAAGTTACTTTAAAAGAACGTCCAACAAGCACAACAAACAAAAGAATAATGATCATTTCCCTATTCCTATCTCTCTAAATCCTTCATTCGGATATCATCGAGAGGTCCTTGGACTGAGCACAATAAGATAAGTCAAAAGAAAAAGATAAAGCACACAAACAAGTTGATGTTCTTCAATACCACTAACCAAAAGGGAATGTGTTTTTAAGGATAAGAACCAAAACTTATTGCCAAATGATAATGCCCATTGTAGGAAGGATACATCCTAGGACATGTTAGTGGATGGTGGCACATCATTTCATTTATCCAAAGTGTTCTTTCTGATAAATAATGCCCCTTGTAGGAAGGATTCATCCTAGGACATGATGTTATCAGATGATTGATATGAGACTGTTTGGATGATGGACTATTGACACAAAGACTTGAACAACTTCTTTATGTACTGACTGAGACTTGAGACTTGACGCTTTTGAATTTTACTTTTAACCTGCTAGACTTGTTTCTAACTATTTCACAAAAGGTTGAGGATGGCGATTAGTTTATTATGAATGGTTTTAATTGCGGGTGCAAGCGAGATGAGGTGGATGGATTTTTTCAAATATTTGGATGTTTTTGATGTTTTGCAATGTTTTGAGGCTATTTGGTATTTTTCAAGGTTTTTACAAATGTTTTGATTTTATGTTTTCCAATGTTTTTGGGATTTTATGAGATTTTGACCAAGATACTAACATAAAGACCTATCCTAGGGGCCTCGGGGGCTAATCAATAGAATAGCCTTGCCTACGTTATACATGCAGAGACCACGTAGTTTGACTAATGACTTGACCAATTTACAGATGACGATATACATGATGAGATGTCAGTTTATTATGACAGACTCCTATTGGACTAACCTAAATGTCTCAGGGGATGATCAAAGATCAACCTTGCCTATGTTCAAGCTTAGAGATGACATAGTTTGACAAGATGACCTTGTTTTTGGCTTTTTGAATAAATTTTTGACCTATTTTTGGATTTTCTAATATTTTGATGTTTTTGGATTTTTTGATTTTTCTGATGCTTTTGGATTTTCTAATGTTTTGATGTTTTTGGATTTTCTGATTTTCTGATGTTTTTGGATTTTCTGATTTTGAGGACTATAAGACCATACACGAATCCAATCTAATGAGAGCGTGCCCCCAACGTGATGTAATAGACTATTCTGATAAAGGTAGGACAAGGTGTCCTTGAGGATGGGCCAAGTAGTTCTAGGAGGGATCATGATACGAATGCAAGACCAAGCTATGGTGCGGATGAGAGTGGATGAATGATGAATGGAGATATGGATGAGATGGATGATGGAAGCAAAATGGAGGGATAATGATGAACAAGCTATAAAGGTCCTAGTGGATGGAAAGTGCTTATTTACACAAGGCACCTGTTTTCCAAGTTTTCACTGAGGTACTTGCCCAAAGTGCCACCGAAGTGGTTTTCACTAGAGGACAATTTTTTCCCTTTACTATTTTTGATCCTTTTTTCTAATTTTTTTTGGATTTTTCTACTTTTTTTATTTTTTTCTTGTTACCAAGACGCATGTTTGCCAGGTTTTCATTGAAGTAACCATTTTTTTAGGATTTTTTCTAATTTTTTGGATTTTTTGGTTCTATACCTGGAAGAATTAGGCATAAAACTTTTTGAGATGGGATCTATTCATGGGCTCCTGCAGAGGTTCCCCTTCGGGTGTTGATAGTTGATATGCCCCTAATTTATAGCTTGTTGTGATGATGAAAGGCCATAACCAATTGGGTTCGAACTTGCCTTTGTTGTTAGTATTTGGGACATTCTTCTGATTTTCTTTTAAGACTAGTTTTCTGACTTGGAAAGTCTTGCTTCTGATCCTCTTGTTGTAGCTTCGTTTGAGTCTATTTTGATAGACTTGTAGATGATTCAAAGCATCTATACGTCTCTCATCTAGTGACTCTAGCTTGTTTAATCTTGATACTCGATACTCCTCATCAGTGATGAGATTTTGCAATGATATTCTAAGGGATGGGAGCTCAATCTCAATTGGGAGTACATCCTCTGATCTGTAGACCAAGGAGAAGGGGGTAGCACCAGTGGGGTGTGTAGATGCTAGTTTGATAAGCCCAGAGGGCGGGATTAAGCTGCAAGTGCTAGTCATGACTTGCATCATTAACTATTTTCTTGAGGATTTTGAGGATGGTTTTTTTCGTGGCTTCTGCTTGGCCATTACCTTGGGGATAGTATAGGGTGGAGAAGTGATGCTAGATTTTGAATTTCTCACACAAGTCACAGACATCCTGATTCTTGAATGGTGTCCCATTATTTGAGGTAGTGGCTTGTGGGACACCGTAACGACAGATGATATAGTTTAGGATGAATTTTGAGATCTACTTCCCAGTTATATACATTATGGGTATGGCTTCCACCCACTTTGTGAATTATTCAGTTGCAGTTATAATGAATTTGTGGCCATTGGATGAGGTGGGTGAGATTTTTCCGATGAGATCTAGTCCCCACTACGAAAAGGGCCATGGTGTGATAATTGGGTAAAGCTCTTGAGTTGGAGCATGGATGAGGTCCCCATGCTGCTAACATTGTAAACACCTTTTAGCATGATCATGTGCTTCTCGCTCCATTATGGGCCAATAGTACACCAGCCTCAACAGTTTATTGGCTATGGTTATTCTGCTTGAGTGTGAGCCACAAATACCATTATGAACCTCAGTTAGAGTGGTTAATGCCTCCTCAACATTTAGACAGCACAGTAAAGTACCCTCTATGCTTATACGGTATAAGGTATCACCTAGGATGAAAAATCTGGATGCCTTTTTTATAAAGGTTCATTTTAGGCTTGATGGTAGGTCAACGGGTATGACTCCTATGCGAAGATATGTGTAGATATTGTGATACCAAGGATTGCCAGGACTAATGATTTGACACACATATTCCGATTCTGGTACCTTGAATGTTGGAACAAGAAGTTGCTCGATCAAAAATTCATATTTTGGCACGTTATGAGGGATGTCTACTAGAGACCCAATTGTAGCCATGGCGTCAGCAGCTCTGTTGTTGGTTCTTGGGATTTGCTCAAATGTTATGTCAATGAAGGATTCCTTTAGAGTCTCCACCAATTTTTTATATGGGGTTAGCTTGTCATCCTTTTTCTGATATTCATTATTGACCTGATTTATGATCAATTGAGAGTCTCCATATACCTTGAGAGCTATGATATTTCATTGCACTACTATTCTGAGACCTATAGTCAAAGCCTCGACTCCGCGATGTTGTTAGTGCAAGGAAATTCCAATTTGTATGACTTTGGTATGCAGTCCCCTTGTGGAGTAATGAAGAAGACACCAGCTCCTGATCCATGTTGTGTATATGAACCATCGAAGTATAGTTTCTAGTGATCAGCAACGTTGAGGTTAAAAATAGACTCATTTGGAAATTCTGAGACAAGGGGATTCTCAAAATACATAGGTGCTTCTGTTAATTGGTCTGCAATAACTTGACCCTTGATGGATTTTCTTTCAACATACTCGATATCATATTCTGATAATATCATGACCCATTTTTCCATTCTTCCACTTAACATTACCTTTGATAAGGGATATTTAAGGGGGTCAATTTTGGCAATAAGCTTGATCTTTTGTGCCAACATGTAGTGTCTGAATTTTTGGGATGCAAACACTACTACGAGGCATGGTTTCTCAATGAATGAGTAATTTAGCTCATGACTCACCATTGTCCTGCTAATATAGTAGATGGCCCTCTCCATTCCGTTTTCATCATGCTGGGCTAGAAGAGCTCCAAGGGTTGCTACTGTTGTTGATACATATAAGATCAATGGCTTCTTGGGGATGGGTGGCATTAATACTAGCCGTGTTTGTAGATATTCCTTTATTTTGTTGAATGCCTCTTCGCATTTTGTATCCCATTTATATGCTACCCCCTTGTGGAGTAGGTGGGAATATGGGTTCTGCTTGTCTGCCAATTGTGCTATGAACCTTCTAATGGATTGGAGCCTACCTTGGAGGCCTCTTAGTTGCTTTAAGTTCCTTGGTGCTTCCATCTCAAGGATTGCTTTGACTTTTGTTGGATCCACTTCGATACCCCTCATAGACACTATGTATCCTAACAATTTACCTGATTGTATGCAAAGACACACTTTTTGGGGATTTAGTCTATCTTTGTATTCCTCCAATCTGTCAAAGATAGCACTTAAGGTTGCTATATGATCTTTTCTTTTTCTTGATTTGGCTAGGATGTCGTTGACATAGTCTTCAACTATCTTGTGAATCATGTCATGGAAGATCATTGTCATGGCTTGTTGATATGTTTCTCCTGCATTCTTTAGGCCGAATGGCATCATGTTCTAGCAATAGGTCCCCCACGGACAAGTAAAAGTTGTCTTGTGTTGATCTTCTTTTGCTATCATAATCTAGTTGTATCCTGAAAATCCATCCATTAGTGATAGCATCTCAAGCCCTACTATCATGTCCACTATCATATCGATATTGGGAAGTGGAAAGTCATCCTTGGGACATGCTTTGTTCAAATCTCTAAAATATATACAAATTTTGATAGCTCCATCAGGTTTTGAAACAGCTACCAAGTTCGATACCCATTCTAGATAATCAATTGGTTGGATGAATCCAGCATCTAATAGCTTTTTGAGATCCATTTTGACTAACAAAGCAATTTGAGGATGCATTTTTCGAAGCTTCTGTCTGACAGGTTTTGCATTTGGATATACTACCAAATGGTGGACCATAGTCTTTGGATCAATCCCTGGCATAT
Organism: Sequoia sempervirens; assembly: GCA_007258455.2. Taxonomy (NCBI): domain Eukaryota; kingdom Viridiplantae; phylum Streptophyta; class Pinopsida; order Cupressales; family Cupressaceae; genus Sequoia; species Sequoia sempervirens. The sequence continues at coordinate 6,363,475 of VDFB02018296.1, read as the reverse complement.
CAACATAACTCCATGTGAAGTTTCTTTGTCTTTCCTTTAAGAATGCTGCTAGGAGTTCTTGCTCTTCTGATAATAGTGATTCTGCATAAAATGTGATATGCGAGGTCTCCTTTGTTCCTATGTTGACTGGGTTGCATTTTTTGGCCAAGACTGCTGACTTCTCTTAATGAATAGCTCTTAGGGGAAGATTGAATCCTTTATCCTCAGGCACCTTAGAGAGGTTTTCATCATTGGATACGTCTTTTATTTTTACTATTTTCTTGTCAGAGAGTGCCATGGTGTGGTTTTCACTCAAGGACTTGGATATGATTCTTAGTTTCTCACTTTTGCGAATGAAGGATTCAGTTGTTTCCCCGTAATAGGCATGTGTGCCCAACTCCATTATAAAGCCTGCTTTATGATCTCCATCTAGAATGTTATCTCTCAATCCCATGAATTCTGAGAGTGCTTCATCATTTTCAAATGTATCAGGAATTGGTGGTCCTCGTTGGTCATAGTCGATCAGTTGGGGGTAGACTAAGTGGATCTCGTGATTTTGACTATCTGGTTCAAAGGATATGATATTAATCATACATAGGGTGGTATCTTCAAGTAACCTAGGTAGGTTGGATAAGGTATCTTCATCATCGCTACTAATGTAGGGCTCAGTTATAAAATTATGTTCGTCTCTACCTGTGACCATTGGTGAGTGTAGTTGTACTAGTACTAGGTGAGGAGAAACATTAGCAGCTCTAACTGGAGGACTTCAGCCACGTATGGTTATTCTTGGAGTGGCACATCCAAGATTGAGATTTGTTATGGGTCGCATCTCTGGCATGATAGGTATTATGAGCCCATTGTCATTTTGTCCCAGTATTTGATTGTGGTCATAGCCAATCGCAAGCATCATGTGTAGGCCTTTGATTCTTTCATCCATTGGTAGATTAGCTGCCAGTCTTTCATCTTGATACTACATGTTTGATGGATCTGCTTCAATTACCTCATGTCCAAGGTCTCCCCATCTTGTGAATTTAGAATAATTTTGAGGATAGGTTTGTGATGTGGGAGCTTGATTTTCTTGTGGGTGTCCTCGTGATCTTGGAGATTGTGGTAACTCTCCTATCACAAAAGAATTGTTAGGGAGCCTATAACTTCCACAACCATCTCCTAGATGATGAGCTTGATATTGGATATGGTGGGAATGGCGGGTGTCTCTATCACAAAAGTGGACGTGAGAGTGGCAGGATCGATGTATGATGTGGATGGGCCCTCATCATTTTTTGACACTTGGGGGATTTTGTAAGATTTTCCTTCAAGGTTCTTGTAGTATGAAAACAGCTCAAGATCTCCATGGACGATAACCTCTTGTCCATTATGTGTGAATTTCACACATTGGTGGAAGGTTGATGCTATAGCTTTCATCGCATGAATCCATGGGCATCCCAGGAGGGTATTGTATGGCAATTCGAGGTCCAAGACCTGACATGTGGTTTCCATGAGTGTTGGCCCTACTTGGATAGGGAGTTTAATTGTGCCCTGAGACAATCTTTCTTGGTCATCATATTCTCTTATTGGTATGCCCTTGCCTTTATCGATGGAATCTTCTAATATTTTCAACTACTTGATGAGGCTACGAGAATAGATGTTCAAACCTACACCTCCATCCACCAAGACCCTTTTGATTTTGCTCTTGTTCACAATGACCTCCAAGTGAAGTGCATGATTGTGAAATGGTTTGGTGGGAAAATCTTGGTCAGAAAATGTAAGGAGATTAGGTGTTATGATGTTTCTGACCATAGCTTGGAATTGTTCCACATCGAGGTCTATGGGGATAGTGGATGAGGCTAATGCTTCCTCAAGGATCTTTTTATGCACTGATGAGATTTTTAACAACTCCATGATGGAGATGTGTGCTGGCGTTCTTTTGAGTTGGTCTACAACATTGTAGCTATACAGAATGGCTCTTGATGTAGGGACTCTATTTGGTTGGGATGATCCTACAATGGTGACTTTGTCGCCTCTTGTGGTGACTCCAAAATATTTGACATGCGCACCCTTGATGGTGATGACCATGCAGTCTTCATTTAGGGAGGCAATGACTGTTTTGTATACATGATTTACACTACCCTTTCCTTTATCCTTGTTATTCCCTTTGTTGCCATGATTCGGCATCAGATTCATGTAGATTTTAAGATCCTAATTCCTAGTAGGTGTTTCCACATTTATGATTCTTTTGTCGATGAGATCTTGGATGATGTTTTTGAGTCTCATACAATTGTTTGTGGTGTGGCCTTTGATTTTGTCGAGCTCACATAGTTGATTTTCATTGTGCCAAGGAGGTTTGACATCAGGTTCTTGATAATTCTCAAATGTAGGAGCTTGGATGAGTTTTTCATTGATTAGCTTTTTCATGATGTCCTGAAGTGGTTCCCCAAAGTAGTGTATTTTTGTTTGGGGTATGTTTTGCATTGAGGTGGTCCTCTTTGGTCATTGAAGTTATTGATTATGGGATTATTGTTGGGTTGATGTGTTGTGTGATGAGTGTTTTGATGTGGTGTTTGGATTTGTTATGTAGGTGTGTTTTGACGCAGACCACTAATGACCACCTTGGCATCGACGATGCCATCATTAGTGATGTTCTTGTTTCTCGCCCATGTACAAGGTTTATCATTGTAATTAGATGGTGGGCGGTTGTTTTGTGATTCGTGATATGACATTGATTCAGCGGGTTGAGTCGCAAGGGCTCTTTCGATGCTGAGTGCCTTGGAGATCAATTGTTCATATGTAGTGATACCCTAAACTTTGAGATGGAATGATAGGTGAATTTCAAGGTTTGCTATGATTGTGTAGAATTTTTGTTCTTTTGGCATGGTCCATTTGCTTTGATTGGCCTTGGATCGCCATCGTTGAAGGAGTGAAGCAAAAGATTCATTCTTTCCTTGTTTCAGAGCGTATAGTTCTTCGAGACTAACATCCATTGCAATGTTACATGCATAATTCTTAATAAATGCGTCTCTAATTTCTTTGAATGTCTTAATTCCCAAAGGTAAGCGAGAGAACCATTCTATAGCATTGCCTGCTAAGCTCCTAGGGAATAGCCGCATCAGATAAGTATCGTCATATGTGACCTCCATACAATGAACCTGAAATTCCCTGATGTTATCTTCAGGGTTTCCCATCCCTCGATACTTGTCAAATTTGGGGATTTCAAATCCCTTAGGGAAAGGTTTCATGTCTAGGCTCCTATCAAATGGATAGGGACACAAGTTGCTTTGCGTTTTGGTTGTCTGCCCCGATTGAAGGTCAAGCACTTATTGCGAGAGCAACCTAAGTTGTGTCATTACATCATTCTGGGGATCAGGGGGTGGGATGAATGTGTTTTGAGGTGTTGCAATTGTGTTTTTGATGGATGGGTTGGTTGTTGCATTGTTCAATGGTATCGATATGTTGTGGCGGGTGAAGTAGGCTTCTACTTGATTTTGGATGAACAATGCTTGTTGTTGCTCTTGTTGTTGTTGTGCTTGTTGTTGTTCCAACAATGCTTGTTGTTGTGCTTGTTGTTGCGCTTGATGTTGTTCTAACAACACTTGTTGTTCTGCTTGTTGTTGGGCTGCCAATTCTGCTGCTTCTTGCTGCTCTTAGTATTGCTTTAGTGCTTACTGATATGCTTGCATTTGCACTACTTGTGCAAGAAGTTGTGCTTGAGCTTATGCTTGTGCTGCTTGTTGGTATAATAAAAGTTGTGCTTTAGTGACTCTTTATGCTTGCAATGCTTGTCCAGCTTGGGCAGCTTGTTGTTGTTGTTGTTGCTATAAAGCTTGGGCTTGTTGTGCTTGTTGCACTTGTAATGTGGCTTGTGCAGCTTTGGCAACTTGTGCAACTTGAGAGGCTTTTTGCACGAATTTTTGTTTCTGCACTTATTGGTATCCTCTTTGAAAAGCGGCTTGTAATGCTCCGTCGAATTGGTTTGATGTGGTGAACATTGGTGGTGGTGGAGGTGGTGGTGGATTTGGAATGGTGTTCATGGTGAGTGATAATGTTGTGTTGATTATTTGGTTGGTGGATGGTGTTGTTGTGTTGATTACTTGATTGGTGGATGGTGTTGTTGATGTGGTAAGTGGCGTCATTGATGTGATTGGCCCTTGAGAGACCATGCTTTGCAATGTTGTGGGGGTGTTTGATGATGTTGCCATTGCTTGTGTGTTTATCGTTTATTTTTGTGATGTCAACAATAATTTTTTGAGCATTTGGAAAAATGTTTTGATTGATGGTTGGGATGTTGTTTTGATTGATAGTCGGTAGAGGGGGAAGCCCTAAACCAAGGAGTGGTGTAGATGACAATGGTGATGGTGGGAGAGGTGGAAATGTAAGGGGGGTGAATCCTTATGAGAGTGTTGTGGTGTTGAAAATGCCCCCTAATCTGACCATGTCTCCCTCCTCTTGTGAATTTGTGAGGAGGGGGATTTGAGGTGCTTTGTGAAAAGATGTTGATGATGGGTCATAATGTAAAGTGAGAGGAACATTTTTTTTGCAATGGATTATGGGGGATGTTTTGTTCCAATGTGGTTTATATGTCCAATTTTTGATTATTAACAAGGGGATATGATTGAAGAGTATTGAGAAATGTGTTCCCCTTGTTAACGTTGGGTTGAGTTGGAGCAAATGATGTGATTTGCGGGATATTTTTTGTGACGTTTTGAGATGGGGGTGTAGATGAAATGGGGATGGTGGATGAGATTGGTGGAAAACATGTCTCTACTATAGTGCTCACATCAAAATCCAAGGGCAACTTGGCCCCTTGTTTTGCTAGTTCAAGCATGTATAATGAAGGGTTAAGTCTCATCATGATGTTGATGATTCTATGGTTGTCCGAATTTTGGAGCATTTCAGCTATTTCTTTGTGAGACATTCCAAAGGTAAGATCCTCCCCTTGGGTTCCCTCTTGTGGGTTTTGCGATGATGTTGGAAGGCTAATTGTGAGATTTCCATCCCCAATGGGATTCGTTTTAGGAGTGGTTTGGCTAAGATCACTTGAAGCAGGTGTTTCTTTGTTGGCTTCCATACTCTTCTTGTATTGAGATCTAGTTAGAACCATAAAACAGGGATCAATCTTTGAGAATATGGGAGATGAATCTCTTGACTCTTTGGATTAATCTCTATTTTATGTCCCAAAGTGAAAGTTTTAGGATGCTTTTTGGGGATCAAAGGTGATGATATGATGATGAATGATATGAATTTTTTGGCTTTTGATAAGTCTTGAATGAGACACTAGGCTTTAGGACTTGAATTTGATTGGATTTTGGATTTTGGATTTTGTCCTTGAGTTTGATTTTGATTTTGTTTTAGATTTTGAACAAAAGGACCCTAAGATGTTTGATAATGATCTAAGGGATAGTTTTGTTCAAAGAATGATGATTTTGGATATGTGTGAGGAGAAGGATGCATCTACCCACACCTATCCAAATAAAATGATAGTTTCACTAAGTATATGAAGAAGGATTCATCCACATACACTAAGTTAGACAAGATGATTTTGATAACTTTGACTAAGTATATGCAAAAGGATGCATCTACACATGACTAGCCAAAGGTGTTTGATAAATGTTTTCAAGGATATAGTCTTAATGTTTTGGATGATTTTTGATTTTGCCACAAAGCCTAGTATCAAGGATGATTTCAAGATTTTCCAAAAGATGATTTGTGAGATGGATTTGACATTTTGAAAGATGAATGAAAGAGGTTTGATTTGTTTTGATCCTTAGGTGAACCTAAAAAGACACTTTGTTTTCCTAGACCTAGGTATTGAAGAGCATTCATATGCTTCCTAAAGACCTTTGTAACCAAGAAATGATTTCATTTGAACATTCATTTTTGGATTTCCAATGATTTTTGCTTTGGGATTTGTGAGTCTCCAATCACACATGAAAATTAATTTTTCTTAGCTTTGCTTAATGGCTTTATTTTACCAAAAACGCTTTCTTTGATTAAGTTTTCAAACTAAGATGTCTAATGTCTTAATTTCTTCAAACTCCACAAGATATGTTATGTGGAAATCTACTGAACTTAAGGCAAGGGTTTCCTACTGTTTACTTAAGGAGACAAATTGAGATATAATCCAATGTTTAGAAACCTCTAAGGATGTGAATCCCAAGGGAAAGAAATAACATATGGATTGAGTCAATGGAATTTGTTTCCAAAAGGGTTTGAAATTTGAATGATATTGTTAAGTGTTTGTTTGCAAATGTTATCAAATACAACATTGTGTTTTCAAAACCAAAAACAAGCACAAACCCTATGGATGTGTAAGACAATATTTGTTGAATCCCCGCTTGGACAAGTCTAGCTACACTTATCTTTAGCGAATGGTTAGATGCTTGACCCCACTAGCTCCCCTCCATGGCACTCACTTATACGGGGCAGCCAAGCATCAACACCCATGAAACTCCCATGGTATGTTTTCCATTTCTACTAGAGACCGTAAAAGTGTGGGGCAGCTTCAGAACAACTGTTCTAGCACCAACAAATAGATTAAGGATTTTGGAAAATTCTAGCACATGGGTTCTAGTAAGGACTTTCCATTTGTAGGAGTTGACCCAACGTGGCAAGAGTCCCCTTTCGGATCCATCTTGTCAGAGTCAACTGCGTGATATTGGAATTTCTTCCAATATCCACATTTATATCCCGACTGGAAATACTCTTGGATTTAGAGTGTTACTGGTTGAGTCGTTCCCTTGGGTGAGTACTTTTTCCCCAAGGCAGGCCCTCTAGGATAAACAAAAGCAAGCAAACACAAAATCTGTAACTCGATCAATCTTTGATGGCACAAAGAAAGAGAATATACATGAAAATGCCCCTACTCACACTCACACAAGATATTGTTCAATTTTAGGCCCAAATCGAAGTGTGGAGGTGATCATTTTATCTTACACCAAAATCACCAAAAAAGCCTTTTGATTCTCAAGATCGCTTGGAAGCACAAGAGAAGCGCATATGTCTTTTTCAATGACTTTAGTTTAAGTAACCACAAAACAAGGCAAACACACATTCAATTTATCCTTCAAAAGTAATTGTTTGATTCGTTTTAAGCACCAAATGAAATATGAAGATTGCTTGTCCAATTTTTAGCCCAAAACGAAATCTAGTAAGTGTCTAAGCTTGAATTTTAACCTTTTGCAAATGGAAAAAATCAAATTGTTCTTTTTTAGACCCAAACGAAAATTAGTGTCCTAGGAGCGAAAGTTTAATAATTTTGTAAATAAGCGTTGAACAAACACTTAAAGCGTTTAAAAACACTTTGGTTTTTTAAAATATCCTCCTCCTTTCATTTTCCTTTGCTAGCCTTCTCCTTGCTTTCCTTCATTTTGTACCTTGTTCACTTTTGTTTTGCTTTTGTACCTTGTGCCCCCTTCGTTTTCACGTTGTACCTATTAAAGATTTTAAAAGTTTAGATATAAGTGATATGTATAAGAGATGTCAATCATTAGAGGAAACCCTTAAAAAAAAGTATTAAATTGACAAGGCTCCTAAGTTCTTTAGAATGAAAATAACTTCATACCAAGATTTCCTATTTGTACCTATTTTCATAAAAGAACAATTTGGTTTTGAAATTTCCACATTTAAAAAACCATGAAGGAATGATTGATTTTAAAATTTCCATGTTCAAAGCACAAAGTTCATAAAAACACAATTAATCTCAAGATTTTTTATGTTACCCCTCCTCTTGGACATAATTGAATAAACTTTGTGTGCCTTGAAATTTGTGCTAAAGTGATATTTTAATGATTTTCTATCACACAACATCCCATCACATACTTGCTCTACAACCTCAACATAAACAATCAGCCTCGCCCTAAGAAAATGATAATTAATGAAGGCAGATTTATAGCTTATGCAAAGACTGTGCAAGAGATGGCATAAATGTAGGGAAATAACAATGAAGATAGCACGATCCCTCTATTAATGAGGAGTAGAATGACAGTAAAAAAAAACAACCGCTAATACCAACCCCCCTATTTTAGACACAATGCAATGATCATCAAAAAATGCTATGACTTTTTATGATGTAATTTTAGCTACCCTACGGGTGCATAATAAACAGGAAATTGGAGCAAAATCCAGTAATGAATGCTATGTCAGGAAAATTAAAATGTGTGCGTCCTAGGGAAAGATCAATCTTGTCAGGGACAGTAACATGCGTGGACTTCTAAAAGATTATCTAGAAGAAATACCACATATAGGTAAGACTTAGCCCATTAAGACGTATATCATTTCCCACAAGATGAACGCTAGAGATCTCCCTTTTTTTCTTTTTTTCTTTTTTTCTTATTTTGACATCCAACTTGTATACCAATCTACTATGCAAGATATTTGTTTTTGCGCCTACTGACAAAACAACCAAGTATGCTATCCCATAAATACTTTGTAGCTACCATGCATAAAGTTATAGATTGAGTATCAAGCAGTTCTTTTCAAAATGCATCGTCACAATAGAAGTGAGGTAGTCCCTTATCTTTCAAATGGATATATATAAAGACACAACCTAATATCATCTGCATATACCAAATGGATAACCGTAGCTGGAAACTTTGTAAAGCAGATGAAGAGATATTTGAACTCTCTAGATCTATCTTGAGTTTAGACCTTTTGTGCTTTTAACTAACCACTGTTAGTCCACAGGGATGAAGATTTGAATCTACAGCCAATAACTATTAGCAGGTGTAAATGTTAGAAACACAATGAATAAACATTAGAGATATGCCATGACAGCCAATACTAAAAAGTGCATGTAGATTATCAGAATGTGCATGGCAGGTAGATGCAGGAAGTGTGGGGAAATATCCAACAAATAATCATGTTGAATGTGTGTTGTCTATGGCTACTAAAAACAAAGAAAGATAGGCATGTGGTATGTTTGAAGAATGGAAAGAGCGAAACAGATTCATAACATCAATAGGGACACTAGGAAATCCATGGCTATTACTGCTAACAACATCATCAAGGATGATAGAGATGGCTATTTAATCGCAAGCACAAGAAAATATCCAATCATATTATAACTAGAAAATGTGTGATGATAAAAGAAAGAGTGATTAAAAGTAGTGAGTCTTGCAGTCTTCGAAGCCATCCACCATCAAAAATCTAATCATATATGGAGAAAAGATAGCAGTCCAAACTAGCAATCAAAATTAACACCGATATATCAGTAGACACCCTTAGACACTCAATGATAAAAATAGAAAAGCTGAATCAAAGCTTTTCTTGAATTTGTATTAGGATCGATTCATGACTTATGTAAGGGTCATACGCCAAATAATTATTTAATAAGCACTTGTAACCTACTAATATTCACACACCAAATAAGTACTTGTTTATAATCACCCTGTTGAATCAAAGTTGTCTAAAAGGTGATACACCAAACAGGTATTGAATAGCTTATCTGAATTTTCTCTAGCTAAACTGAGAATCAGCAGGCAAAGAAAACTTAGCATATTAAATTGAAATCAATATACTAGGAAAGCCACAGGCAGAGATTGGTGAAATTTTATTAGAGCCAAAAATGCACATTTGTAGATGAAAGGTGGATTAATGCACTATAAATATGTGTGTCTATAATGCAGAGGCGTGTTCCTATAGCCCAAAGATATATAACTACTGATGCAAGGCTTATGACACAAAAGAAAATCTTGAGCCTAACAGTAGCTTTTTGAAAAACAATAGAAACTACAGGTGAAAATAATACTGTCAAAACATCATTGCAATAAATATCAGAAAAGAACCAAGCAAATGAATCCAAGATATTAGTGTAAGCCCTCCTTCTAGTGCCAAACTATGAGTGTGCTTTTGAAATTTGCAAACACTAACTTCAAATAAGGGTTAGCACCTACAAATCCCTCAATAAACACTCCTATGAAATACCTTGCAAACGCTTTAAAAATGCAGCAAAGGATGAAAAAAAAGCTACAAGCATTATGAAAGCAACCACAAGTTACCTATTCCATAGTGGATTGATGTCACATGTGCTAGTGACCCTTTCCAAACCCTTGCTAAGAAGCCAAAATGATGAAATGCAAATGGAGATGATGAGCAAGATGAGTTCTCAAATCAAGAGAGTAACCTTGCCAAAAGTTTGTGGATGGATGAATGAGAATGAAGGCCTTCATTTATAGATTTTCTTGACGAGAGATTGGCCAAGAGGGTGAATGTGGGACTAAAGATCCACCAATGAGAATAGGCCACTTGTCAAGTGATGATAGGCCAATGAATGTGCAAAATTTGGGAAGAGTGCCCATGAGAGGGAGAATTTTAATTCAAATTTTGCAATAAATTTAGAGAGGGGGACAAGAAAGAAAAGCAATAAATGCTATGTTGGAGGGACAAATCAACTTGTCATGTTGAGGGAAAATAAGGGTTTCTTAATAAATCAATAAAATTGATTTATTTGTGCAAGTGGCTAAATCTAGATAATGCAAGTGAGTGAGATTAGCATTTAATTAGGATTAGATTATATAAATGATGATTATGTTAGTTTAACTTTCATGATTTAAATATTTGATTTATTTAAATCAGAAAAGGATGAAATATGGATTGGATTTAATTAAATAAATGTTTGATTTATTTAATTAAAGGGATGATGTTTGATTTATTTGATTAAAAGGTTGATGATAATGTTTTATTTAATTTTGAATGAATGACCTTAGGAGATGGGAATTAATGAAATTACCTGATAAATGAATGAAGGTGAATTTGATCAATCGATGAATGGACCTAATGAAACATCTATTTTAGTTAATGAATGAGCCTAATCAAATGCAGAATGTTAATTTTGCATGTCTACAGAATGTTCTCATCCAGCAGGCCAATTATCAAATCAATATTTATCAAGATTTTATGTGATAACTGATATTTTGGAGGTTGTTACCATTAAATGGGAGCTAATTTACCATTAAACAACACTCTTGGTACGATTTTCTCTAATTGACATGAAGTATTTTATTAAGGAATGCAACAACCATATAATTGCAGAAGAGTTGACACTTGAATCCATTTTATTTGTTTCCTTTTGGAATCATTCCATCAGTATGTGGATAGTTTTATAAAGGTTAAGTTAATAGTCATGAAACGACAGAAAGGGTTTAGGTGTTAATTTCAAGATTTTTAATGGGATTTTGTGGGTCTGTGGGATGATTCAAGAGGATATATATGTGACTCTTGGAATACAAAATAAGGACACGTGGACTCATCTCAATGTATGCAATGGGTTTTCTATCAAAAGCTATGATTGTGAGCAATCGAATGCTGACATGCAACACAATTTCATGAGGATTATGTATTCTAGCAGACATTAAAGTTTAAAAAAACTTTAAAACACATGTTTATATCATAAGTTACTCAACTATTCAATGAACATTTGATGGATGGTTGTTTTTAAATTCTAGAATGAAATACACAAAGTTCTAGGATTATGAACTCAAGCCTCTAGAATCACCATATAACTAATGAGGGTACTCCCCTTACAAATCCTCACACACACAACTAAAGAGAGATTAAAAAAAATACAAAAATAAGCACTTGATTTCTATTATCTGGATGAAGTGAAATTACAATAATAAGAAAATATCATACTATAGCCACTTAGGCCTTCTGATTACAAAAATTTCCAAGCCAAAAACAATGATCTGCACTACTGGAGCTCCCCTCTGTAACCAAGAGGTGTAACTACCTTAGAATATTATAGAAGGTGTAACCCCATGTGTGCACCAGAAATTCTACTATCGATTTCTTTCCTTAGAAGTTTTTATTTTCTATATTTTTCATTTTATATGTTTACAAGTTCTCGTGGTCATAACTTTCAATCCGACCGTGAGATTTCCAATTGTAATATATATTGTTCGTGGAAGGTTTTAATTTTTTTTCTTCTATGCTTGGGAGATAAAATAACAATCTTCACACTCTCTCATTCAAGGCATACCCTAGAAATCTCAATCTTAGGTATGCAAACGAGAAAGAGATCTTGGAACAAGGTTGTCTTAGGGTCTAATTATAGATTATGGATGGGTTCACCAGCAAGATAGGACTTGGAAGGATAAATGAAAAGCAAGATGTAATGCTTAACCCTAATATGATGCAACACTTCCCTAGATGACCTTAAAATAAATGTAAATCAAAACAAAGAACTATAAGATCAGATGTGTTCACCTAGAAACCTGAAGAATATTGGAATAAGCTCTAAAACACTCAAAATCATAAAATTGGGGTATACTAGGACTCATACACCACTTTGGGTGTATTATTACTAAACTAGGATTTCTTGTCTCAAACAGATTTTTGGCAGTGTAGGTTTTGGATATACAAAAATCTAGAAATTCAATTTGTAGTGGGACCCATATACCACTTCTGGCATATCAGTTCCATTGTGCTTTCTCAAGAATTCAAAGTTCAGATCTTCACTTCAACCTCTACTCTTCTCTTCTAAATTGATTTTTGGATCTAAACTTGTAAAAATACCTGCAAAATAAAATATATGCTTGGTTTTCTTATGGGGGGTTTTCCTCAATCAAACCCCTACTTCAGTAATTAAAACTTAATAAAAACAATTGAAATTGAATGTAAATATGAACATAAACCCTAACCTTAAGTGTGTCTAAGATTAGGAAATCTGGAAAATGTAATGAAACCCTATTCTAATGAGTAAGAATGATATGCATAAATGAAGCTTAAATGCAGTGACTTACTTTGATAGATGTCAAGTCACCCTAATAAGTCATGATGATGCACATACCTTCCTTAGGCTGAAAGTAGAGTGATAATGGAGGATGGTATTCCTTAGGAAAAGTCATTAGGTTTTGCTTGATGACTAGTTTTATCTCCCCAACCTAGAATCCATCATGATTTACCATAGGAAACCATAATCAACCCTTGACATTGCTAAATCTTGAATGAAAGTGACCTTGAAGACCAGCAAAAACACTTTAATGTTGCCCGAAGACTTCAAGTTTACTCGCTCTTGAAACTTGAATGCTTTTGTGAAGGAATGCTTGAAAAATCTTCAATGCATGGATCTTGAAATTGCTCTTAAATGCTTTCTTAGATGAAATAATTACTTAGAAGCTCGCTTATATAGGCATTTACATCTAATTTACTGATATTCAGATCAACCAAAAATTTGAATTAGAAAGTGTAATTTCCTGATCAAACCCTAAAAATCCACAAATGGGACTCATACGCCACCTCTTGCATATGGGTGCCACCTAGGGTCACTCATATTCCCAAGGTGGCGTATGAGTCCCACCCTAGATTTTCACAATGGGTGATTAGAAAATTATTCCTTGTTTCAATCTAAACAAGCATGTTAGAACATGTGTTTGATATTACAATTTTACCATAAAGAAACAATGAAATCACTTGAGAAATTTCACTCACAATAATATAACATAATTCATATTCAAAAAAATATTTATTTATTGGTCTCCCTCTACATGTATTTATTATTCATTAATTAAGAATTCATGGATTCTTTGAATAGCCCTTCTATTTTTATATTATATTATTTCATTTTTGGTTGTTATACTTATGAATATGATAAGATGATTTTTGGTAGCTTTATCAAGAGTCGTGTCATTAATCTCAAAAGATATTTATTTAACTTTAGGGTATAAAATTATAAATGTAGTTGTAAAAAAGAAATAGGAGTTATAGCCAAATATAGAAGAATTTATTGATAATATATTGGAGGATTATGGTTGAAGATGTTCATTCTAGGTTGACACAAAACTGCTTACACTATTATTCCACTAAGGTTTATGCTAGTATCTGCTTAATTATTAAACTGCATAATTTATATTTATTTATATATGTGCATGTTCAATCAAAATAATGATATTTCTTGGCACTATTTCTAATATATATAGGAACTATATATTTAATACCATTTTATTTATTATATTTATATTTAATTATGTTTATGAGGATTAAAAATCATTTTTAAGTTTAAGATATTGGGTTTTGTGTGGTTTTCTAAACTAGAGGTGTTGGATTAGTATTTGATAGGTTAACTATGTTTATGGAACTAGCCATTATGCTTTTATTATTGTTTTTGGTTTTGGTTTTGGTTTTGGTTTAAAGCTTATGTATCTGTTTGTTACTATTTGATAGGATTTGGTCCTTTTATATGGTTAAGAGTAGACTGATCTTGAAATCTATCTGTATTGATTTTGTTTACTTCCCAAAGTTGTATTGAAAGGATTTGTTATGGCTTTATTCATGAGTAACTAAGTATTATTCATGGTTATGGAAATTATTTTAGTGAATTTTATTAGTTTGACTTGACTTTAGTATTGAAATCTATATTGTTTGACCCTATTTTAACTATTATTTTTATATAATCCTTATCTCAATTTTAAAGTCCATAGTGGCACAATATCAATACTCTAAAGGTGAATGGAAAATATCACTCTAGTATATTGGTTTGGTCTTGTATTGTGTTAAATTTATGTTTGAACATCAACTTTACACTATTGAGTACATCAATTTTTATCCAATGGTAATGTTGATCTAACTATAACTTAATAAAGTCTATATCTTTGGTCTAATTTGAAATATTTTGTGACTTCAACTTTAACTTGTTATTGTCTATTCATAATTTATATCATTGACTTTAAACTTGATAATTTTTATTTATAATGTGGGTTTGAACTAGTATTAGTTCTACCCATTTGTGATATGAATCGAATTTAGGTCTTTCGTGGTTTCTATGGTCATGATTGGGGATCTATTTGAGGTATTACTTTTAGGTATTGGTATTATTTATGACTATTGATAAAAGTTGTCAATTTTAAATGACTATAACTTAGCAGATTTTTCTGGCACTAAGATCATGTTTCCTTTGGGATGTATTTTATCTTTTAGGAATGTCATCTATCACTCATAACTTACTTTGCACTAAGGTGAGGGTTTGGGCTATGTCCAAGGCTTATTGGTAGCTATTCCTTAAGACAATGTTTATGTGCTCCATTCATTTTAAATGTTGTTGATATTTAATAACTTAATGTTTGGTTTCAAAAAATATTAGGTTTTGTTATTTTTCGGTGAAAAAAATAATTGTAAATTCTTATGTACTTTAAATGTGATAAAATTTTAGTAGCTAGAAAGGCTTACTATTTGTATTGTTCTCGTATATGCTATTAACAATTGATTCAATGAGTTGAATAAAATGTATGGTGATGAATAGGAGATAGATTGCAATATAATGATGTTTCAATTAGCATGGTATTAATAAAAAATATATAGCTTAATTTTTTTGTCAATATATGAAAATAATAAATGTTTCACAAAACTTCAATAATCGCTGACTCCCATGAATGTATAAATATAAATCTTGGAGAACAACAGATTTAACTTCTGTTGCATCTCCTCCTCACCACACTCTTCAATATGATATTCTCCGAAATCAGCTACGACATTATCTTCGAGCCGCAGACTGAGAGACACATTGCGACACACACTATTTCTATATTCACCAGTGAATTCGGTAGTGAAGGGGTTCAATGCAGTCTTTCATTAGTCTAGTTTTGAGATGGCCTATGCAAGAATAAAGATCAGGAAAACCCATGCTAGAATTAATTAAGCCCATGTTATAAAAAGATCAGAGAAGGTAATTTGAATATGGAAATCTCGAACACTGTTGTGTTTATGTGTTGGCCGCAACAGTTTAAATACACCAAACAAAACCAAATAAAGAGCTCGTAGAAATTTCCAACAATGGTCACATAACTTTTCTCGCACGGATCTAGGTAACTTCAGCATAGAAATTTCAAATAATGGTCACCGCAGTTTTCTCACACTGACTAATTGATATGTTTCAAAATTTCCAACAACTTTGAGTTGCTACAGTTATCTACTATCTTTTGGGTGGTGAGGCTTAGTTCATCTTGTAGGTTGTTCCATTAATGTATCTTGCCACCCTTTCTACATCATCTTCCACATGACCTACTCTAATATTCAACTTATAGAATTCATAGATCTATGTAATCCTTCACATCCATTTCTTTCTACTTCAGGTTTTGGAGCTTTTTGAACAACTGGATAGAATAGTCATTAGGTAGGAATTTACTCCTGAGTTTAGCCACTATCCTATCCCAAGAGGTGATCTTAGACTTTCCTTTCTTTCTCCTTTCATCTTGTACAAAATCCCACCAAAGCAAAGCATGGCCTGTCAACTTTTTCTTGGCCAATTTCGCCCTTTGTTCCTCTGGTACATCTTCATACTCAAAGTATTTATCCATTGCTCCTATCCAATCTAGGAGATCTTCACCATCCAATTTCCCTCCATACATTAGTAAATCCATCTTGATTTTAGGACCTTCTCAATTGATAGCCTTCAATAGCTTTGTAAATCTCAAGTTTTTAGGATCCAACTTCTCCTCAGACCTTTGGGAACTTTCCTCCCCCTTTTTCTCTTCTTCTTCTCGGTCACTCATATCACATGTGACCACACCTCTTTTATAACTTGTCTCAACTACAACAAGCCTGGATTGAAGGGTCTCTATCAACTCTTTTAACTCATTTATCTCTTTTTCATGATTCTCTTTCAATTCACTCACCTCTCTGGCCACTATCTTTCCCTTAGGAGGCATCTTTGTTTTCTTTCACTTCAATTCTCTCTTATTTTTTTCTCACTTATGGTCACGCATATCGCATGTCTAGCCCCTATACAAAATTCATTTTTATTAGATTAAACACAACAAACAGAACATTTATCATCCACACGCACGAGAACTCCTTTGAAGTAGAAAGGTAAGAATTTTGGTTGTTCAATGAGATAATGCCATTATTTTTCTATAAAAAATAATTTTGTTAAGATAGAAAATTTGACATAGTAAAGTCCAATTCTTCTAGTGTTTTAATGCCAATAGATAAATTTTGCTATTTATAATAGTAAATTTGTTTAAAATTTTAAAATAAATATGTGGTTATTCATCATGTTATAATTTATAAGAGATATTTATACCTAAGATCTATATAATATTTGAAAATAAAAATTTTACATAAAATCATCTTAATATTTTACATCAAAATATGTGTATGCCATTCTAGGGAACCCTAAATTACAGAGAGAGAAGATCAAGGATACACTTCTAGCAAGACTAATCACATACTAATATAAGGGTCTCAAGCAAGACATGAAAATTTGCATAAGGGTCACACATAGTTTTCACAAAACAATTAATGCATAACACAATATGTATAGACAATCTACTAGGTTTTAAATACACAAGCGATCAAGGGTTCAACATACAATTTAGAACAAGTGGGTACTTATAACCTAGTCAACAAACTAGAGTGGGATATGTAAAATATATGGAGTAATAATTTTTTTAATGTAAATATGATTTTCCTTTACTATTTATTAACATACTTGTTTCATTTCAATTTATGTAGTCGAGGGTACAAGAATGATCACTCCAAAACCATGTTACTTATCATCCAGTAACACAACATGATCATAGCACAAGGAATAAGGCATTAAATCATCATATTAATATATAAAACTAATAATTTCATTTTCCAAAAGAAAACCATATCTTGACTGATAAGCTAAAAATGAGGTAGATTATGGAACAACACTATGGAATATATTTAATATTTACATTCATAATATATAGAATAATAAATCCAAGTTTATTCCTTGTTTCAATCTAGGAGTGTCATACTATGAAAGATGTAATGACAATATGCACAAGGGCTATTGTGACATGGCGTGTGGCATTTATGGGTTTCCTTTTAAAAGAAAATATGATGAAGATAATGTTAAGAATAGGAACAACTACACTAAGCGGCACAAATTATAATGCTATAGAAAATAATAGAAAAAAAATGTACAAGAATAGAAAATAATGCAACCACAAAAATAAAAGAAACTTGCTATAACTAATTTTAACCAATCATGACTTAAAAACCAAACATATTATTCAACGTAACACTAAAATCAATTTAACATAAAAATGAATACAATGGACACAAAACACAATTAAAAATAAGTATAATAATATCATAAAAAAATAAGGATGAGAACAACTACCCAGCAACAAGAACAATCTAGTGAGCGGGTTCTAACTCACATTTTTGCAATATGAATAATTTACAAATTGAACTAAATTACTTGCTTTAGAATAGTAACATTCACTCCAAGTAAAGAAGAATAGTACATTATTTATTCAAAATCGACATCTCCCACACACCATTTCTTCACTGGTTTTTATAGTAAGTGACTCAAAATAATATGGTAAACAAAACATTTACTTAATAGTATATTCAATCTTTTGGTTTTTATATTTACTTAGTTTGTTGAAATTTACCAAGAAAAATCAATAATCTTAATAATATATTAGATCATAATCTCCAAATAGATAGTTGTGAGCACCCATTAAAATCTGTAAACACTAAAATTCAAGCATGGGTTAGTACTTACAAATTTCTCAAAATGATCCTATGAAATAATGAAAAATGCTTCCTAAACATGATAACAAAACAAACTAAACTAAAAGCATGAAAGATACATAATGCACACCTATTCAATAGTGGATTGGTGTCACTTTGTTGTGAAAAGTGACCCTTTCCCAACCCTTGACAAGTTCAAATGCTGCAAATGCAATGGTGATGGAGTAAGAAGAGTAAAATTAGTTCTCAATTCAAGAGAGTAACTTTGCATAAGAGTTGTAGATGGATTTGATGAAGAATGAGGCCTTTATTTATATATTTTCTTGATGAGAGATTGGCTAAATGGATGAATGTGGGACTAAATATAAACCAATCAAAAGAGGCCACTTGTCAACTTGCCATAGGTTGAGGAATGTGCATATTTTGGCCAATGTGCCCAAGAGAGGGAGATTTCAAATTCAAATTTGTGAAATAAATGTTGAGAGGGGGACATGAAAATGAGAAGTTAATGCAATGTTGGAAGGGACAATTCAACTTGTCATCATTTTCAAACTTGAGAGAATATTCTATTTTTTATGCCAAGTTGAAAGAAAATAAGGATTTTAATAAATCAATAAATTGATTTATTTGTGCAAGTGGGAATATCTAGAGGATGTGATGGGTGGATAGGTTAGGCTAATTAGGATTAGAGTAGCTTAATAATGATTAGGTGAGCTTGACCTTTTTGTCGTAAATATTTTGATTTATTTAAATCAAAGAGGATCCATGGAATATGCATTTGGATTTCAATTTAATAAATTTTGGATTATTTAATTGAGCTGATTTTAAGATGTTAAGAATAACAAATATATATTATCTTAAACAACTTAAATGATGATATGATGTGAGATGCATGAGATTGAGGATCTGATATGCCATGATTATGCAATGGATGTTTTATGCAAATATGTGATTTATGAGATGTTTGGACTAACAGATCTATATGCACGTGAGATGATATGCAAAATACTGATGGTTTGTGGATGCAAGATGGATGCATGATGCATACATGATGGATGCATTGGTGATGATGATTAATTATTCGTGGCATGATGTTAGTGCAGAAAAGAAGACATAAGATGATGACAAGAGGATCCAACAAGCCAACTTTATGAGAGATGATGATGATAAATGATGATTAGAAATGATGATGATAGATGGATGATTTTCTTATCAAGGATTGGGATTTTAAAAGGGTCACTTACCTTATGTTTGATAACATGCATAAGCACGGTGCATCAAGGTATAGAGAACCAGGATGGTGTGGTCCTTAGTATTCAATGGAATTTGACTCGACAAATAGATAGGAGTATTCTTGTTTACACTTGACATACTGAAACCTTGCTAGGATGCACTTTAGAAATTTCAAATATCTCGGACCAAAACATGGAAAGGTATAACCAATCAATGAAATAGTCAATAAGCTCTCCAAAACATCCTCTATACATGTCTAACAAAGCAAGTATTCGCCAAGGTTATTTTACAAGAACTTCCAACAAGCATAGAAGACAAAAGGATAATGATCATTGCCCCATTCCTAACTCTCTCAATCCTTTGTTTGGATATCATCGAGCGGTCCTTGGAGTGAGCGCAATAAGATAAGTCAAAAGAAAAAGATAAAGCACACAAAAATGTTGATGTTCTCTAATACCGCTAACCAAAAGGGAATGTGTTTTTAAGTATAAGAACTAAAACTATCGCCAAAAGATAATGCCCATTGTAGGAAGGATACATCCTAGGACATGTTAGTGGATGGCAACACGTCATTTCGTTTATCCAAAGTTTTCTTTTTGATAAATAATGCCCATTGTAGGAAGGATTCATCCTAGGAAAAGATGTTATATGGGACTATTTGGATGATGGACTATCGACACAAAGAATTGACCAACTTGCTTACATACTGACTGAGACCTGAGACTTGACGTTTTGGAGTTTTACATTTAAGCTACTAGAATTGTTTCTAACTGTTTCACCAAAGGTTGAGGGTGACAATTAGTTTATTATGGATGGTGTTTATTGCAGGTGCAAGCGAGATGAGGTGGATGTATTTTTTCAAATATTTGGATGTTTTTGGAGTTTTGCAATGTTTTGAGGCTATTTTTTGGTTTTTTTTTTAGATTTTCAAATGTTTTGATTTTTGATTTTCCAATGTTTTAGGGTTTTTTGAGATTTTGACCAAGAGACTAACCTAAGGACCTATCCAAGGGGCCTTGGGGCCTGATCAATAGATTAGCCTTGCCTACCTTATACATGCAAAGACCACATAGTTCGAGTGATGACTTGACCAATTTATAGATGGAGATATACATGAGGAGATGTCAGTTTATTAAGACAGACTCCTAAATGATTGACCTAAACATCTCAGGGGATGATGAAAGATCAACCTTGCCTACGTTCAAGCTCAGAGATGATGTAGTTCGATCAATGACTCTATTTTTTACTTTTTGAATGACTTTTTGACCTATTTTTGGATTTTGATATGTTTTGAATGTTTTTGGATTTTCTGATTTTCTGATGTTTTTGGATGTTCTAATTTTTAGGACTTTAAGAATATATATGAATCCGATCCAAAGAGAACATGCCCCCAACGTGATGCAATAGACTACTTCGATAAAGGTAGTAAAAACTGACCTTGAGGATGGGCCGAGTAGTACTAGGAGGGATAACGATATGAAAATAGGACCAAGCTATGGTGCAGATGCGAGTGGATGAGTGATGGATGGAGACCTGAATGTGATGGATGATGGATGTGAAATGGATGGATGGTGTAGAATAAGCCGTAAGGATCTTGGTGGATGGGAAGTGCTTATTTACGTAAGGTGCCTGTTTGCCAAGTTTTCACCAAGGTACTTGCTCGAAGTGCTACTGAAGTGGTTTTCACTAGAGGACTATTTTTTTCTCTTTACTATTTTTTGATCCTTTTTTTATTTTGATTCTTTTTTTGGATTTTTGGATTTTTTTTGTCACCAAGATGCCTATTTGCCAAGTTTTCACTGAAGTGACCATTTTTTCAAGAGATTTTATGATTTTTGGTTCTATACCTTAAAAGATTTAGGCATAAAACTTTTTGAGATGAGAGCTATTCATGGGCTCTTGCAGAGGTTCCCCTTTGGGTGTTGATAATTGATATGCCCTTGACTTATAACTTGTTGTGATGACAAAAGGTTCTAACCAATTAGGTTCGAACTTGCCTTTGTTGCTTGGGTTTCGGACATTCTTTTGATTCTATTTTAACACCAGTTCTCCAACTTGGAAAGTCATGCTTCTGATTTTCTTATTGTAGCTTCATTTGAGTCTATTCTGATAGACTTGCAAATGATTTAAAGCATATATACATCTCTCATCCAGTAGCTCTAGCTCATTTAGTGTTGATATATGGTATTGTTCATCTATGATGAGGTTTTGTAGTGATATCCTGAGGGATGAGAGCTCGATCTCAATGGGGAGTACGAATTTTGATCCATAGACCAAGGAGAAGGGGGTGGCACCGGTGGGTGTGCAAATGCTAGTTCGATAGGCCCAGAGGGCGGGATTAAGTTGTAAATGCTAGTCACGATCTGTGTCATTGACCGTTTTCTTGAGGATTTTTAGAATAGTTTTATTTGTAGCTTCTGCTTGGCCATTGCCTTGGGGATAGTATGGGGTGGAGAAGCAATGTTGGATTTTGAATTTCTCGCACAAGTCATAGACATCCTGATTCTTGAATGGTGTCCCATTATCTGAGATAATGGATTGTGGGACATCGTAGTAGCAAATGAGATAGCTCATAATGAACTTTGAAATTTTCTTCCCAATTATGTACATCATGGGTATGGCCTCCACCCACTTAGTAAAGTACTCAGTTGTGGTTATGATGAATTTGTGGTCGTTAGATGAGGTCGGTGTTATCTTTCCAATGAGATTGAGGCCCCACTGTGAAAAGGGCCATGGTGGGACAATAAGATGAAGCTCTTAAACTGGTGCGTGGATGAGGTCCTCATGCTGTTGACATTGTAGACACTTTCTGGCATGATTGTGTGCTTCTCTTACCATTGTGGGCCAATAATACCCCATCCTTAGCAGTTTCTTAGCTATGGTCATTCCACTCAAGTGTGAACCACAAATACCATTTTGTACTTCAGTTAGAGTGGTTAATGCCTCCTCAGCATTTAGGCAGCATAGTAGGGTTCCTTCTACGCTCCTACAATATAAGGTATCACCTAGGATGAAAAATTTGGATGCCTTTTTAACAAAGGTTCATTTTAGGTTTGAGGGTAGGTCAGCGGGTATGACTCCTATTCGAAGGTATGTGTAAATTTCATGGTACCAAGGATTATTGGGACCAATGATTTTGTACACGAATTTTGATTCTGGTACCTTGAATGTGGGCATGAGAAGCTGCTCTATCAGGAATTCATATTTTGGAACATTGTTGGGGATATCCAGTAGGGACCCAATTGTTGCCATGGCATCTGCTGCTCTGTTGTTGGCTCTAGATATCTGCTTAAATGTAATTTCAATGAATGATTCTTTGAGAGTGTCCACCAATTTCTTGTATGGAGTGAGCTTATCATCCTTGGTCTAGTATTCATTGTTCACTTGCTTTATGATCAATTGGGAGTATCTATACACTTTGAGAGATATGATGTTTCATTGCACTACTATCCTGAGACCTATAGTCAAAGCCTTGTATTATGCAATGTTCTTAGTGCAAGGAAATGATAATTTGTATGACCTTGGTATGCAATCCCCTTGTGGAGTGATGAAGAAGACACCAACTCCTGATCCATGCTATGTGTATAAGTCATCGAAGTATAGTTTCCAGTGGTTAGCAACATTGATGTTGAAAATAGATTCATCTGGAAACTCTGAGACAAGAGGGTTCTCTGAATAGATTGGTGCCTCTACCAATTGATCTGTAATAACTTGACCCTTGATTGCTTTTCACTCGACATACTCAATTTCGTACTCTAACAATATCATCACCCATTTTTCCATTCTTCCTGTGAGCATTGCCTTTGATAGTAGATACTTGAGAGGGTCAATTTTGGCGATGAGCTTTATTTTGTGTGCCAACATGTAATGTCTAAAATTTTGAGAGGAAAACACTACTACGAGACATGATTTCTCATTGAATGATTAGTTTAGCTCATGACCAACCATTTTCCTAGTGATGTAATAGATGGCCCTCTCCATTCCATTTTCATCATGCTGAGCTAGGAGAGCTCCAAGGGTTGTTATGGTTGTTGATGGGTGGCATTAAGATTGGTGGTGTCAGTAGGTATTCCTTGATCTTGTTAAATACCTCTTCACACTTGGCATCCCATTTGTATGCCACTCCCTTGTGGATTAGGTGGGAATATGGGTTTTGTTTGTCTACCAATTGTGCTATGAATCTTTGAATGGATTGGAGTCTGCCTTGTAGAACTCTTAGTTGCTTTAGTGTTTTGGGTGCCTCCATCTCGAGGATTGTTTTTACTTTTCTAGATCCACCTCGATACCCCTCATAGACACTATATATCCTAGCAATTTACCTGATTGTACACCGAAGACGCACTTCTTGGGATTTAGTATGACTTTGTATTCCTCCAGTCTATGAAAGATAACACTTAGGGTTGCTATGTGATCTTTTCTCTTTCTTGACTTAGCTAGAATGTCTTCAACATAGTCTTTGACTATTTTATGAATCATGTCATGGAATATCAATGTCATGGCCCTTTGATATGTTGCTCCTACGTTCTTTAGGCCAAATGGCATCATGTTCCAGCAATAGGTCACCCATGGACAAGTGAAGGTTGTCTTATGTTGATCTTCTTTTTCTATCATGATTTGATTGTATCCTAGAAATTTGTCCATTAGTGATAGCATCTCATGTCCAGCTATCATATCTACTATCATGTCGATGTTGGGAAGCGAGAAGTCATATTTTGGACATGCTTTTTTCAAATTCCTGAAGTTTATGCAGATTTTGATGTTTCCATCAGGTTTTGAAACAGGTACCAAGTTTGATACCCATTCTAGATAGTCTATGGGTCAGATAAATCCTGCATCTAATAGCTTTTTTAACTCCATTTTGACTAGCAGGGCAATTTGAGGGTGCATTTTTTGAAGCTCTTATCTGATAGATTTTGCTTCTCGATACACTGCTAAGTGGTGAACCATGGTCTTTGGATTGAGTCCTAGCATGTCAACATAGATCCATGTGAATTTTATTTGTCTTTCCCTTAGGAATGCTGCTAGGAGCTCTTGTTCTTTTGATAGTAATGATTCGGCATAGAATGTGATATGCGGGTTCTCCTCTATTCCTAGGTTGACAGGATTGCATTTTTCTGCCAAGACTGCTGACTTTTCCTCATGAATAGATCTTAAAGGAAGATTGAATCCCCCATCCTCAGGCACCTCAAAGAGGTTTTCACCATTGGATGCATCCTTTATTTTTACTTTTTTCTTGTTAGAGAGTGCCACAGTGTGGTTTTCGCTCAAGGACTTGGATATTATTTTTAATTTCTCACTTTTGTGATTGAAGGATTCAATCATTTCCCCATAATAGGAATGTGTATCCAACTCCATTATAAACCCTACTTTGTGATCTCCATCTAGAATTTTATCCTATAGTCCCATGAATTTTGAGAGTGCCTCATCATTTTTGAATGTATCAAGAACCGGTGGTCCTCATTGGTCGTAGTCAATGAGTTGGGGGTATACTAAATGGATCTCATGATTTTGATGGTCTATTTTAAAGGAGAGGGCTCTAATCATGCAAAGGTAAGTATCCTCAAATAACCTAGGTAGATTGGTCAAGTGATCCTCATCATCACTACTACTACAGACATCGGTTATATCAAATGTAAAGTTATCTATAACATAGCCTATAGATACGTGTAGGCATAATTCTACTGTGGTTGGCTGAGGAGGATTGTTAACTGTTCTAACTGGATGACTTTGGTCTCATATGGTTATACTCAGAGGGGTACATCTAAGGCCAAGATTTGTTATTCGTCACGTCTCTGGCATGATAGGTATTATGAGCCCATTGTCATTTTGCCCAACTCTTTGGTTTTTGTTGTAGCCCATTACAAGCATCATTTGTAGACCTTTGCTTCTATCATCCATTGGTACTTCAGGTGTTAGTCTTTCATCTTGATACAACATGTGAGATGGATCTACCTCGATATCGTCTCATCCAAGATCTCCCCATCTTGTGAAGGTGGGATAGTTTTTAGGAGGCATTTGGGGATGTGGAAGCTTCATTTGTTTGTAGACATCCTTGTGATCTAGGAGATTGTGGTAACTCTCCTACCACAAAAGCATTATTAGGGAGCTTGTAGTTTCCACAGCCATTATCTTGGATGATGATCCTGATGTCAGAGATGGTGGGAATGGCGGGAGTGGCTAGTGTCTCTATTGTAGAAGTGGATGCGAGAGTGGTGGGATCAATGTATGGTGTGGATGGGCCCTCATCCTTTTTGGTACTTGGGGGATTTTGTAAAACTTGGCTTCAATATTTTTGCAGTATGAGAAAGATTTGGGATCTTCGTGAATGCTGACCTCTTGTCCCTCATGTTAATGATAACATACATCGTCGATATAATACTCTAGATTGATAAATCAAATGATAGCCAAAAGGCTATTTAATTTATATATACTTGGCATGAGTTTTTGAAGAAGCTATATTTAATGAAGATTTTTATGAAACCAACTTCATACATATTATCTTTGATTTTCTCTCCTTGGCGTAATCTCTTATATTGTTCTTGGTGGCCGACTTCATTCTAGAAGACAATTTATCTTATCTAGCTAACTTGCATTTATTATATTCGCACCTCTTCAAACTGTATATATAGAGGTTCATCTTATCATTTGTGATCAACTTTATTCTATGTAAGTGTGAATTCTTCAAGAGCAAAGTGTGAATTCTTCAAGAGCAGGTTTCGAATTACTCAAAGGGCAGATTGTGAATTCTTCTAGGGTAGAATTGAATCTTAAGGAGTGACAGTTTATTATCTGTTCTTGCATCTACAGTTGGTACTGAATATTGGCCTTGTGATTGGCCTCATTGTAAAGAGATTTTGTTGCCATTGTTTATATATATAAGAGAGACTTTTGTTGCTGGGTTTTCTCCCTCAAGAGGGGGGTTTTCCCAGGGTATCTGCTATGTTATTGTGTCTGATTTTGAATTATTTTTGTGTGCATATAATCTGTTCACTAAAATGTACATGGTATCAGAGTGGGTTTGAGAGGATCGTGATTAGATTATTGCTAATCAACATACCCTATTGTTCACTTAATCAAGATGGTGAATGGTTTGAAGGTTGAGGATAGACTCAAAGGTGCATCCAACTTCACATCATAGAGATTCAGGATCATGCTTGTACCTTGCATGAAAATGACTTGGTTGAGTTCATGGAGTCTAGCATTTTTGAACCTGACGAGGAAGAAGAAAAGTTGCAATGGCTGAAGAAAGACATTAAAGCAATGAAGATATTGGTTGATTCCGTAAAGGATCACATTGTTCCTATCATCTCTAAGTTGAAGACAGCGAGAGATATGTTGAAGACCTTGGAAGAGATGTATGAAATCAACAATACCAGTCGGGCACTTGCACTGAAGCAACAACTTCATCATGTGAAGATGATGAAAGGTGAATCAGCGATTGCATACTTTATGAGGATTGCAGATTTGAGAGATCAGCTCTCTACAATTGGGCATATGGTTGATGACAAGGATCTAACTATCCTCGCTCTCAATGGTTTGCCTTTGTCTTGGGAATCATACATTCAGGGAATTAGTGCAAGTTCAAAATTTCCTAAGTTTGATCTCCTAAGATCTGATTGCATTCAAGAGGATTCAAGGTTGGTGGCAAGAGGCATTAGTCAAAGTTCAAAGAATGAAGATATTCATGTTCTCACCTCCCATACTTCAAAGAAGAAAGGAAAAGATGGAAGGAAAGGATTTTTCAAGAGGAATCAGGACAAGGGAAATGATGATGCACTTCCATCTAAGAAGAAGAAGGATGTTTCCAAGATTCAATGTTTTAGGTGTGATAAGTTTGGGCACTTCACAAAGTATTGTCCAACTAGACTTAAGCAACATGTCACCATTGTGGATGTTGATGATGCCTCTCCTCAAAAGGAACTAAGTGAATATTTGTTCTATTCAGCATTATCAAGCAATGTACCTTCTGACACCAACACTGGGATAATCGACAGTGGTGCTTCACAACACATCACTGGCTTTATGGAGCACTTATCAAGTTTGGTGGAAAAGGAGTCTTCTGATCAAGTCATCATTAGAGATGATGCTAGCTACTCCGTGAAAGGAATTGGGACCTCTACACTTCATTTAGATTCTGGTATATCACTTCAATTGGGTAATGTTCTTTATGTTCCTGGAATCAAGCGCAATCTTATTTCTATATCAGCTTTGGAAGATAAAGGATATCAAGTTGCCTTCTCCAAAGGAAAAGTTTTAGTATGGATGGAGAACTATAACTTCAAGGATGCTCAAGTAATTGGAGTTAGACATGAAAACCTTTACAAGGTCTGCACATGTTCATTACAAGCTTTGGTTCATGACTCTTCAAGTCTATGCGATATTTGGCATCAGAGATTGGCTCATCTACACTTCCGAGCTTTACCTATAATGGAGAAGATGGTGACAGGCCTTCCTAAGTTCACTCAAGAGCATGAAGGTACTTGCAAGGGTTGCACATTGGGTAAGAATATAAAAGCCCCCTTTCATAGTAGAGAAAATAGATCTAAGTGTATTTTAGAGCTTATTCATTCTGATTTATGTGGTCCTATGTCTGTTCCTTCTTTGAGTGGTTTCTTGTATTATGTTCTTTTCATTGATGATCACTCTAGGAAGACTTGGATTTATTTTTGAAATCTAAAGAGTCTGAGGAAGTGTTGGATAGGTTTAAAGAGTTTAAAGCCTTGGTAGAAAATATTTCTGGTAAAAGAATTAAGGTCCTCAGATTTGACAATGGTTGAGAATACACCTCTGGTAGTTTTCAAAAATTTTGTATTGATGCAGGGATTAAAAGGGAGTTATGTGTTCCCTATAATCCTCAACAAAATGGTGTTGCAGAAAGAAAGAACAGAATGATTGTGGAAGCAGTGAAGGCCATGATCCATGATCAAGATTTGCAAACCTTCCTACGGATAGAAGCTTCTAGGACAGCTGTGTATGTTCATAATAGAAGTCCTCATAAGATCTTGGAGAATATGACTCCAAAAGAAGCCTTTACAGGGAAGAAGCCTGAAGTTAGTCATTTGAGTATCTTTGGATATCTTGTCTATGTTCATGTTCCCAAGGAAAAGAGAACCAAGTTGGAGCCTTTTGGCAAGAAGGGAATATTTGTGGGCTACAGTGAGAACTCAAAAGCCTACATAATTTACATTCCAGGTCAGAAGTTGATCGAGATCAGTAGGGATGTCACATTCGAGGAAGATGTTGCATTCAGGAGATCCAGGGGGATTCATATGGAGATTGATAATGAAGAGTCTTCTAAGGATATGGAAGTTGACCATACTCCTGAGATTCAGAGGGAGACTTCAGAGCCAAAAGAAGATATTGATCCTGTTGAACCCTTGGAACCTACTGATGGGCCTACTAACATTGTTATTGGGAGAAAGAGACCTCTATGGGCCAGTCGCACTATGCAAGAGGCTGAAAGCTTTGCAGCTCCTAGAGGCACATTCAGAGAAAGTAAAAGGCCACATAAGTTCTCCAGTTATGTTTCCTTGATGTGTCAAATTATAGAATTCAAGCCTACCTGTGTTGAGGAATCATCTAGTCATCAAGTTTGGAGAGATGCTATGACAAAGGAGTATCAGTCAATTCTTAAAAATGATGTTTGGGATATTGTTCCTAGACCCGAGGGCAAGTTTGTGGTATCTTCTAAATGGCTATTCAAGATTAAGCATGTTGTAGATGGAAGCATTGAGAAGTACAAGGCAATATTTGTGGCTCGTGGGTTCTCTCAGAAAGAGGAAGTTGATTATGATGAGACATTTTCTCCTGTTGCTCACTACACTTCAGTCAGAACCATCATTGCTATTGTTGCATCTAGAGGATGGAAGATTCACCAAATGGACGTGAAGACAACCTTTCTCAATGGAGTGATTGAGGAAGAGGTTTATATAGAGCAACCTAATAGATTTGAGATTCATGGGAAGGAGTCACATGTTTGCAAACTGAAGAAGACCTTGTATGGTCTTAAGCAGGCTCCTCGTGCATGGTACGAAAGGATTGATCGGTACCTATCAAGCTTGGGCTTCTTGAAGAATGATGTTGATTCAAATCTCTACTTCAAGGTAATCAATGGTGATGCTTTAATTTTGGTTTTATATGTTGATGATCTGATCCTTACTAGAGAAGATCACCTAATTCTTGAGTATAAGAAGGAGTTGACTTCAAATTTTGAGATGAAGGACCTTGGGCTCATGCATTACTTCCTTGGATTAGAAGTTTGGCAGAAACCATATGAGATGATTCTAAGTCAAGGAAAGTACACCATTGATATACTTAAGAGATTTGGCATGATGGATTGCAAATCCATGTCTACAACTATGCAGACCAATCTACATAAATTGAAGCCCGAGGTTGTAGCTAGTTTAGATTTGGTGGATCCTACATTGTACAGATAGCTGATTGGATCCTTGATGTATCTAGTTAACACTAGACCCGATATTTGCTATGTAGTGAGACAAATACATCTTGTTGCAGCTAAGCAGATCCTGAGATACTTGTGTGGCATAGTTGGATATGGGTTAAGGTATACTTCATATGTAGACTTGGAGTTACATGGTTTCACTGATTTTGATTCGGCAGGTTGTTTCATAGATCAGAAAAGAACCTCTAGTTGTTGCTTCAGTTTGGGTTCTGCTATGATTTCCTGGTGCAGCAGGAAGCAGCCATCTATAGCATTGAGTACAGTAGAGGCCGAGTACATTGCAGCTTGTATGGCAACTCAAGAAGCATTGTGGCTTCGTAAGCTCCTTGCAAGATTGTTTGGACAATCAATGGAGCCTACTATCATTCATTGTGATAATCAAAGTTGTGTGAAGCTTTCTGTCAATCCTGTGTTTCATGATAGAACCAAGCATGTTGAGATCAAGTACCGCTATATTAGAGATATGGTACTGCAGAAGGCTGTACAGTTGAGGTACATCAGCACTGATGAGCAGACGGTAGATATTCTCACCAAGCCTCTTGCCAAGATAAAGTATGTGTACTTCCGAGATAAGCTTGGTATGGTGGAGAATCCAACCTTGACTGAGTAAGAGTCTCAGTATCGTGAGCCTTGTTAATGCATTTTCCGAGATGGAAGAATTTGAGGTGCAAGCCCTTGTTAATGCATTTTCTTCTGAGATGGAAGAATTTGAGGTGCAAGCCCTTGTTAATGCATTTTCTTCTGAGATGGAAGAATTTGAGGTGCAAGCCCTTGTTAATGCATTTTCCTCTGAGACGGAGGAATTTGAGGTGCAAGCCCTTGTTTCCACCCTCTGAGCTGAGTCATGGTGGATGTCATGTGTGAGACTCCATGACGTATGTTGTACTTGTGTTTCACCCTCTGAGAGAGTCATGGTGAAAGTCACATTGAGGTGACAACATCACTCAAGTGATGAACACTTGTACTTACCATACTATGGTTGATATCGTGTTGAGACGATATCTAATATCACGTTGAGGTGATATTATTCTTTTCACATCTGATTATAGCCAATGTGGTGGGCATCATGTTGAGGTGATTTATCTTGAGCAGCTGGAAGTATTCTCTCTAGCTGAGAGGGAGTGTTAATGATAACATACAGCGTCGATATAATACTCCAAATTGATAAATCAAATGATAGCCAAAAGGCTATTTAATTTATATATACTTGGCATGAGTTTTTGAAGAAGCTATATTTAATGAAGATTTGTATGAGGCCAACTTCATACATATTATCTTCGATTTTCTCTCCTTGGCACAATCTCCTATATTGTTCTTGGTGGTCGACTTCATTCTAGAAGATAATTTATCTTATCTAGCCGACTTGCATTTCTTATATTTGCACCTCTTCAAATTGTATATATAGAGGTTCATCTTATCATTTGTGATCATCAAGTTTATTCTATGTAAGTGCGAATTCTTCAAGAGCAAAGTGCGAATTCTTCAAGAGCAAAGTGCGAATTCTTCAAGAGCAAGTTGCAAATTACTCAAAGGCCAGATTGCGAATTCTTCTAGGGCAGAATTGAATATTAAGGAGTGACAGTTTATTATCTGTTCTTGCATCTACAGTTGGTACTGAATATTAGCCTTGTGATTGGCCTCATTGTAAAGAGATTTGTTGCCATTTTTTATATATATAAGAGAGACTTTTGTTGCTGGGTTTTTCTCCCTCAAGAGGAGGGTTTTCCCATGGTATCTGCTATGTTATTGTGTCTGATTTTGAATTATTTTTCTGTGCATATAATATGTTCACTAAAATTTACACCTCATGTGTGAATTTCACGCACTGATGGAAAGTAGACGCTACTGCCTTCATTGTATGAATTCATGTATGTCCCAAAAGAATGTTATATGGTAAGTCAAGGTCTAGAACCTGAGAAGTGGTTTCCATAAGAGCCGACCCTACTTGAATAGGGAGTTTGATCATGCTTTGGGACACTCTTTCTTGATCGTCATATACTCTTATTGTGATACCCTTTCGTTTGTCAATAGAATCTTCTAGGATTTTCAATTGTTTGATGAGGTTGAGAGAACAAATATTCAAACCCACACCTTCGTCCACCAAGAACCTTTTGACTTCCTATTATTCTCATATATGTTATTAACATTTGATTCAATGAGTTGAATAAAATATATGGTGATGAATAGGAGATGGATTGCAATATAATGATGTTTCAATTAGCACGGTATTAATAAAAAAAATTATAGCCCAATTTTATTGTCAATATATAACAATAATAAATGTTTTACAAAACTTCAATAATATTTTTTTTTAAAACATTCTTAATTTAACAAACAAACAAATATTTGGTTGATACAAGATTGTTTTTAAGTTTGGAAATGCTCTTGCATCAAACACCCCTCACTGAGGAAAGCTAACAAAAGTTAGCTAACCACACGTTAACTTTTTTTCAAAGGGAGTTGAACCAGTTCTCGAAATTTTTGGTATCTCGTCTCCATACATTTTACAGAATCTTGATAAGGATAATAGCCCATCCAGATCTCGCATTCTAGAAACCAGTCGAGGGTTTTTCCCTCTATCGTTTTGTCGAATGTCCATTTTATGGGTGTCCCGTACATATCTCCTACAAATTCAATAACCATTTCTTCTGTGAAAAGGCTATTCGGTCCATGTGTATGTGCCAAATCTTTAATAGCTCGGTATTGTTCGTCTCTGCGCTCTGGGCAATAGCTATACACTGGGAATTTTTGTTGAGAATGGTGAGAAAGTGTCCACTGGAACCTCCCTTGTGTATTATCATGCACAGACGGCTCAAAATTCCAGTTTGTCCGCTCGTTGGTGATGGTATTTCTACGGTTATGTCTCACCATCTTACCGACCTTGACTTTGTAATTGAGGTGGGTGTTGGCCACAGCATGCATCTTGCAGCCTTCTTCTAAAGTAGTACTTTTGGAATAAGTTACTGTGGGGTTTGATGATGAGGTACCTGAGTTAACTGCGTGGAAAGCAAACCTCTCTGCTTCAGGCCCCATTGTTACACCGATCTTTACAGGAAAGTACTGTTCATGTTTAAATTTATCTGGAATTTTCTCCTGGGAATCCAGTCGAAATGCTTTGCAGCGGAGGTTATCGATTTTGACCTCGACCTCTATCAGGTTCCCGATTTCCTTGATCTCATGGTGAAGTAGAAGCTTGCAGTCCAGTTGCTGCTGACTCAAAGCACGACGTAGGTCTGCGGATTTCTCCTTGTAGTGGATTTCCCTCTTCATTGTCAGGCACGGGGAGTAACAGTAAATTGTCCAAATGTCGTCAAGGTCTGAGTGATATGAAATTTTAAAGTCATTATCTATGCTTTTACTTGTGTATTCTAAGAGAATTTTTGTGAACTTGGAAGCCAGACATTTAATCAAATGATCTGCCATTTCTGGACGGACGATTCTCAGTGTTTTCCCTGCCAGTTCCTATAATTTAGTCTCATTATCTGTCATGCCCCTAAAATCAACATAGCATGTAGCACACAAGAGAGTGTTAAACGCTTTCTTGTATATTGATGGTTCAATTGAGCGTGGGCCGATGTCCACTCCCATCAACCTCTCAAAATCTGTGTTGCTGATGCTTCTATTCCCTCTACCCAATTTCCCCAACTCCTTGATATTTTTATCGGTGACTCCCATGAATGTATAAATGCAAAGCCTGGAGAACAATGGATGTAACTTCCGTTGCATCTCCTCTTCATCACACTCTTCAATATGATATTCTCCGAAATCAGCTATGACATTATCTTCGAGCAGACTGGGAGAGACATTGCGACACACATTATTTCTATATTCACCAGTGAATTCGGTAGTGAGGGACTGATTATTAATTAGCGGAAGGGGTTCAATCTAGTCTTTCATTTGTCTAGTTTTGAGATGGCCTATCCAGGAATAAACATCAAGAAAACCCATGCTAGAATTAACTAAGCCCATGTTATAAGAAGATCGGAGAAGGTAATTTGAATATGGAAATCTTGAACACTTATGTGGTTATGTGTTGGCCAAAGCAGTTTAAATACACCAAACAAAAAGAAATAAAGACCTCCTAGAAATTTCCAACAATGGTCACAGAACTTTTCTCACTCGGATCTAGGTGACTTCAGCGTAGAAATTTCAAAGAATGGTCACCGCACTTTTCTCACACTGACTAATTGATATGTTTGAAACTTTCCAACTCAAACCTATTATAATGAATCTATCAACGATGGGACTAAGTTCACTGTACAATAATTTGATACGTTTGAGAATTTCCAACTCAAACCTCTCATAATGAATCTAACAACTCTGACTTGCTACAGTTGTCTAATTTAATAGGGTGGACAAGTCTTCCTTACTATTTTTAATGAGAATTAGTATTTTCCCTCTCTTATGGTCACGCCTATCCCATGTCCAGCCCCTATACAAAATTCATTTTTATTAAATTAAACACAACAAACGGAACATTTATCGTTCACGCTTACTAGAACTCCTTTGAAGTAGAAAGGTAAGACTTTTGGTTGTTCAATGAGATAATGCCATTATTTTTCTACGAAAAATAATTTTGTTAAGATAGAAAATTTGACATATTAAAGTCCAATTCTTCAAGTATTTTAATGCCAATAGATAAAATTTTCTATTTATAATAGTAATATCGTTTAAAATTTTAAAATAAATATGTGGTTATTCATCATGTTATAATTTATAAGAAATATTTATACCTAAGATCTATATAATATTTTAAAATACAAATTTTACATAAAATCATCTTAATATTTTACATCAAAATATGTATATGCCATTCTTGGGAAACTTGAGCGACAGAGAGAGAAGATCAAGGATACACTTCTAGCAAGACTAATCACATACTAATATAAGGGTCTCTAGCAAGACACAAAAATTTGCATAAGGGTCACACATAGATTTCACAAAACAATTAATGCATAACACAATATGTATAGACAATCTACTAGGTTTTAAATACACAAGCGACCAAGGGTTCAACATACAATTTAGAACAAGTGGGTACTTATAACCTAGTCAACAAACTAGAGTGGGATATGTAAAATATATGGAGTAACAATTTTTTTAATGTAAATATGATTTTCCTTTACTAGTTATCAACATACTTGTTTCATTTGAATTTATGTAGTCGAGGGTAGAAGAATGAGCACTGCAAAACCATGTTACTTATCATCCAGTAACACAACATGATCATAGCACAAGGAATAAGGCATTAAATCATCATATTAATATACAAAACTAATAATTTCATTTTCCATGAGAAAACCATAAGATTGATAAGCAAAAAATGAGGTAGATTATGGAACAACACTATGGAATATATAGAATATTTACATTCATAATATATAAAATAATAAAGCCAAGTTTATTCCTTGTTTCAATCTAGGAGTGTCATACTATGAAAGATGTATTGGCAATATGCACAAGGGCTATTGTGACATGGCATGTGGCATTTATGGTTTTCCTTTTGAAAGAAAATATGATGAAGATAATGTTAAGAATAGGAACAAATACACTAAGCTACACAAATTATAATCCTATAGAAAATAATAGAAAAACAATGTACAAGAATAGAAGATAATGCAACCACAAAAATAAAAGAAACTTGCTATAAATAATTTTCACCAATCATGACTTAAAAACCAAACATATTATTCAACGTAATACTAAAATCAATTTAACATAAAAATGAATGAAATGGACACAAAACACAATTAAAAATAAGTATAATAATATCATAAAAAAAAAAGGATGGGAACAACTACCCATCAACAAGAACAATCTAGTGAGCGGGTTCTAACTCACATATTTTCAATATGAATAATTTACAAATTGAACTAAATTACTTGCTTTAGAATAGTAACATTCACTCCAAGTAAAGAATAATAGTACATTATTTATTCAAAATCGACATCTCCCACACACCATTTCTTCACTTGTTTTTATAGTAAATGACTCAAAATAAAATGGTAAATAGAACATTTACTTAATAGTATATTCAGAATTTTGGTTTTTATATTTACTTAGTTTGTTGAAATTTTCCAAGAAAAATCAATAAAGTTGCCATGAAATTGATATAAAACAATAAAAATGGAAATAGAATGTTCTCATCCAGTGGGCCAGTTATCAAATTAGTATTTATCTAGCTTTTATGTGATAACTAATATTTTGGATGTTGTTACCATTAAATAGGAACTAATTTACCATTAAAAAAAACTCTTGCTAAGGTCTGGTAAAATGTTGTCACTCTTGCTAGGTTTTGCTAAAATATTGCTTTATATGTGAATTTAGGTTAAAAAGACCTAAAAATCCCTACCTAGTTTTCCTTTCCCTATAATTTATTTCTAATTTTTCATTGACTTGCTCCCCAAATTCTAGCTGTCATTACTCATTTTATTGAGCCCTTTGCAACATTAAGTTACCAATGCCTTGATTCTCTCCTAATTCTCACTTAAGAAGAATATTTTGCATGTGCTTAATTAAATGGCTTAGCTAAGCCCATGCTTAATATATGGTTCCCATCGCTTAATTAAATGGCTTAACTGAGCCCACACTTAACGGTAGAAAAGGTTTAGGTGTCAATGTCATGATTTTTAAAGGGATTTTGTGGGTCTATGGGATGACTCAAGAGGATATATATGTCTCTTGGAATGAAAAATAAGGAGACGTGGACTCATCTCAATGTGTCCAATGGGTTTTCCATCAAAAGCTATGATTGTGAGTAATGGAATAATGACACGCAAGACAATCTCATGAGGATTATGTGATCTAGCACACATTAAAGTTTAAAACAACTTTAAAACACATGTTTATATCCTAAGTTACTCAATCATTCAATGAACATTTGATGGATGGTTGTATTTAAATTCTAGAATGAAATACACAAAGTTCTAGGATTATGAACTCAAGCCTCTAGAAACACCATATAATTGATGAAGGTACTCACCTTACAAAGCCTCACACACACAAATAAAGAGAGATAAACAAAAAATACAGAAATAAGCACTTGATTTCTATTATCTGGATGAAGTGAAATTACAATACTAAGAAAATATCATACTATAGCCAATTAGGCCTTCTCATTACAAAAAT
Source organism: Sequoia sempervirens (assembly GCA_007258455.2). NCBI lineage: Eukaryota > Viridiplantae > Streptophyta > Pinopsida > Cupressales > Cupressaceae > Sequoia > Sequoia sempervirens. The sequence goes on along the minus strand of VDFB02018296.1, from coordinate 6,326,238 downwards.
TTCCAAGCAAAAAGCAACAATCTACACTACTAGAGCTCCCCTCTGTAACCAAGCAGTGTAACTATCTTAGAATATTCTAGAAGGTGTAACCCCAAGTTGGCACCAGAAATTCTACTATCGATTTCTTTCCTTAGAAGTTTTTATTTTCTATATTTTTCATTTTATATGTTTACGACTTCTCGTCGTCATAACTTTCAATCCAACCATGAGATTTCCAATTTTAATGTATATTATTCATGGAAGGTTTGAATTTTTTTTCTTCTATGCTTGGGAAATAAAATAAAAATCTTCACACTCTCTCATTCAAGGAAAACCCTAGAAATCTCAATCTTAGATATGCAAACGAGAAAGAGATCTTGTAACAAGGTTGTCCTAGGGTCTAATTATAGATTATGGATGGGTTCACCAACAAGATAGGACTTGGAAGGATAAATGAAAAGCAATATGTAATGCTTAACCCTAATATGATGCAAGACTTCCCTAGATGACCTTAAAATAAATGTAAATAAAAAAAGAACTATAAGAGAAGAGGTGTGCACCTGGAAACCTAAAAAATATTGGAATAAGCTCTAAAACACTCAAAATGATAAAATTGGGGCATATTAGGACTAATACACCACTTTGGGCATATTTCTCCCAGACTAGGGTTTCTTGTCTCAAACAGGTTTTCGGCAGTGTAGGTTTTGGATATACAAAAATTTAGAAATTCAATTTGCAGTGGGACTCATATGCCACTTCTGGCATATAAGTTCCATTGTGCTTTTTTAGCAATTCAAAGTTCAGATCTGCACTTCAACCTCTACTCTTCTCTTCTAAACTAATTTTTGGATCTGAACTTGTAAAAATACTTGAAAAAATAGAATATATGCTTGGTTTTCTTATGGGGGTTTTGCCTTGATCAAACCCCTAGTTCATTAATTAGAACTTAATAAAAACAATGGAAATTGAATGTAAATATGAACATAAACCCTAGCCTTAAGTGTGTCTAAGATTAGGAAATCTAAAAAATGTAATACAACCCTATTCTAATGTGTAAGAATGAGATGCATGAATGAAGCTTGAATGTAATGACTTACTTTGAGAGATGTCAAATCAACTGAATAAGTCATGATGACTCACATACCTTCCTTGGGCCAAAAGTAGAGTGATAATGGAGGATGGGATTCCTTAGGTAAATTCATTAAGTTTGGCTTGATGAGTAGTTGTATCTCCTCAACCTAAAATCCATCATGATTTACAATAGGAAACCATAATCAACCCTTGAAATTCCTAAATCTTGAATGAAAGTGAGCTTGAAGACCAGTAAAAACATTTTAATGTTGCTCCAAGACTTCAAGTTTACTCGCTCTTGAAACTAGAATACTTTTGTGAAGGAATACTTGAAAAATATTCAATGCCTCAATCCTGAAATTTCTCTTAAATGCTTTCTTAGATGAAATAATTACTTAGAAGCTCGCTTATATAGGCATTTACATCTAATTTATCGATATTCAGATCAACCAAAAATTTGAATTAGAAAGTTTAATTTCCTACTCAAACCCTAAAAATCCCCAAATGGGACTCATAGGCCACCTCTTGCATATGGGTCCCACCTAGGGTCACTCATATTCCCAAGGTGGTGTATGAGTCCCACCCTAGATTTTCACAATGGGTGATTAGAAATTTATTCCTTGTTTCAATCTAAACAAGCATGTTAGAACATGTGTTTGATATTACAAATTTACCATAAAGAATCAATGAAATCACTTGAGAAATTTCACTCATAATAATATAATATAATTCATATTCAAAAAAATATTTATTTATTGGTCTTCCTCTACATGTATTTATTAATCATTAATTAAGAAGTCATGGATTCTATGAATAGCCCTTCTATTTTTATATTATATTTTTTCATTTTTGGTTGTTATACTTATGAATATGATAAGTTGATTTTTGGTAGCTTTATCAAGAGTCATGTCATTAATCTGAAAAGATATTTATTTAACTTTAGGGTATAAAATTATAAATGTAGTTGTAAAAAATAAATAGGAGTTTTAGCCAAATATAGAAGGATTTATTGATAGTATATTGGAGTATTATAGTTGAACATGTTCATTCTAGGTTGACACAAAACTGCTTCAACTATTATTTCACTAAGGTTTATGCTAGTATTTGCTTAATTATTAAACTGCATAATTTATATATATTTATATATGTGCATGTTCAATCAAAATAATGATATTTCTTGGCACTGTTTCTAATATATATAGGAACTATATATTTAATACCATTTTATTTATTATATTTATATTTAATTATGTTTATGAGGATTAAAAATCATTTTTAAGTTTATGATTTTGGGTTTTGTGTGGTTTTCTAAACTAGAGGTGTTTGATTAGTATTTGATAGGTTAACTATGTTTATGCAACTAGCCATTATGCTTTTATTATTGTTTTTGTTTTTGTTTTTGGTTTTGGTTTTAAGCTTATGTATTTGATTGTTACTATTTGATGAGATTTGGTCCTTTTATATGGTTAACAGTAGACTGATCTTGAAATCTATCTTTATTGATTTTGTTTACTTTCCAAAGTTTTATTGAAAGGATTTGTTATGGCTTTATTCATGAGTAACTAAGTATTATTCATTGTTATGGAAATTATTTTATTGAATTTTATTACTTTGACTTGACTTTAGTATTAAAATCTATATTGTTTGACCCTATCTTAACTATTATTTTTTATATAATCATTATCTCAATTTTAAAGTCCATAGTGGCACAATATCAATAGTCTAAAGGTGAATGGAAAATTTCATTCTACTATATTGGTTTGGTCTTGTATTGTGTTAAATTTATGTTTGAACATCAACTTTACACTATTGAGTACATCAATTTTTATCCAACGATAATGTTGATTTAACTATAACTTAATAAAGTCTATATCTTTGGTCTAATTTGAAATATTTTGTGACTTCAACTTTAACTTATTATTGTCTATTCATAATTTATAGCATTGAGTTTAAACTTGATAATTTTTATTTATAATGTGGGTTTCAAGTAGTGTTAATTCTACCCATTTTTGATATGAATCGAATTTAGGTCTTTGGTGGTTTCTACAGTCATGATTGGGGATCTATTTGAGGTATTACTTTTAGGTATTGGTATTATTTATGACTATTGATAAAAAAATTCAATGTTAAATGATTATAACTATAGACTCGTCAAATTAGCATTATGCATATGCATCCGCTCATTCATAAATCAAATTCACATTGATCCATTCACTAGGAAAATTAGGTTCATCATCCATTTAAATTATATAAATTAACTTTATTTGATTTAAGCATACCATTACCTCATTTAAATACATCAAATCCTAACATTTCATTAATCCACATTTATCTTGCATCATCCCTTTTGATTTAAATAAATCAAATATTTGAGTCAAATTGGTCAAATATCCTAATCATCATTAAACTATTCTAACCATGATTAAATGGTAATCCTAACCACTTGCATTCTCTAGATATTACCACTTGCACAAATAAATCAATTTATTAATTTATTAAAATCATCATTTTCACTCAACATGGCATCTATGAGGAATATTCCATCAGGGTTGAATTCAAAAGGCAAGTTGAAATGTACATCCAACAAGTCATTTATGAGCTCTTACATGGCTCTTACATGTCCCCTTCCAAAGGTGAAACTCAACATTCATTGCACAAATTCAAATTTGAATTTCCCCCTCTTGGGCACATTTTCCAAATCTTGTACATCCTCAAGCCTATCACAACTTGACAAGTGGCCTCTTCCTATTGGCTTGATCTTTGTCCCACATTCATCCGTTTGGCTATTCCTCTCATCCAAATAATCTATAAATGGAAAGCTTTATTCATCATCAAATCCTCCACAAATCTCCACAATCTCTTGCAAAGTCACTCTCCTTGAGAACTGATTTTTCCCATCTTATCATCGTCTTCATAGCATCTTAACATCAAGCTTAAGCAAGGATTGGAAAAGGGTTATTTTCTACAACAACACCAATCCAATATGGGATAAAATTTTGATCATGTTTTATATGCTTGCAATTAACTATTCTTGTTCTAGTTAGTTTTGCATATTTTATCATGGTTAAGTATCTCATGGGGATGTCTAATCTAATGTTTTTCAAAAGACTACCATGATGATATTATGTTAAGATTGTTAACCATTTGCAGATTTAACGTCCACAATAACTTAGCATATTTTTCTGGCACTAAGATCATGTTTCCTTTGGGATGTATTTTATCTTTTAGGAATGTCATCTATCACTCATAACTTACTTTGCACTAAGGTGAGAGTTTGGGCTATGTCAAAGGCTTATTGGTAGCTATTCCTTAAGACAACGTTTATGTGGTCCATTCATTTTAAATGTTGGTGATATTTAATAACTTGATGTTTGGTTTCAAACAAAATTAGGATTTGTTATTTTTTGAGGAAACAGAATAATTGTAAATTCTTATGTAATTTAAAAGTGATAAAATTTTAGTAGCTAGAAAAGCTTATTATTTAAATTGTTCTCATATATGCTATTAACATTTGATTCAATGAGTTGAATAAAATATATGGTGATGAATAGGAGATGGATTGCAATATAATGATGTTTCAATTAGCATGATATTAATAAAAAAATATATAGCTCAATTTTTTTGCCAATATATAAAAATAAAAAATGTTTTACAAAACTTCAGTAATCAATTTTTTTCAAACATTCTTAATTTAACAAACAAAAAAATATTTTTTGGTTGATGCAAGATTGCTTTTAAGTTTGGAAATGCTCTTGCTTTAGACACCCCTCACTCAGGAAAGCTAACAAAAGTTGGCTAACCACGGCATGGCTTAACCAGCACACTCTAAGCGTTGACTGCTTAGGTGGCTGGTGTGGGCCCAATCCATCTTCTCCTTTCACCTGTACCTATTTCCGTTTCCCTGAGTAGTCCCATTAACTGTTGCGGTCAGCAGTGAACCACCCAGTTCCCGCCTATCATTCAAATCAAACTTGAAATTTGATTCCCGCGCAGCGGAAGTTTGATGGATGCTGGTAAAGAGTTTAGTTATATAGAGTTATTGCAACGAACAAAAGATAAACCAAAATACTCTGATAGACATGTATGCAATATGTGGAAGCACTGGTAAAGAGTTTAGTTATATAGAGTTATTGCAATGAACAGAAGATAAACCAAAATGCTCTGATAGACATGTATGCAATATGTGGAAGCACAGACAAGGGATGTGAACTGTTTGACCAAATGCCTCAAAGAAATTCAGTGTCATAGAATGCCATGATCCTGGATATATGAAACATGTATTTTTTTGTGAAGGCTTCAGTAACTTTCAAGAAAATGAAACTAGCAGCTATAAAGCTAGATTCCGCAACCTTTGCCAGTAGTCTCCCTGCCTGTGCAAAAATGGGAGCTTTCGAACAGGGTATGGAATCTGTCAAATGATAATGAACGGAGGAATTTTGTATGGAAGACGTATGCAAAATGTGGAAGCATAGACAAGGGGTGTTTGATAAAATTCCTCCAAAAAACATGGTTTAATGGAATGTCTTGATTGTAGGATATGCACAAAATGGATTCGTGACAAGTTCAATCCTGCCATAACCCTGCTTTTGCATTTTGTAGGGTTTTGATCAAACCAAAGCACAAAAAAATCTGAGTGAAAATAATTAAGAGGAAATTTTTTTGTAGTTTGGAGAAGCACGAGAATATATTCATTCTGAGGATGACAAGCGATGGAGAGCATCAATTCAACCCTGAATTCATGGAATCCATTATTTTGCAAATGCCCAAGTCAAAGTTTTGTGAAAAGAAATTCAAAAAGTTTAAAAAAAAGAATTTTGTTTTTAAAAAAAAAGGTTGGTTAAAAAAAAATTCAGAAAAATGGGATCTATCTTATTCTTAATTTTTAATCAATTTACCATAACAATGGGGAAGCTTACAAAGGCCGACATGCATTTGGATTATATTTTTTAACTTTATTTGTTTTTAGTAATTTGAAAGTTTAGTAAATAATTTGGAATTTTTTCAATTATTTGATAATACTATCTATTTATTTATAATGAATTTTCAAGGAGTTTGATTTAAATTAATTTTATTAAATCAGTGTAAATATAATTTAAATGTCATAGAAGTAATTTGAGAGCTAATTAATATTTGAACATAGATTATGTTTTGTTTCTTATGATCAATGATTAACTAAGATAAATGCAGTCTCAAATTATTCAAAATCATGTATTGGAATATGTATTTAAAACATCCACATGTAATGACATAAAACAAAAGATAAAAGTACAAGATATACACTTTTTACCTATATAGTCAAATGGAATGTTGTGATTGCAAGATATGCACAAAAATGGATTCGTGACAAGGTTTTAAAAATTTTCAAACAAAACAAATTAGCAACATACTCCACACTTGTGTCAATATGAGAGCTTAAGAACAAGGTATAGGCATCCATCAAAGCTTAGCAAAAGGGGGATTTTTGTCATATATTATTGTTGGAAATGCTCTAGTAGAAGTTTATGGAAAATGTGAAAACATAGACAAGACACATAGACTATTTGACAAAATACCTCAAAGAAATGTACTCTCATGGAATGCAATTTTTGTTGGATGTGCACAAAATGGATTTTGCAAGGATGCTCTCAAAGTATTTGAATTAATGAAGCACTCGAGAACATATCCTAACATTATAAACTTTCCTTTTGTTATATGTGTATGCAACCATGCAATTTAGTGCATGTGGACTGTACATACTTCAATCACATGGATAACCCTTATTGTAGAACAACTACAGTTGATCTTTATTTGTGCATGGTTGACCTACTTGCTCATGCTAGCTATCTTGAGGACACCCTAAACTTTATCATTAAGATGCCATTTAAACTTATGATAGTTGTGTGGATTTTTTTTCTTGTTGCCTACAAATCACATATGAATATATGATCAAGCATATTTACAGTGATGCTAATTTTTTATTTGGATCCTAAAAAATATGTGAGTTATGTTTTTGTCCTAAACATATATGCTAAAGTGAGTAAATGGTAAGGAGATTGATGAAAGATAAGGAATTAAAAAGATCTCCAATGTAGTTAGATTGAAGGTCTTAAAATGGTGCATGCTTCTTGTTTACGAGATATGTCACATCCACATACATAGTTGATCTATGCAAAGTTGGAGAAATTATCTTGGGAGATGAAGGAAATAGGGTATTTTATAAATGCAATACATTTACTTAGTGGTGTGGAAAAGGAGGAAAACAAATTATTTGTCTGGGCTGCCATAGTGAAAAGTTGGGAATTGCTAAAATTGGTTTTCTAGACATGCCCCCTAGAAAAACTATTAGGGTTGTTAAGAACATTTGAGTATGTGTTGATTCCCACACTACATGAAATTTATCTCCAAGATTGTTGTGATTCATACTTCTAATGATTAGTTTAGTTGATTTCATGAAGAGGAAATGACTCACTTGCACACACACACATTTTGCTATGGATTATTCCAAGGCCTTATTAATCCATGAGAATTAATTTCTTGTATGAAATAATTTTGAAAATATTTAATTACTATATAACCTTAATATATGGGTTACTAAGTTGGTTTACTTATCATATAATGTTTGGGAACATTCTTTAATAAAGTTTCCATTTATTTATGCATTGCAACATCATTTCTAATTTTAGATGAAATTAGGGAACCCCTCCATTGATGTTTGTCTTTTTGAGCCTGTACCTTGCATATCATTCTTAGTGTAACAATTCTAGTGTTCTTTTAATTCACTTTTAGTTTTATTTTGTTTCCTATAGAGTCCCTCATTGATATCTAATGAAAGATTTATATTTTTGTCCCTATATTTTCTATTTGATATCCTTGTCTTGCCTCATCTTAGGTGATGTTGGGGCCTATATTAGTAAGTGAAAATTTATCTAAGTTGAATGCTTTATTTCTTAATAGAGCCATGTTTTAGCCATAATTTATAAACAATATAAGAATTCCTTCAATGAACCCCCTTAGTCAAAGGTATTTTTATTGTAGTGCATTACCTTTTGTTATACTCGTCATGTGCCTAAATATCTTGAACTATAGAAATTTCTAAAGTGCTAGGACTGACTGTGTCTATTTCTAGCCTTGGGCTTATAGGTTTCCTCTTTCCATTATCCTTTTACTTAATTCCTTAAAACCCAACATTTTAATTTTTGTTTGAAACCTTTGACTATTTTAGTCTTTTAGACTTCTCATTACCTACATACTTTATCATGGCCTTCCCCATGCTTTCACTCCCTAGTCTGTCTTTACCTTTAGCCCTAGGATTTTGTCTCCATATAATCATGTACTTATTAAGCTATAATACTAATCAATGAAACTCAATTGTTCTCCACTTACTCATTTGCATGCTTATTCTACTTTAGCATTGAGTATTCACCATTGCCAATTCCTAATTTAAGGATTCACTTTTTCTTTAAGTCCCAAAATAATGGAAGTTTAGTATTTTCCCTAATCATTTCCTTCACCCTAGTTCCCATCTCCCTTCCTCCTTATGGTACCCATATTTGTAGGATTAATCATACCATCACACCCAAAAGGTATAAGGTATGTGGTAAAACCATCCTTCAAAACTTAAAAGTATTTCACCCTATTTCCCTTGCTATATCTTCTTCTAGCGTTAGGCACACCACATTAATGATCCCTAACCCATTTCTCTTAGTCATATATTTTAAGACTTGAATATTTTCCTTTACCAAAAAGTGCATATAACACTTTATATCCTTGATCCTTGATCCCTTTCCTTTACTTTTGTGTCCATATTTGTCCCACTTCTTCTTCTATTAGTATTGGGTATCCCTTTCATTGATCCTCACTCCTCTTTGTATAGTTTCCTTTCAAACTCATAGATTCTTTATGCAACCTTCCCTAAAAGTAAACCAACCTATGGTAAGCCTAAACCCTAGTTCCCAACTACTCAATACAACTTAGACTTCTATAGATGCAACCAACCAATTAAACCCACCACAAGATAATTCATTAATGACCAAGCCAATTTCATATGTCAATTGTGATATTTTCCTATGTGTCACCTAGTCACTTTCTTGGACTAATCACAACATGACACATGTTTTACATGTTCCTAACCACCAAAAGCAAGCATTGGGAAGTGCATCTAATGTGATTAGATTTGATAGCCTCCCTATCCAAGCAATGATTTCCATATGAATGCCTTTCTAAAAATGAAAAAAATCACTAATCAAAAGGCCTCCATATCCAAGCAACCTATACACCTATCCAAGCAACTTCTATCCATATCCAAGTAATCCCTACCCCTTTTTGCACCCCTAGATTATAAATATCTTTAAGGTTAGCCTTAAATAGATAAGGAATCCACCCACAATTCATAGAGATTGTCATGTAGGAACCACCCTAATTAATGATCTATATTTCTACCAAAATATTTTTCATGTCCTTAATCCTATACAACACATTAGCCCTTGAAAAAGGCTTTTAGGTTGAGTCATGATGTCCCTATGAATGCCTTCTAAAACTTCATATTCCTCTTATGTTGAAACTAAAAAAGAGCTTCATCACCACACATTCAACATTTTATTTTAATGTAAAGTTAAACTTGTAATTTGTAAATAAAAAATGGGGTGTAACATAATGGAGACTAATGGTGAAAACCTATAAGTGCATTAAAAGGTAAGTCTTTCAAAATTACTTTTCTAGAATATTAAATAAATTAGAGATCATTGTAGGTATTAAAAAGCAAGAAGTGGTAATGTAAGGTACCTCGTGCTACCCCTTGATAAATTAAGGTATTAAAAAGAAAGGAGTTAAGAATGGATGCAATAAATCAATTAAATATTTATTGAAAAAATTGATAACAATAGAGTAAAATAATTTATTCATGAGATGATCAAGATAGGTTTTTAAACAAAACTTAATGGTCATGATAAAAAAGAAAGTTGAAGAAATAATGTTGAAACAATACTAGGATTGAGAGGAAAGATAATGGAAAAGGTTAGAAATGGTGTTCATGAGAAACATTAAGTGAGTATATCAAAAGGGATATAGCTAATAAAAACCATAGTATTGAGATAGGTATATCCTCAATGGACATGTCATGAACATGGATATTAAAAAAATAGAGTGGTTTATATCATAAATTGGAACTATGGAGAAAAAATCTAACTAAAATGATAAGGAAGATGAAAAAATATAAGGTAACAATGAACTCAAAGAACTTTGACCTTATTTTTAGGGATACTGTTGATGTGGTTTCTATGGGAAGAAGGTGAAGTAAATGAGTTGCTAATTGGTGAAGAGATAATATTTAGCAATAGAATAAAATAAGTCACCGAATTTTTTCGAGGAAAATTTGGAGATAATAGATGAGAGAAATTATTAGGTTGAGGAAGAAAACAACTCAAAGAAAATTAAAGATAGATCAATTACTAATGATGTTTTATCAACCAACACATTCCCGAAGCTAAAGAGACACTAGGAGGAGATGAACCTCATGAAGAGTCACAACCCATTTTGTCAAAATTAAGAAGAGTTTCTAAAGAGTCCATATAAGTAGCGAATCCTTAATTGAGTTGGAGAAAGAAAGATCAAGAAGCAATTGTGTATGAGATTTGTGATCAATATTAGGAAGTGAGTTCTTAGATGTTTGGTTACCAAGAGATAATGGTAGAGAAAGGAATTTGGTCAAGTAGGAAAGGAATGAAACTAGACAAAGAAGCCATGATAAAAAGAGAGAAATAGATAAATGAGTAGAGAATATATTAGAAGAAAGGATAATCCCTCATACTCAAAAAAAATCAAGAAAAAATTTACCTCCTCCAAATATGGGTGCACATATGATTAATCTCCCTATTTTTGGTAAATACACTAGGGATTCTAGCAAACATCTCTTTACCTTGGATTTTTTTTGGAGTGGAGTTGGCATTAATGATGACTAGACTTGGCAATTATAATATGATTTTGTGGCTCAAACCCTCACTGAGATGATGCACTAAGATGACACATTAAAGAGTAATATAAGCATGATAAAACATGGAAATTATTGAGTGACTTATTTTTGACAAATTTACATTCACCTAATGTATGAACAAAAATCATAAAGAAAATATGGAAGATGAAAAAAACTGAGGAATCGGTAAAATTTTATGAACAATTATTTTAAAATGTGGTTAGAAAACCGAAAGAAACCTTGACATAAAAGAAATGAATTGAGTGATTTATTTTAGGGTTTACCCATTAAGTTATAGCATACGTAGATGAAAATATTTCTTCTTCACATAATGATGTAGTAGAATTGATCACCATAATATAATCCTAGTCAAAGATATGATGGAATGATTTAGGAGGAAAGGATAAAATTGATAATTTCAAATTTAAGTTGGAAAACCTAATGTTGAAGTAAAAAATTCTAATGAAAAGTTAGAAGGATGAAACTTCTCCCCCACCTTGAAGAAGTCAATTTTGGTTTAAAAATGACAATAGGGAAGAACATCTAAGGAGTGAATTCTTGATCATCAAAGGCACCAAGAGGGCTACCATACTAAGATGGAAACTCAAGAAATCTCCTACAAAGATAGTAAGTAGATACTTTAAAATATAAAGTGGGAAAAACATGATAGAATAGGTGTCAAATGTTACTTCATGAAGAAGATGAATATGAACCAACAGTTCATGGATTGACTAGGGAAGCATTTTTTGGATATGGCTATGGATAGAGTATAGGGTTTGTGTATAAGATAATTAAAATTTTATTTGGAACATGGCTAGTGGGAAGTTCAATTGAGAACAAGTACAAGACCACTTTTAACATAAACACTATGTGGTACCACTCAAGATATAGGACCCTCCATGTGTTACTAAGATAACTATTAAGAAGGAGGTGGAAGAGAAGGCTACCACAATAATAATAAAGGTACTAGAGAAAGAGGAAGGAACAAAAGGCCAAAATGTTATAACTATGGTAAACTAGGGCATTATGCTAATGAGTGCAAAAGAAAAAAATGAGGAAATTCTAGTATGTGATTTTGTGATGATAAATCACTTGATACTTCTAGTTGTCCCAAATTTAATAGTTATATAAGAATGTGTTGGTACCATTATCAAAAAGTGAATAATTGTCCAGTATAAATGTAACCTATGATGCTAAAGTAGTAATAATAGCCAAAGTAGAGGATACAATGTTAGACAATGTAAGATTTCAACTATAGAGAGTTACAAATGTAGAATAGGAATCCTTATTGACAAAGGAGAAAATAGAAAATAATACAACTTGGAAGAAAGAAAACACTCAAGAAAAAGTCCATGTAGAATCTTAAGAGAAAGAGAAAAAGAACTTCAATAATTACCTAAGGTTAGATTAATAGAAGCATGTCATAGGAGAATCTCATGAAAGTGAAGAAGAAGGAAACACATATAGGTAAGGGGGAACATGATTTAGTGAGAAGGAAGTCCAAAGAGCTAATTAAGAAAAAAAGAAAGGAGAGGATGATAGTAAGGCGTGTTTTAAAGAAAATAAGATCCAAAAATTAAAAGAATTTGAAAGTTTAGTAGAATAAGAAGAGGCTAAGGTTCAAGGGTTGGATATGATGAAGTTGGATAAGGTTATTTGAAAGAATCTCTTGAAAGATGGAATTGGAGGCTTTTCTAGCTTCATCCAATTATGTTATCTTGTGAAGAAAGGAATATAGTAAGTTTAGATGGTGAGGAGAAGTAAGGCGGTTTTAGTTAGTTTAGTGAATTTTTTTATTAAGGTTGGGTTAAAGAGAAAAAAATATAAGTTATTATTGTTCTTTTTTGTAAAATTATTAGTTTCTTGAGAAGAGAATGAGGCTAAATAAATAAACATTAGAGGTCAAAGAGGAGATCAGCCTTAAAATGATCTATCAACTATGTATAATCATACAAGGTGGTACAAAGTGTTATAAAATTTAGATATTTATGCAAGATACTTTGATTGTGAATCTTTGAGAAAATATTCCTAATAAATACTCTCTTGATATTAGAGTCAAGAAGAAGATAGGATATCTATGAAAGAATGCATTGATAATAATTGATAAAATACATCACCTTCCCATTTATGCCTTGATTGCAATGCATATCATTGGTGAAACTAACCTACAATCTTATGTTGACTTGAATATGTACCATGAAAAGATAAGTGAGATAGCAAAAGGAACGCATAGAATAGGACCATTTTTTGTTTATTCTTTATTAATGAATAGAGAAAAGCTTAGTTATGAATAGATCATCAAAGTACAATAATCAATACACATTGATATATAAAGGGTTGAACATGTGTCTTAGGATTGTTTATCTAATCATACACGTATGCCAATATTTAACATAATGTCCTAGTTCACACAGTATATGACACGGTTACTCAATTATCTTGCATGACCATGACCTAATGATATAAACCTTAAGATAATTGATTTTCATCCAAAAGATTGATTACATTTGAGGAGAAGTGAGGTACACCTAGTACTTTACTTGAGTTGATGAATATGTCAAAACACCTATCAATAATTAGACATCTGAAATTGATCATTTTTTTAATTAATAATTACTATTCATTTTTTCATTTATTGTATTATTTACTTTATAAATTATGATAATATCTTTTTATTATGTTTTGTAAAACTTGATACTCTTTAAATTATATTTAGATTAATTCAATAAAATTAAATAAAACCAAACTCCTTGAAAATTCATTACAAATAAATAGATAATAATACCAAATAATTAAAAAATAAAAATAAAAATTACTAACTTTCAAAATATTAAAAATAAATAAAATTAATATACAACCCAAACACACGTTGGCCTTTCTAAGCTTCCCCACTGTTAGGGTAAATTGATTAAAAATTAAGAACAAACTATCCTCACAAGATCCCATTTTTTTAAACAAAACTTCTTTCTTTCAATTTTTTTTCAAAACATTTTTAAAAAAATTTAACAAAACTTTGACGTGGGCAATTCCTGGAATAATAGGACTGAAGTGATGCTCTCTATGGCTTGGCATCTTCAGAATGAATATATATATTCTTGTGCTTCTCCAAACTGCAGATTTTTTGTGATTTGGTTTGATAAAACTCTACAAAATGCAAATGCAGGATTGCGGCGGGATTGAACTTGTCATGAATCCATCTTGTGCATATCCTGCAATCATGACATTCCATTAAACCATATTTTTTGGAGACATTTTGTCAAACAGTTATCTCCCCTTTCTATGCTTCCACATTTTGGTTACATGTCTACTAGGGTAGTTGCAACTACATCGGACAAAATTCCTCTGTCTGTTATCATTTGACAGATTCCGCACCCTGTTCGAAAGCTCCCATTTTCGCACAGGCAGGGAGGCTGCTGGCAAAGGTTGCGAAGTTTGGCTTTACAGCTGCCAGTTGCATTTGCTTGGAAGTTACTGAAGTCTTTACAAAAAATCCATGTCCCGTATATCCAGGAATCATGGCATTCCATGACACCACATTTCTTTTAAGGCATTTGGTCAAACAGTTCACGTCCCTTGTCTGTGTTTCCACATTTTGCATACATTTCTATCACAGCATTTTGGCTTGTCTTCCGTTCGCTGCAATTAACTTTATATAACTAAACTCTTTGCCAGCGTCCACCAAACTTCCGCAGCGCGGGAATCAAGTTTCCAGTTTGATTTGAATGGTAGGCGGGAACTGGGTGGTTCACTACTGACCGCGACGGTTAACGGGACTGCTCAGGAAACGGAAACAAGTACAGGTGAAAGGAGCAGATGGAATGGGCCCACGCCAGCCACCTGAGCGGTCAACGCTTAGAGTGTGCTGGTTAAGCCCGGCCGCTAACCACACATCGAGACTTTTTTTCAACTTCAAAGGGAGTTGAACCAGTTCCCGAAATTTTTGGTATCTCGTCTCCATACATTTAATAGAATCTCGATAAGGATAATAGGCCATCCAGATCTCGCATTCCAGAAACCAGTTGAGGGTTTTTCCCTTTATCGTTTTGTCGAATGTCCATTTTATGGGTGTCCCGTACATATCTCCTGCAAATTCAATACCCCTTTCTTCTGTGAAAGGGCTATTCGGTCCCTGTGTATGTGCCAAATCTTTAATAGCTCAGCAATGTTCGTCTCTGCGCTCTAGGCAATAGCTATACACTGGGAATTTTTGTTGAGAATGGTGAGAAAGTGTCTACTGGAACCTCCCTTGTGTATTATCATGCACAGACGGCTCAAAATGCCAGTTTGTCTGCTCGTTATGTCTCACCGTTTTACCGTCCTTGACTTTGAAATTGAGGTGCGTGTTGGCCTCAGCATGCATTTTGTAGCCTTCTTCTAAAGTAGTGCTTACGGAATAAGTTACTGTGGGGTTTGACGATGAGGCGCCCGAATTAACTGTGTGGAAAGCAAACCTCTCTGTTTCAGGCCACATTGTTACAGTGATCTTTGCAGGAAAGTACCGTTCATGTTTAAATTTATCTGGAACTTTCTCTTGGGAATCCAGTCGAAATGCTTTGCAGAAGAGGTTCCCGATTTTCTTGATCTCATGGTGGAGTTGAAGCTTGCAGTCCAGTTGCTGTTGACTCAAAGCACGGCGCAGGTCTGCGGATTTCTCCTTGTAGTGGATTTCCCTCTTCACTGCCGGGCACGGGGAGTAGCAGTAAATTGTCCTAATGTTGTCAAGGGCTGAGTGATATGAAATTTTAAAGTCATTATTTATGCTTTTACTAGTGTATTCTAAGAGAATTTATGTGAACTTGGAAGCCAGACATTTCATCAAACGATCTGCCATTTCTGGACGGACGATTCTCAGCGTTTTCCCTGCCAGTTCCCTCAATTTAGTCTCATTATCTGCCGTGCCCCTGAAATCAACATAGCATGCAACACAAAAGAGAGTGTTAAACGATTTCTTGTATATTGATGCTTCAATTGAGCGTCGGCCCATGTCCACTCCCATCAGCCTCTCAAAATCTGTGTTGCTCATGCTTGTGTTCCCTCTATCTAGTTTCTCCAACTCCTTGATATTTTTGTCGGTGACTCCCATGAATGTATAAATGCAAAGCCTGGAGAACAACGGATGTAACTTCCGTTGCATCTCCTCTTCGCCGCACTCTTCAATATGATATTCTCCGGAATCAGCTACGACATTATCTCCGAGCCGCAGACTGAGAGACACATTGCGAGACACACTATATCTATATTCACCAGTGAATTCGGCAGCGAGGGGCTGATTATTAATTAGCGGAAGGGGTTCAATGCAGTCTTTCATTAGTCTAGTTTTGAGATGGCCTATCCAGGAATAAACATCAGGAAAACCCATGCTAGAATTAACTAAGCCCATGTTATAAGAAGATCGGAGAAGGTAATTTGAATATGGATATCTCGAACACTTCTGTGGTTATGTGTTAGCTTTAAATACACCAAACAAAAACAAATAAAGAGCTCGTAGAAATTTCCAACAATGGTCACAGAACTTTTCTCACACGGTTCTAGGTGACTTCGGCGTAGAAATTTCAAAGAATGGTCACCACACTTTTCTCACACTGACTAATTGATATGTTTGAAAATTTCCAACTCAAACCTATTGTAATGAATCTATCAACGATGGGACTAAGTTCGCTGTACAATAATTTGATACGTTTGAGAATTTCCAACTTAAACCGCTCATAATGAATCTAACAACTCTGCATTGCTACAGTTGTCTACTTTAATAGGGTAGACAAGTCTTCCTTACTATTTTTAATGAGAATTAGTATTTGCTCTCTCTTATGGTCACGCCTATCCCGTGTCCAGCCCCTATACAAAATTCGTTTTTATCAGATTAAACACAACAAACCGAACATTTATCGTCCATGCTTATTAGAACTCCTTTGACGTAGAAAGGTAAGACTTTTTGTTGTTCAATGAGATAATGTCATTATTTTTCTACGAAAAATAATTTTGTTAAGATAGAAAATTTGACATATTAAAGTCCAATTCTTCAAGTATTTTAATGCCAATAGATAAATTTTGCTATTTATAAAAATAATTTTCTTTAAAATTTTAAAATAAATATATGGTTATTTATCATGTTATAATTTATAAGAGATATTTATACCTAAGATCTATATAATATTTTAAAATACAAATTTTACATAAAATCATCTTAATATTTTACATCAAAATATGCATATGCCATTCCAGGGATACCTGAGCGATGGAGAGAGAAGATCAAGGATACACTTCTACCAAGACTAGCCGCATACTGATATAAGGGTCTCAACCAAGACACGAAAATTTGCATAAGGGTCACACATAGTTTTCACAAAACAATTAATGCATAACACAATATGTATAGACAATCTTCTAGGTTTTCAATACACAACTGATCAAGGATTCAACATACAATTTAGAACTTGGGTACTCATAACCTAGTCAACAAAGTAGAGTGAAATATGTTAAATATATGGAGTAAGAATTTTTTTAATGTAAATTATATTTTCCTTTACTAGTTATCAACATACTTGTTTCATTTGAATTTATGTAGTCGAGGGTAGAAGAATGAGCACTCCAAAACCATGTTACTTATCATCCAGTAACACAACATGATCATAGCACAAGGAATAAGGCATTAAAACATCATATTAATATACAAAACTAATAATTTCATTTTCCAAGAGAAAACCATAAGACCGATAAGCAAAAACTAAGGTAGATTATGGAACAACACTATTGAATATATATAATATTTACATTCATAATATATAAAATAATAAAGCCAAGTTTATTCCTTGTTTCAATCTAGGAGTGTCATACCATGAAAGATGTAATGACAATATGCACAAGGGCTGTTGTGACATGGCGTGTGGCATTTATGGTTTTCCTTTTAAAAGAAAATATGATGAAGATAATGTTAAGAATAGGAATAAATACACTAAGCTACACAAATTATAATGCTGTAGAAAATAATAGAAAAGCAATGTACAAGAATAGAAAATAATGCAACCACAAAAATAAAAGAAACTTGATATAAATAATTTTCACCAATCACGACTTAAAAACCAAACATATTATTCAATGTAATACTAAAATCAATTTAACACAAAAATGAATGAAATGGACACAAAACACAATTAAAAATAAGTATAATAATATCATAAAAAAATAAGGATGAGAACAACTACCCATCAACAAAAACAATTTAGTGAGCGGGTTCTAACTCACATATTTGCAATATGAATAATTTACAAATTGAACTAAATTACTTGCTTTAGAATAGTAACATTCACTCCAAGTAAAGAATAATAGTACATTATTTATTCGAAATCGACATCTCCCACACACCATTTCTTCACTTGTTTTTATAATAAATGACTCAAAAGAATATGGTAAATAGAACATTTACTTAATAGTATATTCAAAATTTTGGTTTTTATATTTACTTAGTTTGTTTAAATTTACCAAGAAAAATCAATAATCTTAATAATATATTAGGTCATAATCTCCAAATAGATAGTCTCTATAAATATTTATATCTTTTATAACTTTCAATTTTTCCATTCAATTAAAATTATGAGCTTGAGCAATAGGAAAACATTTTTAATAAAGACATTAGATTTGCATAGTTCATAATAATAGGTGCATTTCATTTCTAGATTGGACTATATTTAAGATTTAACACATGTCATTTTTGGATTCAACTATGTGAGATTTGCTTTTGCATCAGCATTTTGGGTCAGACTTCATGATCCATCATTAAAATGAAAGAGAGCTATAGGAAAAATGGTTTACTATAAATGAACATAGATTTAAAAGAGAGCGAGGGAGGGTGAAGACTAAACATGATTGAAGACCATGATAATATTTACAAAATAAAACTAAAAATAAGATGCAAAGAAAAAGAATTAACAAAAAAATGTATTTATATAAAAAATCATCTTAAAAATAAATAAATAAGCCATAAACATATATATATATATATATATATATACATATATATATATATATATATATATATAAGTTGACTTAACAACATAAAAGTATAAATCTAAAGAAACCTATTATGGATAAACATAAAGAGTGTAGAATTAAAATCCATCTGACAAGGTGTCTTTGGGCTGGAAATGCTCCAATAAAAAGTTGTTCGCCTAATTTAAGCTTCAAATTCTCAATTATAACTATTTCAAATGATCTCCAATTTTCATGAAACAAAAGTCAATCTTGACTTTCTCGATCCTCCTAGATGCATTTGAATAGTAAGCAATTCCATGAGTATAACTAGAAATAATGCAATCATCTAGATCTGATAATACATAAATGCAATATAAAGAGGTAATTAAATCTTTGCAAAACATTTCTTACTCTCCAGATCATTAAAAATACAAAAAAAGAGCATACAAGAATTTACAAATTTTCTACATGAAAATATCAATCTCTTAGTTCGGAATATAAGAACTTAGATTTCTCAGAAAAAAACAACTTTGATAGCATGTTAGAAATCTGAAATAGATTGAATAACCAAAGGAAATATTTAAGAGAAAATCAATGTCGCATAAACTAAAAAATCTTAAAGAATGCAAACTAAAACTTTGAGAGGTCATGCAATATCATTATGACATAATACATTGAGAGCTTCCAAGATTGATGATAAATAAAAGCTAGGTTGTGGGTGTGAGTGTGCTTTTGAAATCTGCAAACCCTAACTTCAAACAAGGGTTAGCACCTACAAATCCCTCAAGAAAAACTCCTATGAAATATCTTGCAAATGCTTTAAAAATGCAACAGAGGATGAAATAAAACTAAAAGAATTATAAAAGCAACCACAAGTTACCTATTCCATAGTGGATTGGTGTCACATGTGCTAGTGACCCTTTTCCAACCTTTGTTAAGAAGCCAAAATGATGAAATGCAAATGGAGATGAAGAGCAAGATGAGTTCTCAAACCAAGAGAGTAACCTTGCATAAAAGTTGTGGATCCATGAATGAGAATGAATGCCTTCTTTTATAGATTTTCTTGATGAGAGATTGGCCAAGAGGGTGAATGTGGGACTAAAGATCCACCAATGAGAAGAGGACATTTGTCAAGTGATGATAGGCCAATGGTTGTGCAAGATTTGAGAAGAGTGCCTATGAGAGGGAGAATTTGAATTCAAATTTTGCAATAAATTTTGAGAGGGGGACAAGAAAAATAGCAATCAATGAAATGTTGGAGGGACAAATCAACTTGTCATATTGAGGGAAAATGAGGGTTTTTTTAATAAATCAATAAAAGGATTTATTTGTGCAAGTGGCATAATCTAGAGAATGCAAGTGGGATGATATTAGCATTTAATCATGGTTAGATTAAATTAATTGTGATTAGGTTAGTTTAATGATTATTAGGTGAGTTTGACTTTTAGGACTTTGATATTTGATTTATTTAAATCAAAAAATGATGGAATATGATTTTGGATTTGATTTAAATGGATGTTTGATTTATTAAAAGGTTGATAATAATGTTTGCTTTATTTTAAATAAATAATCTTAGCAAATGGAAATTAATGAAATTACCTAATAAATGAATGAAGGTGAATTTGATCAATCGATGAACGGACCTGATGCAAAATTTAGTTCAGTTGATGAATGAACCTAATCGAATGCAGAATGTTAATTTTGTATGTTTACATTTTGCCCCTCTTTGAAGCAATGTTCTTGTTGCATTGGTTCAAATAATAACTTTCCACGATCAAAATCAAAAAAATTCTGATTTTAAAGATGTCCCAGTAGAAAGTACACTAGTACATTGCCCCCTCGAGAGATCGAGCGAAAAGATTCGATTTGAGGGTCGATCTCGCAATAAAGAGGTTCAAAATGGATGGTTATGGATGATGATGCAAATGAGATGATTTTAAGATGCTTAGAATAACAAATCTATATTATCCTAAACAACTTAAATGATGATATGATATGAGATGGATGAGATTGATGATGTGATATGCTATGGATGATTTATGAGATGCGTAGACTAACAGATCTATATTATGATGATGATATGAATGCAATATGGATGCATGATGGATGAACTGGTGATGAATTGGTGTTAGTATGGAAATGAGATGATGACAAGAGGATCCAACAAGCCAACATTATGAGAGATGATGATGAAAAATGATGATAAGAAATGATAATGATAGATGGATGATTTTTCTTTATCAAGGATTGGGATTTTCAAAGGGTCACTTACTTTACGTTTGATAACACACCTAAGTACGATGCATCAAGGTATGAAGGACCAGGATGGCGTTGTACCTAGTGTGATGGAATTTGACTCGACAAATAGATAGGAGTATTCTTGTTCACACCTGACATACAGAAGCCTTGCTAGGATGCACTTTAGAAGTTTTAAACATCTTAGACCAAAACACAGAGAGGTATAACCAATCAATGCAATAGTCAACAAGCCATCCAAAACATCCTCTATACATATCTAACATAGAAAGTATTCACCAAGTTATTTTACAAGAACGTCCAACAAGCACAATAGACAAAAGAATATTGATCGTTGCCCCATTACTATCTCTCTAAATCCTTCGTTCAGATATCATCAAGAGGTCCTTGGACTGAGCACAATAAGATAAGTCAAAAGAAAAAAACCAAGTACGCAAACAAGTCAATGTTCTTCAATACCGCTAACCAAAAGGGAATGTGTTTTTAAGGATAAGAACCAAAACTTATTGCCAAAAGATAATGCCCATTGTAGGAAGGATACATCCTAGGACATGTTCTAAAGTGGATGGCGGCACGTCATTTTGTTTATCCAAAGCGTTCTTTCTGATAAATAATGCCCTTGTAGGAAGGATTCATCCTAGGACATGGATGATTGATATGGGACTATTTGGATGATGGACTATCGACACAAAGACTTGACCAACTTTTTACTTTAGACTTGAGGCTTGACACTTTTGAGATTTACTTTTAACCTGCTAGACTTGTTTCTAACTATTTCACCAAAGGTTGAGGATGACGATCAGTTTATTATGAATGGTGTTTATTGCAGGTGCAAGCGAGATGGCGGATGGATTTTTTCAAATATTTGGATGTTTTTGATGTTTTGCAATGTTTTGAAGCTGTTTTTGGTATTTTTGAGGTTTTACAAATGTTTTGATTTTTGGTTTTCCAATGTTTTTGGGATTTTTTGAGATTTTGACCAGAAACTAACCTAAAGACCTATCCTAGGGGCCTTAGGGATGATCAATAGATTAGCCTTGCCTACATTATACACGCGAGACTTTCATGCAGATGATGATATACATGATGAAATGTCAGTTTATTATACAGACTCCTATAGGACTGACCTAAATGTCTCGGGGATGATCAAAGATCAACCTTGCCTATGTTCAAGCTCAGAGATGACATAGTTCGACAAGACAACCCTTTTTGGCATTTTGAATAACTATTTTGGATTTTCTGATGTTCTAATGTTTTTGGATTTTCTAATTTTTTTTATGTTTTGGATTTTCTAATGTTTTGATGTTTTTGGATTTTTGGATTTTTTGATGTTTTTGGATTTTCTAATTTTCTAATGTTTTTGGCTTTTCTGATGTTTTGATGTTTTGGATTTTTGGATTTTTCGATGTTTTTAGATTTTTAGATTTTCTGATGCTTTTGGCTTTTCTGATGTTTTGATGTTTTTTGGATTTTCTGATATTCTGATGTTTTTGGATTTTCTGATTTTGAGGACTTTAAGAATCTACACAAATCTGATCTGATGAGAATGTGCCCCCAACGTGATGTAATAGACTACCCCGATAAAGGTAGGGCAAACTGACCTTGAGGATGGGCCGAGTAGTACTTGGAGGGATCATGATATGAACACATGACCAAGCTATGGTGCGGGTGTGAGTGCATGAGTGATGAATGGAGATATGGATGAGATGGATGATGGAAGCGAAATGGAGGGATAATGACGAACAAGCTGTAAAGGTCCTGGTGGATGGAAAGTGCTTATTTACACAAGGCACCTGTTTGCCAGGTTTTCACCGAGGTACTTGCCCAAAGTGCCACCGAAGTGGTTTTAACTAGAGGATGATTTTTTTAATCTTTTTTCTAATTTTTTTTTAATTTTTTAATTTTTTAATTTTTTTGTTGTTACCAAGATGCCTGTTTTCCAAGTTTTCACTGAAGTAACCATTTTTTAAGGACTTTTTCTGATTTTTTGGATTTTTGGGTTCTATACTTTGAAGACGATGAAAGGCCCTAACCAATTGGGTTCGAACTTTCCTTTGCTACTGGGATTTGGGACATTCTTCTAATTTTCTTTTAATACCAGTTCTCTGATTTGGAAAGTCTTGCTTCTAATCCTCTTGTTGTAGCTTCGTTTGAGTCTATTTTGATAGACTTGCAGATGATTCAAAGCATCTATGTGTCTCTCATCTAGTAAATCTAGCTCGTTTAATCTTGATACCCGATATTCTTCATCAGTGATGATATTTTGTAGTGATATTCTAAGGGATGGGAGCTCGATCTCAATGGGGAGTACGGCTTTTGATTCGTACACCAGGGAGAAGGGGGTGGTGCCAGTGGATGTGTGAATGCTTGTTCAATAAGCCCAGAGGGTGGGATTAAGCTGCAAGTGCCAGTCACGACCTATGTTATTGACTATTTTCTTGAGGATTTTGAGGATGGTTTAGTTCATGGCTTCTGCTTGGCCATTTACTTGGGGATAGTACGGGGTGGAGAAGCGATGCTGAACTTTGAATTTCTCACACAAGTCATGAACCTCTTGGTTCTTGAATGGTGTCCCATTATCTGAGATAACGGCTTGTGGGACACTGTAACGATAGATGAGATAGTTCAAGGTGAATTTTGAGATTTGCTTCCCAGTGATATATGTCATGGGTATGGCTTCCACCCACTTTTTGAAGTACTCAGTTGTAGTTATAATGAATTTTTTTCCATTGGATGAGGTGGGTGAGATTTTCCCAATGAGATCAAGTCCCCACTACGAAAAGGACCATGGTGTGATAATCGGGTGAAGCTCTTGAGCTGGAGCATGGATGAGGTCCCCATGCTACTGACATTATAAACAACTTTTAGCATGATCATGTGCTTCTCACTCCATTGTGGGCCAATAGTACCCCAGCCTGAGCAGTTTGTTGGCTATGGTTATTCCACTCGAGTGTGAGCCACAAATACCGTTATGAACCTCAGTTAGAGCGGTTAATACCTCCTCAATGTTTAGACAGCGCATTAAAGTACCCTCTATGCTTCTACGGTATAAGGTATCACCTAGGATGACAAATCTGGATGCCTTTTTGATAAAGGTTCATTTTAGTCTCAATGGTAGATCAGCGGGTATGACTCCTATGCGAAGATATGTGTAGATGTCATGATACCAAGGATCGTCAGGACCAACGATTTGACACACATATTTCGATTCCAGTACCTCGAATGTGGGAACGAGAAGCTGCTCGATCAGAAATTCATATTTCAGCACGTTGTGAGGGATGTCTACTAGAGACCCAATTGTAGCCATGGCATCAGTGGCTTTGTTGTTGGTTCTTGGAATCTACTCAAATGTTATGTCGATGAAGGATTCCTTTAGAGTCTGCACCAATTTTTTGTATGGGGTTAGCTTGTCATCCTTTGTCTGATATTCATTATTGACTTGATTTATGATCAACTGTGAGTCACCATAGACCTTGAGAGCTATGATATTCCATTGCACTACTATTCTGAGACCTATAGTCAAAGCCTTGTATTCCACTATGTTGTTGGTGCAAGGAAATGCCAATTTTTATGATCTTGGTATGCAGTCCCCCTGTGGGGTGATGGGGAAGACACTAGCTCCTAATCCATGTTGTGTATATGACCCATCGAAGTATAGTTTCCAGTGATTAGCAACGTTGAGGTTAAAAATAGACTCATCTGGAAACTTTGAGACAAGGGGATTCTTAGAATAGATAGGTGCTTCTGCTAATTGGTCTGCAATAACTTGACCCTTGATGGATTTTCTTTCAATGCACTCGATATCATATTCTGATAATATCATGACCCATTTTGCCATTCTTCCAGTTAACATTGCCTTTGATAAGAGATATTTAAGGGGGTCAATTTTGGCAATAAGCTTGATCTTGTGTGCCAACATGTAGTGTCTAAATTTTTGGGACGAAAACACTACTGTGAGGCATGCTTTCTCAATGAATGAGTAATTTAGCTCATGACCCACCATTGTCCTACTAATATAGTAGATGGCCCTCTCCATTCTGTTTTCATCATCCTGGGCTAGAAGAGCTCCAAGGGCTACTGTTGTTGCTGATACATATAAGATCAATGGCTTCTTGGGGATGGGTGGCATTAATACTAGCGATGTCAGTAGATATTCCTTTATTTTGTTGAATGCCTCTTCATAGTTTGTATCCCATTTGTATGCTACCTCCTTGTGGAGTAGGTGAGAATATGGATTTTGCTTGTCTGCCAGTTGTGCTATGAACCTTCTAATGGATTGGAGCCTGCCTTGGAGACCTCTCAGTTGTTTTAAGTTCCTTGGTGCTTCCATCTCGAGGATTTCTTTTACCTTCGCCTTGGAGATATCTAGAGAATGCAAGTGGGTGAGATTAGTATTTAATCATGGTTAGATTAAATAAATGATGATTATGTTAGTTTAATGATGATTAGGTGAGTTTGACTTTTAGGACTTTGATATTTGATTTATTTAAATCAGAAAATGATGGAATATTATTTAAGATTTGATTTACATGGATGTTTGATTTATTAAAAGGTTGATGATAATGTTTGCTTGATTTTAAATGACCTTAGGAAATGGAGATTAATGAAATTACCTGCTAAATGAATGAAGGTGAACCTAATGTGAAATCTAGTTCAGTTGATGGGTTTATATAGAACTTGGTTGAAGATGGAGGTGAAAAATCAACCAATGAGAATTGACCAGCAAAACCACCAATATTAAATAAAGTGATGAAAAATTAAATACTCCACCCTTACGAGGTGGACAATAACTATTCATTTTATCTCCTATTTATTAAATAATTAACTCACTTTATTATTGTAAGCAAGCTTAATAAATGTGTAGGAAAAACCTATAACTAAGGGAATTAAATATCGCACTAGAAAATAAAAACCTACACTAATAGGTCCTTGAGCCAAGTTTTGAACCAAGACGATGACCTCCAAAGGAGATAAGTGCTTTCATAAAGAGTGTGGCCACATAAGTAGATTAATCTTGTTCACACTGAAAGCCATTGATTTTTCATACTCGATTTTGATAAAGGCCCTCAAAAAGGAACTATGGAATCCTAAATTCATTATGTGCTATCTTGCTTCCTTGGAGCTACCCAAAGTGGGTGAGAGTCGATTTACTACATCTTTTGATCTCCTACATAATTCAAATTGGTAACCACGACATGTACATTTTCTATATTCACAACTCCCCTTTTCCCAGCATGGTAGGCAAGCACTATGGATTTTCAAAGTCATGTTGGGTTGTTCTGGTGGGTCAGATTCAAAATATTATGCAATATATTTTGTATTAAATATTTTAACTATCAACTGGTGCTTTACCATAGTGGGATGTTGAACCATAGTGGCCCCAGTTGGACCTATCATGTGAAATCCCAGGATCCCAAGCATGATCAGCAGGCCCCATGGTTTGAGAATATGACCTACACCTTATAAAACCACTAGCAGCTTAGAATCAATTATGCCCGATGTAAAGTGAAATTTTTCATTTATATGTAAGAGCTTGCATGCCCTACTCATCTTTAAAAATCTATGTAACATTGTAATTCAATAGTTTAATAGGAATAAATGGTTGTGTTATTCTTCATTATTCATTTATAGTAAAGAATTAGTTTGTGTGTTCAGTGTCTATTCAAATTACAAGTAATTAGAATTAATGTTACTAGCACTTGCACCTAAAGTAGGTTCAAGGAGTACACTAGTAGAAAACTATATTTGTGTTAATATGTTATAGGGTATGTGTTTGTGCCTAGATAGGCTACAAGTTGAAATTTTTAGTGCATGTGGATGGATTAAACACTTAATAATAAACTTGGTAAATAATAGATGAAATAAACTTATACAAATCAATAGTTTTTCCTCCAAGAAACTGAGTATTATCTAATTATGTAATATTTGCATGCAAATTTAAAACTTAAAGCAAGTTACAAATGAAAAAATAAAGTTTCCATGAAATTGATAGAAAACAATAAAAATGGAAATAGAATGTTCTCATCCAGCGGGCCAATTATCAAATCAATATTTATCTAACTTTTATGTGATAACTGATATTTTGGAGGTTGTTACCATTGTAGACATGCATAATTAGCATTGTGCATCCACTCTTTAAATTAATCAAGCTCAGCAAATCCATTCACTAGGTAAATTAGGACTATTAAATAAATCAACTTGTCTCACATCAACCTTTAATTAAATAAATCAAACATTCATTTAATCAAATCCAAATCCATCTTCCATCCTTCTTGATTTAAATAAATCAAATATTCTATTCAAAGAGGTCAAACATCCTAATCATCATTAAACTAATCTAACCATGATTAAATGCTACTCCTAACCACTTGCATTCTCTAGATTTTGCCACTTACACCAAATCAGCATTTTCACTCAACATGGCATCTTCCCTCAAATTTGAATTCAAAAGCAAGTTGAAAGGTACATCCAACAAGGCATTTAATAGGTCTTACATGTCTCTTACATGTCCCATTGCCAAAGTCAAACTCGACATTAACTCTCATTTCAAATTTAAAATTTTCCCCCTCTTGGGCACATTTACCAAATCTTGCACATGCATCAACCACTCACAAGATGACAAGTGGCCTCTTTTCATTGGCATGTTTTTAGTTCCACATTGGTCCCTTTTCAACACTCTTAGCATTTGAGAATCTACAAATAGAGGCTTCATTCTTGATCAAATCCTCCACAACTCCACAATCACTCTTGCAAAATCACTCTCTTTGAGAACTGATTTTTCCCATCCATCATCTTCCAAGCAATTTCATCATTCAGCTTATCCAAATGGGTTGGGAAAGGGTTATTTTCCACAATAGCACCAATCCCCCTATCAGATGATGTTTGAGTAAATTAGGAATAGATTTCATGCTTATTTCATTTATAATTTCATGCTAGTTTGGTGATGTTATTGTTTCTTTTGCATTTTCTCAACAATTTCATAGGGAGAGTGATTATCTCATTTGTTCAACATTGAAAGATTTATGCCATATTTGTCAATCTTTGATAAATGAAAGGTTTTACCTCTCACAACCATTAAATGGAAACTAATTCACCATTAAATAACACTCTTGCTAAGGTTAGGTAAAATGTTGTCACTCTTGCTAGGTTTTGCTAAAATGTTGCTTTATATGTGAATTTAGGTTAAAAAGACCTAAAAATCCCTACCTAGTTTTCCTTTCCCTATAATTTATTTCTAATTTTTCATTGACTTGCTCCCCCAATTCTAGCTGTCATTACTCATTTTATTAAGCTCTTTGCAACATTATGTTACCAATCCCTTGATTCTCTCCTAATTCTCACTTAAGAAGAATATTTTGCATGTGCTTAATTAAATGGCTTAACTGAGCCCACACTTAATATATGGTTCCCATCACTTATTGTGCCTTTTCACTAATTGAAATGAACTATTTTATTAAGAAATGGAACACCCATAGAATTACAAAAGGGTTGACACTTGAATCCATTTTATTTTTTTCCTTTTGGAATGATTCCATGAGCATGTGGATAGTTTTACAAAGGTTACAATAATTGTCATGAAATGGCAGAAAGGGGTTAGGTGTTAATGTCATGATTTTTAAAGGGATTTTTTGCATATGTGGGATGATTCAAGAGGATATATATGTGACTCTTGGAATGTAAAATAAGGACATGTGGACTCATCTCAATGTCTCCAATGGGTTTTCTATCAAAAGCTATGATTGTGAGCAATGAAATGATGACACGCAACACAATCGCATGAGGATTATGTACTCTAGCACACATTAAAGTTTAAAACAACTTTAAAACACATATTTATATCCTACGTTACTCAATCGTTCAATGAACATTTTATGGATGGTTGTATTTAAATTCTAGAATGAAATACACAAAGTTCTAGGATTATGAACTCAAGCCTCTAGAAACACCATATAATTGATGAAGGTACTCCCCTTACAAAGCCTCACACACACAACTAAAGAGAGATAAAGGAAAAATACATAAATAAGCACTTGATTTCTATTATCTGGATGAAGTGAAATTACAATACTAAGAAAATATCATACTATAGCCACTTAGGCCTTCTAATTACAAAAATTTCCAAGCAAAAAACAATGATCTACACTACTGGAGCTCCCCTCTGTAACCAAGAGGTGTAACTACCTTAGAATATTCTAAAAGGTGTAACCCCATGTGTGCACTAGAAATTATTCTATTGATTTCTTTCCTTAGAAGTTTTTATTTTCTATATTTTTCATTTTATATGTTTACAAGTTCTCGTGATCATAACTTTCGATCTGACCGTGAGATTTCCAATTGTAATATATATTGTTCATGGAAGGTTTGAATTTTTTTGCTTCTATGCTTGGGAGATAAAATAACAATCTTCACACTCTCTCATTCAAGGAAAACCCTAGAAATCTTAATATTAGGTATGCAAACGAGAAAGAGATCTTGCAAACAGGATGTCCTAGGGTCTAATTATAAAGTATGGATGGGTTCACCAGCAAGATAGGACTTGGAAGGATAAATGTAAAGCAAGATGTAATGCTTAACCCTAATATGATGCAAGACTTCCCTAGATGACCTTAAAATAAATGTAAATAAAAAAAGAACTAAAAGAGTAGAGGTGTGCACCTGGAAACCTGAAGAATATTGGAATAAGCTCTAAAACGCTCAAAATCATAAAATGGGGGCATACTAGGACTCATACACCACTTTGGGTGTATTAGTCCCAGACTAGGATTTCTTGTCTCGAACAGGTTTTCGGTAGTGTAGGTTTTGGATATACAAAAATCTAGAAATTCAATTTGTAGTGGGACTCATATGCCACTTTTGTCATATACATTCCATTGCACTTTTCTAAGAATTCAAAGTTTAGATATGCACTTCAACCTCTACTCTTCTCTTTTAAATTGATTTTTGGATCTGAACCTGTAAAAATACCTGAAAAATAGAATATATGCTTGGATTTCTCATGGGGGGTTTGCCTCGATCAAACCCTAGTTCAGTAATTAACACTTAATAAAAAAAATGGAAATTGAATGTAAATATGAAAAAATGGAAATTGAATGTAAATATGAACATAAACCCTAACCTTAAGTGTGTCTAAGATTAGGAAATTTGAAAAATGTATTGTAGCCCTATTCTAATGTGTAAGAATGAGATGCATGAATGAAGCTTGAATGCAATGACTTACTTTGAGAGATGTCAAATCACCTAATAATTCATGATGATTCACATACCTTCCTTAGGCCAAAAGTAGAGTGATAATGGAGGATGGGATTCCTTAGGAAAATTCATTAGGTTTGGCTCGATGACTAGTTTTATCTCCCCAACCTAGAATCCATCATGATTTACCATAGGAAACCATAATCAACCCTTGACATTGCTAAATCTTGAATGAAAGTGAGCTTGAAGACCATCAAAAACACTTTAATGTTGCTCCAAGACTTCAAGTTTAGTCACTCTTGAAACTTGACTTCTTTTGTGAAGGAATGCTTGAAAAATCTTCAATGCATGGATCTTGAAATTGCTCTTAAATGCTTTCTTAGATGAAATAATTACTTAGAAGCTTGCTTATATAGGCATTTACATCTAATTTATTGATATTCAGATCAACCAAAAATTTGAATTAGAAAGTGTAATTTCCTGATCAAACCCTAAAAATCCCCAAATGGGACTCATACGCCACCTCTTACATATGGGTCTCACCTAGGGTCACTCATATTCCCAAGGTGGCGTATGAGTCCCACCCTAGATTTTCACAACGGGTGATTAGAAAATTATTCCTTGTTTCAATCTAAACAAGCATGTTAGAACATGTGTTTGATATTACAATTGTACCATAAAAAATCAATGAAATCACTTGAGAAATTTCACTCACAATAATATAACATAATTCATATTTAAAAAAATATTTATTTATTGGTCTCCCTCTACATGTATTTATTATTCATTAATTAAGAAGTCATGGATTCTTTGAATAGACCTTCTATTTTTATATTATATTATTTCATTTTTGGTTGTTATACTTATGAATATGATAAGTTGATTTTTGGTAGCTTTATCAAGAGTTGTGTCATTAATCTGAAAAGATATTTATTTAACTTTAGGGTATAAAATTATAAATGTAGTTGTAAAAAAGAAATAGGAGTTTTAGCCAAATATTGAAGGATTTATTGATGATATATTGGAGGATTATGGTTGAAGATGTTCGTTCTAGGTTGACACAAAACTGTTTCAACTATTATTTCACTAAGGTTGATGCTAGTATCTGCTTAATTATTAAAGTGCATAATTTATATTTATTTATATATGTGCATGTTCAATCAAAATAATGATATTTCTTGGCACTGTTTCTAATATATATAGCA
Organism: Sequoia sempervirens; assembly: GCA_007258455.2. Classification (NCBI taxonomy): domain Eukaryota; kingdom Viridiplantae; phylum Streptophyta; class Pinopsida; order Cupressales; family Cupressaceae; genus Sequoia; species Sequoia sempervirens. Next base: position 6,294,624 of record VDFB02018296.1, on the reverse strand, counting down.
ACTATATATTTAATACTGTTTTATTTATTATATTTATATTTAATTATGTTTATGAGGATTAAAAATCATTTTTAAGTTTAAGATATTGGGTTTTGTGTGGTTTTCTAAACTAGAGGTGTTTGATTAGTATTTGATAGGTTAACTATGTTTATGGAACTAGCCATTATGCTTTTATTATTGTTTGATGGGATTTGGTCCTTTTATATGGTTAAGAGTAGACTGATCTTGAAATCTATCTTTATTGATTTTGTTTACTTCCCAAAGTTGTATTGAAAGGATTTGTTATGGCTTTATTCATGAGTAACTAAGTATTATTCATGGTTATGGAAATTATTTTAGTGAATTTTATTAGTTTAACTTGACTTTAGTATTCAAATCTATATTGTTTGACCCTATTTTAACTATTATTTTTATATAATCCTTATCTCAATTTTAAAGTCCATAGTGGCACAATATCAACAGTCTAAAGGTGAATGGAAAATATCACTCTAGTATATTGGTTCGGTCTTGTATTGTGTTAAATTTATGTTTGAACATCAACTTTACACTATTGAGTACATCAATTTTTATCCAATGGTAATGTTGATCTAACTATAACTTAATAAAGTCTATATCTTTGGTCTAATTTGAAATATTTTGTGACTTCAACTTTAACTTGTTATTTTCTATTCATAATTTATAGCATTGACTTTAAACTTGATAATTTTTATTTATAATGTGGGTCTGAACTAGTATTAGTTCTACCCATTTGTGATATGAATCGAATTTATGTCTTTCGTGGTTTCTATGGTCATGATTGGGGATCTATTTGAGGTATTACTTTTAAGTATTGGTATTATTTATGACTATTGATAAAAGTTGTCAATGTTAAATGATTATAACTTAGCAGATTTTTCTAGCACTAAGATCATGTTTCCTTTGGGATGTATTTTATCTTTTAGGAATGTCATCTATCACTCATAACTTACTTTGCACTAAGGTGAGGGTTTGGGCTACGTCAAAGGCTTCTTGGTAGCTATTCCTTAAGACAATGTTTATGTGCTCCATTCATTTTAAATGTTGGTGATATTTAATAACTTAATGTTTGGTTTCAAACAAAATTAGGTTTTGTTATTTTTCGGGAAAACAAAATAATTGTAAATTCTTATTTAATTTAAATGTGATAAAATTTTACTAGCTGGAAAGGCTTATTATTTATATTGTTCTTGTATATGCTATTAACATTTGATTCAATGAGTTGAATAAAATGTATGGTGATGAATAGGAGATATATTGCAATATAATGATGTTTCAATTAGCATGGTATTAATAAAAAATATATAACTTAATTTTTTTTGTCAATATATGAAAATAATAAATGTTTTACAAAACTTCACTAATCAATATTTTTCAAACACTCTTAATTTAACAAACAAACAAATATTTTTGGTTGATGCAAGATTGCTTTTAAATTTGGAAATGTTCTTACTTCGAACACCCCTCACTTGGAAAGCTAACAAAATTAGCTAACCACACGTCGACTTTTTTTCAAAGGGAGTTGGAGCAGTTCCCGGAATTTTTGGTATCTCGTCTCCATACATTTAATAGAATCTCGATAAGGATAATAGGCCATCCAGATCTCGCATTCCAGAAACCAGTCGAGGGTTTTTCCCTTTATCGTTTTGTTGAATTTCCATTTTATGGGTGTCCCGTTAATATCGCCTGCAAATTCAATACCCCTTTCTTCTGTGAAAGGGCTATTCGTTCCCTGTGTATGTGCCAAATCTTTAATAGCTTGGTATTGTTCGTCTCTGCGCTCTGGGCAATAGCTATACATTGGGAATTTTTGTTGAGAATGGTGAGAAAGTGTCCACTGGAACCTCCCTTGTGTATTATCATGCAAAGATGGCTCAAAATGCCAGTTTGTCCGCTCGTTGGTGATGGTACTTCTACGGTTATGTCTCACCGTCTTAGCGACCTTGACTTTGAAATTGAGGTGGGTGCTGGCCTCAGCATGCATTTTGCAGCCTTCTTCTAAAGTAGTGCTTTCGGAATAAGTTACTGTGGGGTTTGACGATGAGGCGCCCGAGTTAACTGCCTGGAAAGCAAACCTCTCTGTTTCAGGCCCCATTGTTACAGCGATCTTTGCAGGAAAGTACCGTTCATGTTTAAATTTATCTGGAATTTGCTCTTGGGAATCCCGTCGAAATGCTTTGCAGCGGAGGTTCTCGATTTTGACCTCGACTTCTATCAGGTTCCCGATTTTCTTGATCTCATGGTGGAGTTGAAGCTTGCAGTCCAGTTGCTGATGACTCAAAGCACGGCGCAGGTCTGCGGATTACTCCTTGTAGAGGATTTCCCTCTTCATTGCCGGCCACGGGGAGTAGCAGTAAATTGTCCAAATGTCGTCAAGGGCTGAGTGATATGAAATTTTAAAGTCATTATTTATGTTTTCATCAAACAATCTGCCATTTCTGGACGGACGATTCTCAGCGTTTTCCCTGCCAGTTCCCTCAATTTAGTCTCATTATCTGCCGTGCCCCTGAAATCAACATAGCATGCAGCACAAAAGAGAGTGTTAAACGATTTCTTGTATATTGATGCTTGTTGCTGATGCTTGTGTTCCCTCTACCCAGTTTCTCCAACTCCTTGATATTTTTGTCGGTGACTCTCATGAAGGTATAAATATAAATCTTGGAGAACAACAGATTTAACTTCTGTTGCATCTTCTTCACCGCACTCTTCAATATGATATTCTCCGAAATCAGCTACGACATTATCTTCGAGCCGCAGACTGAGAGACACATTGCGAGACACACTATTTCTATATTCACCAGTGAATTCGGCAGTGAGGGACACATTGCGAGACACACTATTAATTAGCGGAAGGGGTTCAATGCAGTCTTTCATTAGTCTAGTTTTGAGATGGCCTATGCAAGAATAAACATCAGGAAAACCCATGCTAGAATTAATTAAGCCCATGTTATAAGAAGATCAGAGAAGGGAATTTGAATATGGAAATCTCGAACACCAAACAAAACCAAATAAAGAGCTCGTAGAAATTTCAATGAATGGTCACCGCACTTTTCATTAGTCTACTTTAATAGGGTGGACAAGTCTTCCTTACTATTTTTAATGAGAAATAGTATTTGCCCTCGCTTATGGTCACGCATATCCCGTGTCCAGCCCCTATACAAAATTCGTTTTTATCAGATTAAACACAACAAACCGAACATTTATCGTCCACACGCACGAGAACTCCTTTGAAGTAGAAAGTTTGACTTTTGGTTGTTCAATGAGATAATGCCATTATTTTTCTACGAAAAATAATTTTGTTAAGATAGAAAATTTGAGATATTAAAGTTCAATTCTTCTAGTGTTTTAATGTCAATAGATAATTTTTGCTATTTAGAATAGTAATTTTGTTTAAAATTTTAAAGTAAATATGTGGTTATTCATCATGTTATAATTTATAAGAGATATTTATACCTAAGATCTATATAATATTTGAAAATACAAATTTTACATAAAATTATCTTAATATTTCACATCAAAATATGTATATGCCATTCTAGGGAACCTTAAATTAAAGAGAGAGAAGATCAAGGATACACTTCTAGCAAGACTAATCACATACTGATATAAGGGTCTCAAGCAAGACACGAAAATTTGCATAAGGGTCGCACATAGTTTTCACAAAACAAATAATGGATAACATAATATGTATAGACAATCTACTAGGTTTTCAGTACACAACTGATCAAGGGTTCAACATACAATTTAGAACAAGTGGGTACTTATAACCTAGTCAACAAAGTAGAGTGACATATGTAAAATATATGGAGTAACAATTTTTTTAATGTAAATATGATTTTCCATTACTATTTATCAATAAATATGATTTTCCTTTACTATTTATCAACATACTTGTTTCATTTCAATTTATGTAGTCGAGGGTACAAGAATGAGCACTCCAAAACCATGTTACTTATCATCCAGTAACACAACATGATCATAGCACAGGGAATAAGGCATTAAATCATCATATTAATATACAAAACTAATAATTTCATTTTCCAAAAGAAAACCATAAGACTAATAAGCTAAAAGTGAGGTAGATTATGGAACAACACTATGGAATATATATAATATTTATATTCATAATATATAAAATAATAAAGCCAAGTTTATTCTGTGTTTCAATCTAGGAGTGTCATAATATGAAAGATGTAATGACAATATGCATAAGGGCTATTGTGACATGGCGTGTGGCATTTATGGTTTTCCTCTTAAAAGAAAATATGATGAAGATAATGTTAAGAATAGGAACAACTACACTAAGCTACAAAAATTATAATGCTATAGAAAATAATAGAAAAACAATGTACAAGAATAGAAAATAATGTAACCACAAAAATAAAAGAAACTAGCTATAACTAATTTTCACCAATCACAACTTAAAAACCTAACATATTATTCAACTTAATACTAAAATCAATTTAACATAAAAATGAATGAAATGGACACAAAACACAATAAAAATAAGTATAATAATATCATAAAAAAATAAGGATGAGAACAACTACCCAGCAACAAGAACAATCTAGTGAGCGGGTTCTAACTCACATTTTTGCAATATGAATAATTTACAAATTGAACTAAATTACTTGGTTTAGAATAGTAACATTCACTCAAAGTAAAGAAGAATAGTACATTATTTATTCAAAATCGACATCTCCCACACACCATTTCTTCACTTGCTTTTATAGTAAATGACTCAAAAGAATATGGTAAATAGAACATTTACTTAATAGTATATTCAAACTTTTGGTTTTTATATTTACTTAGTTTGTTGAAATTTACCAAGAAAAATCAATAATCTTAATAATATATTAGATCATAATCTCCAAATAGATAGTTGTGAGCACCCATTAAAATTTGTAAACACTAAATTTCAAGCATGGGTTAGTACTTACAAATTTCTCAAAATGCTCCTATGAAATAATGAAAAATGCTTCTAAACATGATAACAAAACAAACTAAACTAAAAGCATGAAAGATACATAATGCACACCTATTCAATAGTGGATTGGTGTCACTTTGTTGTGAAATGTGACCCTTTCCCAACCCTTGACAAGTTCAAATGCTGCAAATGCAATGGTGATGGAGTAAGAAGAGCAAAATTAGTTCTCAATCCAAGAGAGTAACTTTGCATAAGAGTTGTGGATGGATTTGATGAAGAATGAGGCCTTTATTTATAGATTTTCTTGATGAGAGATTGGCCAAATGGATGAATGTGGGACTAAATGTAAACCAATCAAAAGAGGCCACTTGTCAATTTGCCATAGGTTGAGGAATGTGCACATTTTGGCCAATGTGCCCAAGAGAGGGAGATTTCAAATTCAAATTTGTGAAATAAATGTTGAGAGGGGGACATGAAAATGAGAAGTTAATGCAATGTTGGAAGGGACAAGTCAACTTGTCATCATTTTCAAACTTGAGGGAATATTCTATGTTTTATGCCAAGTTGAAAGAAAATAAGGATTTTAATAAATCAATAAATTGATTTATTTGTGCAAGTGGGAATATCTAGAGGATGTGATGGGTTGTTAGGTTAGGCTAACTAGGATTAGAGTAGCTTAATGATGATTAAGTGAGTTTGACCTTTTTGACTTAAATATTTTGTTTTATTTAAATCAAAGAGGGATGGAATATGCATTTGGATTTCAATTTAATAAATTTTAGTTTATTTAATTGAGCTGATTTTAAGATGTTAAGAATAACAAATCTATATTATCTTAAACAACTTAAATGATGATATGATGTGAGATGGATGAGATTGAGGATCTGATATGCCATGATTATGCAATGGATTTTTTATGCAAATATGTGATTTATGAGATGCTTGGACTAATAGATCTATATGCACGTGAGATGATATGCAGAATATTGATGGTTTGTGGATGCAAGATGGATGCATGATGGATACATGATGGATGCATTGGTGATGATGATTAATTATTCATGACATGATCTTAGTGCAAAAAAGAAGACATTAGATGATGACAAGAGGATCCAACAAGCCAAATTTATGAGAGATGATGATAAATGATGATGATAAATGATGATGATAGATGGATGATTTTCTTATCAAGGATTGGGATTTTAAAAGGGTCACTTACTTTATGTTTGATAACATGCATAAGCATGATGCATCAAGGTATAGAGAACTAGGATGGTGTGGTACTTAGTTTGATGGAATTTAATTCAACAAATAGATAGGAGTATTCTTGTTTACACCTGACATACGGAAACCTTGCTAGGATGCACTTTAGAAGTTTCAAATATCTCGGACCAAAATATGGAAAGGTATAACCAATCAATGAAATAGTCAACAAGTTGTCCAAAACATCCTCTATACATATATAATAAATCAAGTATTCGCCAAGGTTAGTTTACAAAAACTTTCAACAAACATAGTAGACAAAAGGATAATGATCATTGCCCCATTCCTATCTCTCTAAATCATTCGTTCGGATATCATCGAGAGGTCCTTGGAGTGAGCACAATAAGATAAGTCAAAAGAAAAAGAAAAAGCACAAAAAAAAGGTTGATATTCTTGAATACAGCTAACCAAAAAGGAACTTGTTTTTAAGTATAAGAACTGAAACTATTGCCAAAAGATAATTCCCATTGTAGGAAGGATACATCCTAGGACATGTTAGTGGATGGCAGCACGTCATTTCGTTTATCCAAAGTGTTCCTTTTGATAAGTAATGCCCATTGTAGGAAGGATTCATCCTAGGATATGATGTTATCAAATGATTGATATGGGACTATTTCGATGATGGACTATCGATGCAAAGAATTGACCAACTTGCTTACATACTAACTGAGACCTGAGACTTAACGTTTTGAAGTTTTACATTTAAGCTGCTAGAATTGTTTCTAACTGTTTCACCAAAGGTTGAGGGTGACAATTAGTTTATTATGGATGGTGTTTATTGCGGTGCAAGCAAGATGAGGTGGATGGATTTTTTCAAATATTTGGATGTTTTTGGAGTTTTGCAATGTTTTGAGGCTATTTTTTGGTGTTTTTTTTAGATTTTCAAATTTTTTGATTTTTGATTTTCCAATGTTTTAGGGTTTTTTGAGATTTTGACCAAGAGACTAATGTAAGGACCTATCCTAGGGGCCTTGGGGTCTGATCAATAGATTAGCCTTGCCTACCTTATACACACAGAGACCGCGTAGTTCAAGTGATGACTTGACCAATTTACAAATGGAGATATACATGATGAGATGTCAGTTTATTATGACAAACTCCTAAAGGACTGACCTAAATGTCTCAGGGGATGATCAAAGATCAACCTTGCCTAAGTTCAAGCTCAAAGATGACATAGTTCGACTGATGACTCTGTTTTTTACTTTTTGAATGACTTTTTGACCTGTTTTTGGATTTTGATATGTTTTGAATTTTTTTGGATTTTCTAATGTTTTGATGTTTTTGGATTTTTGAATTTTCTGATGTTTTTGGATGTTCTAATTTTTAGGACTTTAAGAATATACATGAATCGGATCCACAGAGAACATGCCCCCAACGTGATCCAATAGACTACTCTGATAAAGGTAGTACAAACTGACCTTGAGGATGGGTCGAGTAGTACTTCGGAGGGATCACAATATGAAAATAGGACCAAGCTATGGTGCGAATGCGAGTGGATGAGTGATGGATGGAGACCTAAATGCGATGGATGATGGATGTGAAATGGATGGATGGTGTAGAACAAGCCGTAAGGATCTTGGTGGATGGGAAGTGCTTATTTACATAAGGCACCTGTTTGTCAGGTTTTCACCAAGGTACTTGCTTGAAGTGCCACTGAATTGGTTTTTACTAGAGGACGATTTTTTTCTCTTTACTATTTTTTGATCCCTTTTTTATTTTGATTTTTTTTGGATTGGTGGCTTTTTTTTGTTTTTGTTGTCACCAAGATGCCTATTTGCCAGGTTTTCACTGAAGTGACCATTTTGTCAAGAGATTTTTTGATTTTTTGAATTTTTTGGTTCTATACCTTGAAAGATTTAGGCATAAAATTTTTTGAGATAAGAGCTATTCATGGGCTTCTGTAGAGGTTCCCCTTTAGGTGTTGATAATTGATATAGCCCTGACTTATAACTTGTTGTGATGATGAAAGGTTTGAACCAATTAGGTTCGAACTTGCCTTTGCTACTTAGGTTTGGGACATTCTTTTGATTCTCTTTTAACACCAGTTCTCCAACTTGGAAAGTCATGCTTCTGATTTTTTTATTGTAGCTTTGTTTGAGTCTATTCTGATAGACTTGCAAATGATTTAAAGCATCTATTCGCCTCTCATCTAGTAGCTCTAGCTCATTTAGTCTTGATACAAGGTACTCTTCATCTATGATGAGGTTTTGCAGTGATATCCTGAGGGATGGGAGCTCGATCTCAATGGGGAGTACAACTTCTAATCCGTAGACCAAGGAGAAAGGAATGGCATCGGTGGGTGTGCAGGTGCTAGTTCGATAGGCCTAGAGGGCAGGATTAAGCTATAAATGCCAGTCACAACCTATATCATTGACCGTTTTCTTGAGGCTTTTTAGAATGGTTTTATTTGTAGCTTCTGCTTGGCCATTGCCTTGGGGATAGTATGGGGTGGAGAAGCAATGTTGGATTTTGAATTTCTCGCACAAGTCACAGACATCCTGATTCATTAGATGAATTTGTGGTCGTTAGATGAGGTCGGTGTTATCTTTCTAATGAGATTGAGGCCCCACTATGAAAAGGGCCATGGTGTGACAATAGGATGAAGCTCTTGAGCTGGTGCATGGATGAGGTCCCCATGCTATTGACATTGTAGACACTTTCTGGCATGATCGCGTGCTTCTCTTTCCATTGTGGGCCAATAATACCCCATCCTTAGCAGTTTCTTAGCTATGGTCATTCCACTCAAGTGTGAACCACAAATACTGTTGTGTACTTCAGTTAGAGTGGTTAATGCCTCCTCAGCATTTATGTAGCATAGTAGGGTTCCTTCTATGCTCCTACAATATAAGGTATCACCTAGGATGAAAAATTTGGATGCCTTTTTAACAAAGGTTCATTTTAGGTTTGAGGGTAGGTCAGCGAGTATGACTCCTATTCGAAGGTATGGGTAAATATCATGGTACCAAGGATCATTGGGACCAACAATTTTGTACACGAATTTTGATTCTGGTACCTCGAATGTGGGCACAAGAAGTTGCTCTATCAGGAATTCATATTTTGGAACATTGTTGGGGATATCCAGTAGGGACCCAATTGTTGCCATGGCATCTACTGCTCTGTTGTTGGCTCTAGGTATATGCTCAAATGTAATTTCAATGAACGATTCTTTGAGAGTGTCCACCAATTTCTTGTATGGAGTGAGCTTGTCATCCTTGGTCTGGTATTCATTGTTCACTTGATTTATGATCAATTGGGAGTCTCTGTACACTTTGAGAGATATGATGTTTCATTGCACTACTATCCTGAGACCTATAGTCAAAGCCTCATATTATGTGATGTTATTGGTGCAAGGAAATGATAGTTTGTATGACCTTGGTATGCAATCCCCTTGTGGAGTGATGAAGAAGACACCAGCTCCTGATCCATGCTATGTGTATAAGTCATCGAAGTATAGTTTCTAGTGGTCAGAAACATTAATGTTGAAAATAGATTCATCTAGAAACTCTGAGACAAGAGGGTTCTCTAAATAGATTGGTGCCTCTACCAGTTGATCTGCAATAACTTGACCCTTGATTGCTTTTCACTCGGCATAATCAATGTCGTACTCTGACAATATCATCACCCATTTTTCCATTCTTCCTGTGAACATTGCCTTTGATAGTAGATACTTGAGAGGGTCAATTTTGGTGATGAGCTTTATTTTGTGTGCCAACATGTAATGTCTAAATTTTTGAGAGGAAAACACTACTACGAGACATGCTTTCTTGTTGAATGATTAGTTTAGCTCATGACCAACCATTTTCCTATTGATGTAATAGATGGCCCTCTCCATTCCATTTTTGTCATGCTGAGCTAGGAGAGCTCCAAGGGTTGTTGCTATTGTTGATGGGTGGCATTAAGATTGGTGGTGTCAGTAGGTATTCCTTGATCTTGTTAAATGCCTATTCACACTTGGCATCCCATTTTTATGCTACTCCCTTGTGGATTAGGTGGGAATATGGGTTATGTTTGTCTACCAATTGTGCTATGAATCTTTGAATGGATTGGAGTCTTCCTTGTAGACCTCTTAGTTGCTTTAGTGTTTTGGGTGCCTCCATCTCGAGGATTGCTTTTACTTTTGCTGGATCCACCTCGATACCCCTTGTGGACACTATATATCCTAGCAATTTACCTAATTGTACGCCGAAGACGCACTTCTTGGGATTTAGTATGACTTTGTATTCCTCTAGTCTATCAAAGATAACACTTAGGGTTGGTCTTTCATCTTGATACAACATGTGAGATGGATCTGCCTCGATATCTTCTCGTCCAAGATCTCCCCATGTTGTGAAGGTGGGATAGTTTTCAGGAGGCATTTTGGGATGTGGAAGCTTCAGTTGTTTGCAAACATCCTCGTGATCTAGGAGATTGTGGTAACTCTCCTACCACAAAAGCATTATTAGGGAGCTTGTAGTTTCCACAACCATTATCTTGGATGATGATCTTGATGTTAGAGATGGTGGGAATGGTGGGAGTGGCGGGTGTCTCTATCGCAGAACTGGATGCGAGAGTGGTGAGATCAATGTATGGTGTGGATGGGCCCTCATCATTTTTTAGTACTTGGGGGATTTTGTAATACTTGGCTTCAAGATTTTTGCAGTATGAGAAAGATTCGGGATCTTCGTGAATGGTGACCTCTTGTCCCTAATGTGTGAATTTCACACACTAATGGAAAGTAGACGCTATTGCCTTCATTGTATGAATCCATGTATGTCCCAAAAGAATGTTATATGCTAAGTCAAGGTCTAGAACCTGAGAAGTGGTTTCCATGAGAGCCGACCCTACTTGAATAGGGAGTTTGGTAATGCCTTGGGACACTCTTTCTTGATCGTCATATGCTCTTATTGTGATACCCTTTCCTTTGTCAATAGAATCTTATAGGATTTTCAATTGTTTGATGAGGTTGAGAGAACAAATGTTCAAACCTGCACCTTCGTGCACCAAGACCCTTTTGACTTTGCTATTATTCTCATATATGTTATTAACATTTGATTCAGTGAGTTGAATAAAATATATGGTGATGAATAGGAGATGGATTACAATATAATGGTGTTTCAATTAGCACGTTATTAATAAAAAAAATATAGCTCAATTTTTTTGTCAATATATAACAATAATAAATGTTTTACAAAACTTCAATAATAATTTTTTTTCAAACATTCTCAATTTAACAAACAAACAAATATTTTTGGTTGATGCAAGATTGCTTTTAAGTTTGGGAATGCTCTTGCATCAAACACCCCTCACTTACCTTGCGGTCCCATAGGGGGGCTTGGGCTCCTATTTTCACAGAAGCAGGTGGTCTCATGGAAAAATAAAAATCTACTATAGGATTAAATAGAATCTTTCTCAGCCCAAATAAGCAAGTGGCTACAAATTTCAGCTGGTGGAAATGGGGTGGGGCTAGAAATTGCTCCACCTGCTTAAATGTACTTCCTGCCACTTTTGAAGAGAAGTGATGTTTATTTATTAATTTTTTAGTCACATCATGTCATTTCACCACCATCCCACCACCACTCCACCACCAGCCTGCTTCAATTTTGAAGTTTCAAAATATTCATGAGACCACCAGCTTCAAAAATTATGCTAAAAATTTAAGCAGATTCTTAGCAGATTCTGCACCAGATTTTTAGGAAGCCTCCCTCCATGGGAGCGTGCCCTTAGAAAAGCTAACAAAAGTTAGCTAATTACCACATATCGACTTTTTTTCAAAGGGAGTTGAACCAGTTCCCAAAATTTTTGGTCTCTCGTCTGCATACATTTAATAGAATCTCGATAAGGATAATAGGCCATCCAGATCTCGCATTCTAGAAACCAATCAAGGGTTTTTCCCTTTATCTTTTTGTCGAATGTCCATTTTATGGGTGTCCCATACATATCTCCTGCAAATTCAATACCCCTTTCTTCTGTGAAAGGGCTATTCGTTCCCTGTGTATGTGCCAAATCTTTAATAGCTCGGTATTGTTCATCTCTGCGCTCTGGGCGATAGCTATACACTAGGAACTTTTGTTGAGAATGGTGAGAAAGTGTCCAATGGAACCTCCCTTGTGTATTATCATGCACAAATGGCTCAAACTACTAGTTTGTCTGCTCATTGGTGATGGTATTTCTAAGGTTATATCTCACCGTCTTAGCGACCTTGACTTTGAAATTGAGGTGGGTGCTGGCCTGAGCATGCATTTGTAGCCTTCTTATAAAGTAGTGCTTTCAAAATAAGTTACTGTGGGGTTTGACGATGAGGCGCCCGAGTTAACTGCCTGGAAAGCAAAGCTCTCTGTTTCAGGCCCCATTGTTACAGCGATCTTTGCTAGAAAGTACCATTCATGTTTAAATTTATCTAGAATTTGCTCTTGGGAATCCAGTCGAAATCCTTTGCAGTGGAGGTTCTCGATTTAGACCTTGACTTCTATCAGGTTCCCGATTTTCTTGATCTCATGGTGGAGTTGAAGCTTGCAGTCCTGTTGCTGATGATTCAAAGCATGGCGGAGGTCTGCGGATTTCTCCTTGTAGTGGATTTCCCTCTTCATTTCCGGGCACGGGGAGTAGCAGTAAATTGTCCAAATGTCATCAAGGGCTAAGTGATATGAAATTTTATAGTCATTATTTATGCTTTTATTTGTGTATTCTAAGAGAATTTATGTGAACTTCGAAGCCAGACATTTCATCAAATGATCTCCCATTTCTGGACGGACGATTCTCAGTGTTTTCCCTGCCAGTTCCTTCAATTTAGTCTCATTATCTGTCATGCCCCTGAAATCAACATAGCATGCAACACAGAAGAGAGTGTACCGCTTTCTTGTATATTGATGCTTCAATTGAGCGTGGGCCGATGTCAACCTGTCAAAATCTATGTTGCTGATGCTTGTGTTCCCTCTACCCAGTTTCTCCAACTCCTTGATATTTTTGTCGGTGACTCCCATTAATGTATAAATGCAATGCCTGGAGAACAACAGATGTAACTTCCATTGCATCTCCTCTTGACCGCACTCTTCAATATGATATTCTCTGAAATCAGCTATGACATTATCTCCGAGCTGCAGACTGAGAGACACGTTGCGAGACACACTATTTCTATATTCACCAGTGAATTCAGCAGCGAGGGACTTATTATTAATAAGCAAAAAGGGTTCAATGCAGTCTATCATTAGTCTAGTTTTGAGATGGCCTATCCAGGAATAAACATTAGGAAAACCCATGCTATAAGAAGATCGGAGAAGGTAATTTGAATATGGAAATCTCGAACACTATTGTGGCTATGTGTTGGCCTAAGCAGTTTAAATACACCAAACAAAAACAAATAAAGAGCTCGTAGAAATTTCCAACAATGGTCACAGAACTTTTCTCACACGGATCTAGGTGACTTCAGCATAGAAATTTCAAAGAATGGTCACCGCACTTTTCTCACACTAACTAATTGATATGTTTGAAATTTTCCAACTCAAACCTATTATAATGAATCTATCAACGATGTGACTAAGTTCGTTGTACAATAATTTGATACGTTTGACAATTTCCAACTCAAACCTCTCATAATGAATCTAATAACTCTGCGTTGCTACAGTTGTCTACTTTAATAGGGTGGACAAGTCTCCCTTACTATTTTTCATGAGAATTAGTATTTGCCCTCTCTTATGGTCATGTTTATCCCGTGTCCAGCCCCTATACAATATTCATTTTTATCAGATTAAACACAACAAACTGAACATTTATCGTCCACATTTACTAGAACTCCTTTGAAGTAGAAAGGTAAGACTTTTTGTTGTTCAATGAGACAATGCCATTATTTTTCTACGAAAAATAATTTTGTTAAGGTAGAAAATTTGACATATTAAAGTCCAATTCTCCAAGTATTTTAATGCGAATAGATAAATTTTTCTATTTATAATAGTAATTTTATTTAAAATTTTAAAATAAATATGTGGTTATTCATCATGTTATAATTTATAAGAGATATCTATACCTAAGATCTATATAATATTTGAAAATACAAATTTTACATAAAATCATCTTAATATTTTACATCAAAATATGTATATGCCATTCTAGGGAAACCTGAGCGATGGAGAGAGAAGATGAAGGATACACTTCTAGCAAGACTAATCACATACTGATATAAGGGTCTCAAGCAAGGCAGAAAAAATTAAATAAGGGTCGCACATAGTTTTCACAAAACAATTAATGCATAACACAATATGTATAGACAATCTACTAGGTTTTCAATACACAATTGATCAAGGATTCAACATACAATTTAGAACTTGGCTACTCATAACCTAGTCAACAAAGTAGAGTGAAATATGTTAAATAAATGGAGTAACAATTTTTTTAATGTAAATATGATTTTCCTTTACTAGTTATCAACATACCTATTTCCTTTCAATCTATGTAGTCGAGGGTAGAAGAATGAGCACTCCAAAACCATGTTACTTATCATCCAGTAACACAACATGATCATAGCACAAGGAATAAGGCATTAAATCATCATATTAATATACAAAACTAATAATTTCATTTTCCAAGAGAAAACCAGAAGACTGATAAGCAAAAAATGAGGTAGATTATGGAACAACACTATGGAATATATATAATATTTACATTCATAATATATAAAATAATAAATCCAAGTTTATTCCTTGTTTCAATCTAGGAGTGTCATATTATGAAAGATGTAATGACAATATGCGCAAGGGCTATTGTGACATGGCATGTGGCATTTATGGTTTTCCTTTTAAAAGAAAATATGATGAAGATAATGTTAAGAATAGGAACAAATACACTAAGCTACACAAATTATAATGCTATAGAAAATAATAGACAAACAATGTACAAGAACAGAAAATAATGCAACCACAAAAATAAAAGAAACTTGCTATAAATAATTTTCACCAATCATGACTTAAAAACCAAACGTGTTATTCAACGTAATACTAAAATCAATTTAACATAAAAATGAATGAAATGGACTCAAAACACAATTAAAAATAAGTATAATAATATCATAAAAAAATAAGGATGAGAACAACTACCCATCAACAAGAACAATCTAGTGAGAGGGTTCTAACTCACATTTTTTCAATATGAATAATTTACAAATTGAACTAAATTACCTGGTTTATAATAGTAAAATTCACTAAAAGTAGAGAAGAATAGTACTTTATTTATTCAAAATCGACATCTCCCATACACCATTTCTTCACTTGTTTTTATAGTAAATGACTCAAAAGAGTATGGTAAATAAAACATTTACTTAATAGTGTATTCAAAATTTTGGTTTTTATATTTACTTAGTTTGTTTAAATTTACCAAGAAAAATGAATAATCTTAATAATATATTAGATCATAATCTCCAAATAGATAGTCTCTATAAATATTTATATCTTTTATGACTTTCAATTTTTTCATTCAATTAAAATTATGAGCTTGAGAAATAGACAAACATTTTTATTAAAGACATTAGATTTGCATAGTTCATAATAATAAGGGCATTTCATTTCTAGATTGGACTATATTTAAGATTTAACACATGTCATTTTTGGATTCAACTGTGTGAGATTTTTTTTGCATCAGCATTTTGGGTCATACTTCATGATCCATCATTAAAATGAAAGAGAGCTATAGGAAAAATGGTTTACTATAGATGAACATAGATTTAAAAGAGAGAGAGGGAGGGTGAAGACTAAACATGATTGAAGACCATTATAGTATTTACAAAATAAAACTAAAAATAAGATGCAAAGAAAAACAATTACAAAAAAAACATGTATTTATATAAAATATCATCTTAAAAATAAATAAATAAGCCATAAAGATATATATAAAAGTTGACTTAACAACATAAACATAGAAATCTAAAGAAACCTATTATGGATAAACATAAAGAGTGTAGAATTAAAAACCATATGACAAGGTGTCTTTGGGCTGGAAATGCTCCACTAAAAAGTTGTTCGCCAAATTTAAGCTTCAAATCCTCATTTATAACTATTTCAAATGATCTCCAATTTTGATGAAACAAAAGTCAATCTTGACTTTCTCGAGCCTCCTAGATGCATTTGAATATTAAGCAATTCCATGAGTATAACTATAAATAATGCAATCATCTAGATCTGACAATACATAAATGCAAGATAAAGAGGTAATTAAATCTTTGCAAAACATTTCTTACTCTTGAGATCATTAAAAATACAAACAAAGAACATACAAGAATTTAGAAATTTTCTACATGAAAATATCAATCTCTTAGGAATTGTAGACATGCAAAATTAACATTGTGCATTCAATCAGGTTAATTCATCAACTAAACTAAGTTTCACTTTAGGTCCATTCATCAATTAACCAGGTTCACCTTCATCCATTCATTAGGTAATCTCATCTCCTAAGGTCATTAATTTAATATCAAATAAACATTATCATCAACCTTTTTAATCAAATAAATCAAATGCATACTCCATCCTTTTCTAAATTAAATAAATCAAATATCTAAGTCAAAAAGTTCAAATCATCTTAATCATCATTAAACTAATCTAACCATGATTAAATGTTAATCCTCACCACTTGCATCCTCTAGATATCTCCACTTGCACAAATAAATCCATTTATTGATTTATTAAAACCCTCATTTTCACTCAACGTGGCATTTATGGGGAATATTCCCTCAAGTTTGAAAAACATGACAAGTTGACTTGTCCCTCCAACATTGCATTTTTTTCTCATTTTCTTGTCCCCCTCTCAAAATTTATTAGCCAAATTTGAATTTGAAACTCCCTCTCATCGTCACACTTCCCAAATCTTGCACATCCCTTGGCATATCACCATTTGACAAGTGGCCTCTTCTCATTCGTTGATCTTTAGTCCCACATTCATCCATTTGGCTAATCTCTCATCAAGAAAATCTATAAATGAAGGCCTTAATCTTCATCAATCTATCCACAAATTTTATGCAAGGTTACTCTCTTGGTTTGAGAACTAATCTTGCTCTTCATCATATTGGCATTTGCATCATTTTAAGCTTTGATCAAGGATTGGGAAAGGGTCATTTGCACATTTGACACCAATCCACTATAGAATAGGTATTTGTTGTTGTTTTCATAATGCTTTTAGTTTTCTCTTCTCATGCATTGCATTTGGAAGCATTCACAAGGTATTTCATAGGAGTGTTATTGAGAGATTTGTAGGTACTAACCCTTGTTTGAAGTTAAGTATGTGCAGATTTTAAAAGGCACTCACATGTTGCACTAGAAGGAGGGATGAAAATATTTATTTGTTTTTTTTGTCTTTGAAAGGTCCCCATTAATCTATTATTTTATCTGCAGGGTGTCTACAATGATAAGATAATGTAAATAATCATGAAGGAGATCTTTCCCATAGTGGCAAGCTGCTATTGTTTCATCAATAATACAAATAGACCATGATTTCAATAGACTTTGAACTTGTTCTTGTTTACCCCTGAGGTCTTCTTGCATGGCAGAACACTATTTTTAAAAGAGCTTCCAGTGACTCGCATTTGGCTGACATTGAACTAATTGCTATTTGATGTTGGGTTAGCTCTTGTTGGATTTGCTCAAATGCTTTTTATTTTGTCTTCAATTGTTCGTTCAAGCAAGCAAGTTCTTCATTTTTCTTCTTATATGGTGACTCCAAATTTTAAATTTTCAGCACTCATTTTGGATTGTGTTTCTTGGTATTGTGATTCTGATATCAGTAACTATGTGATAGTTCAGCTTTCTGACATGTTAACCTCTCTACAGATTCATGGGCTCCTTCCAATTGACTTTCTAGCTCATGTACCCTTTACAACCTTCAACTAGAGCTCTGTTTAATAATCATTCAACAGTTTCACCATATCATCTCTTTCCTTTTTCCCATTGATAATCTTTTATCTTCAATGTTTTCATGACAATCATTGTAAGCATCTTCCATAGTTGCAAACTTCATCTTCAAGCTCCCAAAATAACTATGGAAATCTTCACTGCAAGACTTTGATGCCTAGAACTCCTCGAGCATTTCCCAGCTCCTGATTCTCTTGCTTCATGAGTGCCTGCTTCACTTCCATTTCTCGAATCTATCTCTCCTTGAAATCCAAAGAATCTTTCATTTTCCCCACTTGGCTACCACATTTTTAGTCATACTTTCAATAACTAACCTAGCTTTATCAAATTCAGCAGTCACCTTCTCAAATCCATGCTGAGATTCCTCCATTTGGATTTTAATTACTTTCCTTTGGCTCTCTTCATGTGCTAAAGCTTGATTGCACCTCTACAACTGCGAGTGGAGATCCTTGGACATTCTAGACTGGGTGTTCGGATTGATCTACAAAGTTGAAGTTACACTAGTACATTTAGGTCTGCACATCAAATATTGTTTGTGTAAGCTGGTTAAACTGTTGTAATAGTGTAAGTTCTAGAGTGTGCTTTACACTTTCTAAACGCGTTTGCTTAAAAAGTTCTTAAATCCTTTTCAACAAATACATTTTGAATCTACCTTGCAATCATTACGAGCCATGAGACCACCTCTTTGAGTCGTTCTGTCAATTAAATTCATATATTTGTTTATGCTGCCGCGTACAAGTTACCAGGGGTTTTCTTTAAAGATACACCATTCCTTCAATTCGCAGAATTCAAGCATCCCACCACACGATTTCAGATAAAGCAAAATATTAAAAGCATGATACATAGGGAACCTCAAATATATCGACCATCATGAATGATTTATGTCTTTACTACGTTAACAGTGGCTTTGCAAAATGCAATTCAATGGCGTGTTTTTTTTTTTTACTTCATTAATAGTGGCTTTTCCATTCAAAAAGAAGTATGATGAATGGTGCGATTAACAAGTTGCTACAGATTTAATGATTAGAATTCAAAGTTGGCTCCTTCAATGAGTGGAGTTATCTTCTATAAGCTTTAGTTTCTCCTATGGAAATCAATCTATGCAAACCCACTTAGTTCGTTGGCAGCATTAAAATATCTGAGCAGTACTCCCCTAAAACTTTTGTGACTAGCTAGAGATGACCATCAGTTTCTATGATATAATGAGATGTTGGAGGGCATGATTTTTGGAGGGAAATAGAAATCTTCATTTCAAAAAATCATTCATGAACATGTCTTCCTTTTAAGAAGTGCAAGATCTTTGAGGGAAGGTGTACGTCCTCCAAATATCTTAGGCCATCATCAATATCTTTGTTTTTCTCAGTATTATTGATTATTGTCTCTCTCATTAAAAGCTCTGCAGATCATGAAAGCACCATGAGTAAATGTTAGCATTGACTATTGCAATTATGATTTGATTGCTATGATTTTTTCTTGTTCTTAGTGGGCAGGTGAATCATCTTTTTAAAATCATTCGGGAGATGGGATAGGTATTTAATTTTGAGATGTATTTGAATTTTTTATTTTTTTTCCTATGTAGGTGGCGACAACATCCTTTTGTCTTTGACTTAAAATCAACAAGTAACATTGAAATTAAAGCCACATTTGGAACCATATGCTATTTTCTAATTTAGTGAACCCTTTTGATCATATATGTCTTTAATGTATGCTAGGTATTAATAGACTGATTAGATAAATCACATCTCCATAAAATGCTAATTGGATCATTTTGATTCACTCATGATTCAAATATCTTCTTATGCTATATCATTATACTTATGATTTATAAATTTTCTAATAAATGTCATAAATATATATTATTACATTTATTATGATTTCTTTGAGATAGTGAAAGATTTTAAGAGATATTTTCTTTGTGAATTGATTTATTAAATCAGTATATTGAGCAATGTGGATTATGTAGAGAAACTTTGATGGAGGAAAAGTGAATCTAACAAGTGTGATACTCATCCAAATCATTTGTTAGAAATTATGTTATTGTTTAGAATTAATGATCAAAGTGGATTTAATGTACTAAATCTCACATAATTGTCTTTTTTGTTTAATAGGTACAAACGAAGGAAAGCGAGGAAGACAAGGCTAGCGAAGGAAAATGAAAGGAGGATATTTTGAAAAATAAAAGTTTTTTTAAATGATTTAAGTGTTTGTTTAACACTTCTTCACGAAATTGTTATCTTTCATTTTTAGGACACTAACTTTTGTTTGGGTCTAAAAAAAGCACTTTTATTTTTTATTGCAAAGGGTTAAAATTGAAATTTAGATACTTACTAGATTTCAATTTGGGCTAAAATTGAACAAGCAATCTTCATCTTTCCTTTGGTGCTTAAAACAAATCAAATCATTGCTTTGAAGGATAAAATGAATGTGTGCCTTTATTATTTTGTAATTATTTACACAAAGTAATATCATCAAAAGACATATGTGCTTCTCTCGTGCCTCATGGTGATCTTGAGAACCAAAAGGCTTTTGGTGACATTAAGTTGCGTAAATAATTGCTCATACACACTTCGATTTGGGTTTAAAATTGAACATCTTGTGCGAGTGAGAGTAGAGCATCATTGCATATATTCTCTTTCTTTGAGTCGTCAAAGATTGATCGAGTTACCAATTTTATCTTTGCTTTCTTTTGTTTATCCTAAAGGGTCTGCCAAGGGGAAAAAGTACTCACCCAAGGGAATGACTCAACTGGTAACACTCTGAACCCGAGAGTATTTCTAGCTAGGATGTAAATGTGGATATTAGAAGAAATGCCAATATCATGTGGTTGACTCTGACAAGATGGATCTGAAAAGGGACTCTTGCCACGTTGGGTCAACTCATATGAACGGAAAGTCCTTACTAGAACCCATGTGTTAGAATTTTCCAAAATCATTAATCTATTTGTTCATCTAAGAATAGTCATTCTTAAACCGCCCCACACTTTTATGGTCTTTAGTAGAAATGGAAAACATGCCATGGGAGTTTCATGGGTGTTGATGCTTGGCTGCCTCGATTGACATTAATGAGCTGTGGAGGGGAGCTAGTGGGGCCAAGCATCTAACCATTCGCTAAAGATAAGCATAGTTGGACTTGTTGATGGTGTTTTTATGCACTTCTCAACACAGGCAGTACGTAGATGCACTACCTCTCTTGAAAGACAATACTCCACACTCGGATTGCAGAACACTATCCCAAGGTCTCTCGGATGTCAGGTCTTGACAGTGCTTAGATACCTCAATAGTTTGATGTGATTTGTTGGAATCACAAGGCCGTCTTATAGGAAATACAAAGCAAGGACACAAAGTATGGAAGTTGGATCTTAAAATGGAGTTCTTGGAATAAAAGTTATTATGCATTGGCTGTAGGTTCAAACAATAATATTGGACTCCATTTAGTTGTTGGATTTGGCTTTACAATGTGCAATGAACCTTAGCATAGGTCAGTCATTAAAAAAAAGAAAAAGGGTGAGGGAGAGGAAAAGTTCCTAAGTCTGCAACTAGCTATGAATAGTGATAATGGAGTTCATCCAATGGACTATTTCTTAAAACAATATCCCACTTAACTAGGGATTTCACAGTATCATGGAAATTGTGCTATCTTCTAAGGTCTGCAGATATTATATCCTTTATCCACCACATACATACATGAATCAAAGATAAATATTTGGAGCAGCTTTGAAATCAAGTCCAGCCTAACTTTGTATAGCTATCTACCATCAACAAATAGCAAAAAGTATGGACAAAGAAATCATCAACATGGCAGGAATTTTCATAGTCACCCAACAACATTCCTAAGATCTATCCAAAGAAAGGAAAAAACTAACTAAATAGCAATAAAATTTAATTCAAACATCTAGCATTGGAGATTGAATCAAGCCACATGAGAGAAATCAAAGAAATACACCAAGTCAATGCCTTTTCCTTATAAATTTCTCCAGCATGTCTTTACAACTCAACTCTCCCTTTACAAATGAGAGGAGGGCCCTATTTATAGTTTTCAAAAAATTAAATGAATGGCCAAGATTCATTCTCATTGTGTGGCCAAGATTCATTACAAAATAGGGTTTCACCTACCCCAAAATAGATCATAATTAAAAATTACATTCTTGTCTCTTCCCTATTTCGTCCTCTAGCTGATGGCACTGTAGTTCTTTTGTCCTATAGCTAATTACTATTTTTTGTTGTAGCTACTCTTTAGGAAGCTCTTCATCTTTGGCTGGGCTATCCTCCTGCTCCACAGAAGCTGTTTGTTCTATGTATTTGAGGACGACTGCCTAGAGCTTGTCTATTTCAAGGATTTCACATCTCAACGCTTGATAGCTCCACTCTTTAGCATTTTCTTCCAACCTTTTCCAATCCTCGTCATATTTTGAGCCTTGGTCTTTGAATAGCTCCGATTGGTCGAAGGCATGGGCAGCAAAACATAGGAACTCCATTGTGATTTCTCCGACCATCCCATCCTTCATCTTATCCTAGAAGTATGGTTTTATCTTTTTTGGATCCATTTGCATAATGGGCATATCATATATAAGGATGAGCATATCCATTTGATAGCTTAGTGATGTATGAGATTTGTCAAAACCAGTCCTCGGTGGTTTTCTCTAAGTTCTTCCTTCTCTCCATTTTGTCGATCTTCTCTTTGGAGAGCAGCTGTGGTACAACCGTGGAGGTAGTGGGCAGGTCGTCCATTGAGAACCATTGCTGTATATAATCTGTTAATGCTGCAATCTGTGCCTTGAGCTCATCCTTGGAGATTTTATCCTGCTTTATTAGGTGCACCATTGTGGCCACTGACTCCTTAAGGTGCTCGACCTTCTACTCTCTGGTTGCAGTTCCCAAGTCAATGGTAGAGATGTTATAGCTTACCCCAGCTTGGCACATGGTGGGCGTTGTGATTTATGCCGCTTGGAAGCTGAAAGCATCCATGGTTATTTTGGATTGGACCTTGGGATTTTTCTCCTTCTTCGTTGTGATTTGGGCTCGAGCCAAGATGGCCTCCAACCTCGCCCTTGGGTCCTTCAGCACTGGGGTCTTTCTTTTGATCTACTTCTCTAACCACTCAGGCACAACAGACTTCCCTTTGGGTGAATCACGTTCACCCTCACCCCTCTCAGTCAAAGGCAAGACCTCTGCTTCCTTTTCCTTTTGGGATTCTCTTTTCTCTTTGGTAGCATCCTCCTCTTCTTCATCGGAGTCATGAACGAACACAAGGCATTTGACAGGCAGCCCGGTGGATGGTTGTCGGAAGGGACTTCCTTCTTTTGCTATTTCTTTTTCTTTCTTCTCCTCAGTACCCTTAGCCTCGGGGCTTTTGGTAACATGGGTCTCAGCCTCAATCAAATCCTTTATCTGTTGCTCTTCTGGTGGCTGCCCCTCTTCATCATGTGGTGACCCTTCCGCCTCTATCCCAACGTTCTTCAATTATTGTGCCATTTCTTCCTCAAGGTCGTCATCAAAGGTCTAGATGATTTCCTTAGCACCCGAGCCATCTTCTTCATCCCCACTCCCGGAAGAGTCTGTCTCCTCCTCCTCATAAACCACCCTATCGATGGTTCTGTGCTCGTACTCTAGGTGCTCGTGATACTCATCATCCTCCTCTTCAACAGGCTTCGAGGCTTCCTGCTCTCGCTCCTCCAACTCCTTCGAGATTAGCATTGTAGCTTCCATAGCTGGGGGCCCTGTTGGTAGTTGTGACGGTTGAGCCATTGCAAGGACTTGGGCGAGGGCTGCTTGAAGAGTTGGATCCATCAAGATTTGGGAGAGCTCAGGGGGAAGTTTTGCATATGTCGTGTAAGAGTCTTGGGCATAGTAGCAACAGGAATAGGTGATGTTATGGTTGCCAAATGGAGTGATGTGAATAGTGACATGCCAGCAGAGGAAGGGGAGTAGTCACACCGGAAAAGGAGTCAATGATTATTACCGATTCAGCCGAAGGCGATGGGGCAAGATGGATAGAAATGTCCACTGCCAGCGGGGAAGCGGCAACCATTGCCAGGGAGGTGGGCGGTGCAACAGGAGGGGCAGGAAGAGCCCAGGGAGGCCGGGATTCTTCTATACCCTCTGCCTGCTTAAGCCTTTTGGGGGATGAACCTCCCGTTTCTTTCTTTGCAAAGGCGTTGGGTTCTGGGGACCGTGCGGCCTCCGTTCCTTTTCTTTTCTGGGACCTAGTGACAGGAGGAGACTTGGGGGTCCCGCTAGTTGATGTGGTGGCAGCAACATCCTCCGTGGCACTTGGCTCACTTTTGAGCCCCTCATAAGTCAAGACTACTCCTTGCCGCTTTAAATGAGCCACCTGCCCATCGATCCATTCCTTGGTGCGAGCTAAGATAGGTTGGGTGATGGTTTCCAAGACATCAACCTCCTATTCATCCTAGTCGATCGATGGTATTGGCAGGTTGGCAACCACAGGGTATCCCGGATGCATGATGGTAGACTTGTCCTCCTCCACCTGGTCTGGCACGGGGAATGGTTGCACCCTT
This sequence comes from Sequoia sempervirens, assembly GCA_007258455.2. Classification (NCBI taxonomy): domain Eukaryota; kingdom Viridiplantae; phylum Streptophyta; class Pinopsida; order Cupressales; family Cupressaceae; genus Sequoia; species Sequoia sempervirens. The sequence goes on along the minus strand of VDFB02018296.1, from coordinate 6,270,038 downwards.
CTCAGGAATTGCACAGTCATGCACATATAGTGCCTTGCCCGCACTTCTTTGTCATCTTGGCAGTCGGCCCAAAAATCTTCAATGTGATATTGATGGGCATATGCTGGCCCTAGTGCTTTCCTAATGTGGCCATGTGGGTCCATCCGTGGGCGAGCAGTGTGCCAGTCAAAATGGTACTCCTTCAGCTCCTTCTCAGAGTTACCAGTACATTGTGACATCTATAGTCGGTACATGCCTTGTCCAAGGGTCATGGGATAGAAGATCCCTACTATGTGCTTGTTGCTGAAGATGGCCTACAGGTGTTGGAGCTGCCTAGAAAGCTCTAGGAGGATGATCTTGTCATTAGGGTATTGAGGCAATCTATTTGGCCTTTCAGTGAAGCCTTGAGCCTGGATATATGTGAATTTCAGAAACTAGATAAAGAGGAAGGCGTATTGCTTTAAAAGAACTCTGGCACTGTGAGAGACCTTCCTCTCGAAGTCCCTGACAATCAACATGATGATATGGGCAATGAAGGCGTCATTAACCCTATAGTAATATTTCTTGAAATTCCAGTACTGGAGCTGCGGGTATTTGTCATAGGCCTTGAGTCCTCGCTTCTACCCCTGATCAGGTGCCACAAACAACCCGCTGTATTGTCTTTGCTTTGCCAGGAAATATATAAGGTAGGAGGTCATATAGAATTTAAAGCTCTTCTTTACGTTAACAAACTGCTCATGGAAGTAGTTGCTTATGATTCCTCCCTAATAGAATGAAACCTTCATTGTGACATCCTCGTTCCCACGTAGGATCTGCTTAATGAAATAGGCCATCCAATCCTAGAAGTAGGCAGTCGTTGGAAGACCCATAACCTTTCTCAACATGGTTACCAGGTCGTGGTAATCCTCGTGGAAATTGCTACGAAAAAGCTCTTGAGGAACTTTCACAGTGTTGCCTCGTCTTTCCTTAAGCTAATGGAGGTTTATTGACTTCTTGCATCCTGTTGGGTTATCATCCCACGCCGACTGACATTCTTCTAATGTGGGGACCTCCATCTGTTGGAATGTGGGGCTATGATAGGTCTTGGTGATCCCCTCTGGTGACATGTCTGCGAGGATGTTTCCCTCCTTATTAACAATTGTTCTCGTATCAGTTTGGTAGGCTTTTCGGCAAGCCATGACTAATTCGGGTGCCATGAGAGATGGAGGGAAACTGGCAACCTTAGCTATTCCACTCTGACTTATCAATCTGGCATTCTTTGTTGTCAGGTTGACATTGACCCTCTGTGTGAATTCATCGATATCCACCTGGCCAATGTTGGTGTCTGTAATTTCTTTCCAGTCTGTAGTGACCTTTGAGTGGAGCGGCTCACCCTGGAATTGGTACTTCATCTGATGCTTGTCTTCTTTCCCTCGAGGGGTCCTTCCTAACTTCTTCCCCTTGTCCCCTTCAGCAAATGCCCCTGAAGTTCCTGCACCTGATTCCATATATTCTGCAAACAAGGACAAAGTTAGCACAATGGATCACAAAAGCATTCATGTTAGTCCATATCTTGAAAACAACATCTATTTCAAATAATCATCTAAGCATATCATGAATTTTCATCTTTAGATGTTATTGATCATTGTTTTAGGGCATTTGGACAATCTAGGCTCGGAGGGCCGGACTTCCCTGGCAGGATTGCTGTTTGGAAGGATAAACGTAGCAGAAAGCTCTCAAAGACCTTTGGTCAAATATTAATATTTTGAGAAGCCCATGATGAAGAGGACCAACAATCAGCACGTCGGTCAAAGTTGGATTCGAGATTTGGGCTCGTTTTGATCAATTTAGGGGGGTTCGAAGGTCTCAGGCCATAAAGTCATTGAGAGATAGCAGTTTGGAGGGGCAGATAGCTGACAGAAATCCGGGGATGGAAGTCCGGGGTTCGGGGCTCGGAGGGCCAAAGGGTGGCTGACATATGTTATGTCGTTTTCAAGGGCTCAGGTCAGCGGCACCGGAAAGACGACCAAACTTCGCCATTTAGGACGACAAACACCAGATAGAAGTCCAGGAGAGGAAGTCCAGGAGCAGGAGTCCGGTGGTAGGGTTTTATGTTTAAATTTTGGTAGCAATTGGTAGGGCAGAGCCCGGAAGCCGGGACGACAGGAGGGATTTCTGTTTGGAATGGCGGGTGAGGACGGGAATCCTAGGGTATGGGGCTCGGTGACAAGACAGCCATTCAGAGTTTCAACATGATTCTATGACGAATGGTGGTCTGAGGTTCGGTGGTCAGACGGACGTCCGAACAGCGAGGAGCAAGATCGGGCCTGGGAAAGGGCTCCGCCGTTAAACTTGATTTTCGCCCCGGCAGCAGATGGAAGGGCAAAACCCAGAGGCCAGAACGATGGAAGGACATCGCCGTGAGGGTGGCGAAAAAGGGAGCAAGGACACTCGATGCCTGGAGCCCGGAGGTCGGGAGGCCGGACGGGGTCCACTGTTAGCTACGGTGGGCGAAAGGCGGACTTCCGAGAACAGAAGTCTAAATACCAGGGCCAGATAGGCGCAATGGATGTAGATGCAAAAAAGAGAGGCCAATCAGTGGGGCAAAGTTCAGGGTCTGGAGCACGGAGGGGCCGAAAGACTTTTTCGTCTAGAACGGCAGAAAATGAGGCACAAAGGCCCGACACTCAGGACCCGAAGGCATCAACGACGTAACATTTTTTTATCGCCAAAGGTCCAAAGCAAAAGGGATGGCAGAGCCCGGGGGCGGGAAGCAGGGTGACGTTCGCCATTGAAGACGACAAATCACCTGCAGAAACCCAGAGGTGGAGCTCTGGGGTCCCGGGCCCGAGAGAACCAAAGGACACATGTTTGGTTTTCTAGTTTTGTTGGCGAGGAGCATGTCAAGGTCCAGCAACTAGGAGGCGGGGAGGATTTTGCAGTTTGGCATGGCGAAATGCAGGTGGAACCCCCGACGGAGAAGTCTGATGACATGGGCCTAGAGAGCGGCGTCGCCGTCGATAGGTGATCAAAGTTTTGAAATTGAACGGCGAGGGCAGGTTTCAGGCCTGGGGCTGACGTTTTCCCTGCGTGAAGAATAGCCACGGTAGAGAGGAACTCTGGATCAACGAGGAGAGCATCCTAAAGGTTTTCTCAGTTTTCTAACATATGGGTTTGGTGCACAATTTTTTGTTCTATCATATTATACACTCCTAACAATTTTTTAATTGATTTAGATCTTTCAAAATCATCAAAAAGATGCATGGGAGGGCAAACAGATGGCCTACATCAAACACGCCAAGCAGGGAGATGTGGGATCCACCAACAATTGATGGAATGACACCGAGGGCGATGATCACGATGATGCCAAAGACGGTGGGCTCTAAATGATAGCTTGTCCAATTCACTCTGATCCTATTTGATGAAAATGACTAGGCAGGTTGGGCATTTTATACCCCAAACCACCATGAATGAGTGCATTAAATGCAGGTATGGCGAGCAAAAAGTTTGTGGATTTGAATAGGTCGGCGACGATGGTTGGAACTCCGAGGCCCGATGACCGGGGAGGCACAAGAAAACGGTCATCACTTCAAGTTTGATCAGTTGAACAATGATGGTGGGAAGCGGGTCGAGGCTCGGAGGGCGGAAAGCCGCTCAGCGAACACTGTCGGGAATGGCGAAACCATCACAGAATTCCAGAGACAGAATTTCAAACGGCCGAGCCTGGAAGACCCCACGACAGATAGGGGATGACACCAACTTTGAATGACAAAAGGACTGGCGGGACTCAGGAGCAGGATGCCATAGGGAGTCCTCCGTTGTGGACAGCGAAACTCAAACGGAACCCCAGAGGAGGAACTCTGGGGTCCAGGACCCGAAGGGCGGGGCACCACTTTAAAAAAAATTCAACAAGTTTAGATGGAGGGCGAGAGTCAAACCCTGAGGTCTAGAAGGACGCTCGGCAAACGTCGCCAGGAATGGTAGTTCCATAGGGGAAACTCGAAGAGTGAATCCCAGACGCCCGGGCCTGGAAGGGCCCGGGGCTGTTTTTAGGGCCAAATAGCCGAAGGGACCCCGCAAGGCACCAGAATGAAACAAAACCAAAAAGGGGGAGTATGGTCGAGTTGTGATGGGACTTTGAAGCAACATTGACCATCCGAGACATCAAAAAAGGAGTCACGCAAAACGAGGCCACGAAAAAAATGACCCAACAAGGTGAAAGAAAAGATGGTCCCCATTTTGAACGGGGTGTGTGTGCTAAGGGCACAATAAATGGCGACTCTGCTGGAGAACGCTTTCGAGTGTTTTAGGGATAAAAATTCATTGAGGACCCAGAATCTCTGGTTTCGTAGACTAGCAGTGGCTTCCAAAGATGAATCTAGGAGAACAAGATCCTTAATTAGGTCAGCTTACAAGACATCTCAGAAGTGTGTGTGTAGTGAGTTCATTCCTTTCCTAGGGATAGTGACCAGGGTTACCAAGTCAACCGAATGAGCTACATAAATCATCTAACACCAAAAGTAACCTGGACATTGATCCGCTACTAATCAGGTGTCCATAGCCCTGACGAAGTTGTCGCTACAATCTCATGCATATTGCTCTACTGCCGACCGGGTGTCCATAGCCCCGGTAGAGTTATCCGAACACCCATACGGTCATTTTTTTTTTTTCAGAATTCCTTTTTTCTCTTTTTTCCTTGATGTTTCACTTCTCTTTTACCATTTAGTTCGACCAAGTAAGCATTGAAGCCTATAATGGGTTTGAGACTACAGTGGTCACTAGAGTAGACTTGAGATTTTTCACTCACTAGGGTGTCAGAACAACCGTAGCACAATCCTTCATAAATTATTATTATGTACTTTGTGCGAGATCTGAGATATCTGTAAGAAGATCTAGCTAAGGGTCAAGTTCTGAGCAGAGTTCAAACAAGGAAATCATTCACAGACAGCTTTCAAATACTGATAATCGAGAGTGAATATTTAGCCAAAGAACACAAAGAATGGATGGCAAAGTGAACTGCTTGTCAAACAGGCATGGCCACCGCAAAGGAGTGGGAAACAACTTTCAAAACAAAACTGCCAGGAGGGAGAAAACAAAAGAGCAACGCAAAAAAAATGTAAGCAAGCCAAAAAGAAAACTACCCTAACCTATGTACAAGTATTTACAATAGTGAGCTCGAATGAGCTCAAGCGTGGAAGTAATGCTTCAGGTGCTACCCGTTGACTGGCAACAGGATATTCTCACTAGTTAGGGTCTTTAAGCGGAAGACATTATCTCCCAAAATATCAGCTATTTGAAAGGGGCCAAGCCAAAGCTTGTCGAATTTGTTGTGTTCCCCTTTCTTCTCATGGGCCTTGTCCCAATATAGGACCAAATCTATAATTCTAAAGGCCTTGATCTTGGCTCGGCGGTCAAACCATCTCTTAACTACGCCCTGATGTTTGGAAAAAATTTCTATTGCACAGTCTCAGACTTCCTCTAAATGCAAGAGCTCAGCTAACCGAGCTTCCCTACGATCTCCTCCTTCATAAAAATCATTAATGAACTGAAGCGTAGGAATCTTCAGATGGATGGGGAATATAGGCTCTAGGCCATAGACAAGGTGGAACGGGGAATCACCGAGGGTAGCCTTGTGGTGAGTGCAATCAGCCCAAAGGGTGAAATGGAGCTGGGTATGCCAGTCCTTGGGATTCCTATCTAGTAGCTTTTTGATCATAGTAATCAGATTTTTATTCATGGACTTGGCAAGGCCATTGCCCTAAGGGTAGTAATTTGATGAGAATTTAAGGGCTATTCCATAGTTAAACACCCAATTAGCAAATTTTAATGAAGCAAATGCAGGTCCATTATCACATACCAAAGCATAAGGACAACTGAAGCGATTTAAAATGAAACTTTCTAAGAAATTAGTAACTACTTCAGTTGTGCATTGCTTACATACTATTGCTTTCATCCATCTAGTAGAGTAATCAATAGCGGTAAGAATGTACATGTGTCCCACAGACGACAGAGGGCTTATCAGACCGATGAAGTCGAGACCCCATTGCGCAAATGGCCTTACCTCCAGCATAGGCTGTAGTGGGACAGCAACATTCTTCTCCCTGGTGGTAGCAGTTTGACATGTGTGGCATGAATGAATATGGAAATGGGAATCCTTGAAGACGGTTGGCCAATAATACCCTGCTCTCAATATCTAATGCACCGTGGAAGAACCAGAACCATGACCCGTGCCAAATTTGTTGTGATACTCTTTCAAGACTCAATCTGCTTCTTCCTTGCTAAGGCATCTCAAGTAAATGCCTTCATGATTCTTCTTGTAGAGAATGGAACCCTGCAGCATGTAGCCATTGCTTTTCAATCTCAGGGCCCGCTTTTGGACTCCTTGCAGGTGTGGTGGACACTTCTGGTTCAACAAATAGTAGACGACATTCTGGTACCATTCTCTGAGGGAGACGTCCTCAAGCTAGTACTGCTACATAGTGAGTTCAGGTTCAGCTTCTGCTGCTATTTCAGCAATTGTGCGGGTGAGTTTCTGTCCTCTCACTAGCTTCATCGGTTGGATCTCCATATCATACTCTTGGAGCAGGGTGACCCATTTAGCTCTTCTTTCACCCAATTCATTCTACATGAGTAGTATTTTTACTGCTGGGTCTGGGACAATGGCAAACACCTTGTTGCGTAAAATGTATTGTCTAAACTTCTTCACCCCTCTGACAAAAGCATATGCCTGCTTTTCAATGTTGTGGTATCACAATTCGGCGTCCTTGAGGGGAGCACTCATAAAGGTGATCGGATGCTCATTTCCTTCATCGTCCTTCTAGGTCAACATGCTAGCACATGAATGCTCTAAAGCAAATGAGTAGATGTAGAGAGGCTTCAGATAATCTGGGCTAACAAACACAGGTGCCTCAACGATGGCCCATTTGATTTCTTCGAAGGATTGTTTGGCATTAGGTGTCCATTCAACTTTGGCGTCTTGTTTGAGCATAGCATTGATAGGTTTAACAATCTCTGCAAAACCCGTGATGAATTTCTGGACAAAGTTGATCTTTCCAAAGAAATATTTTAATTCTTTCTTGCTTCCAAGGGGTGAAACTTTGACTAAAGACTCGATACGTTTGGGGTCTATGGAGATTCCCTGTTCTGAGATGATATGCACAAGCAATCTGCCTTCAGTCACTCTGAAAATGCACTTCTTGGGGTTAAGGGAAACCCCGAATTCCTTGCATCTCTGAAATACCTTGCATAAATCGAAGACATGATCGCCTCGCCTTTTAGAGAATACGGTCAAATCATCCATGTAGATGATTATGTACTTCCAATTAGGTCCTTGAAGGTGATATCCATAGCGCGTTCGAAAGTGGCGCCGGCGTTGATGAGCCCAAAAGGCATTCTCCTGTATGTGAACGTTCCCCACTTAGTGGTGAATGTTGTTTTGTGACGATCCTCATATTGCACCATTACTTGGTTATATCCCAAGTATCCGTCGAGGAAAGACATCATCTAGGAGCTATTGATGATTTGCAACACCTCATCCAATGAAGGTACTGGATAGTTATCTTTCTTCGAGGCGCGGTTCAGATTGCGAAAATCTACACACAATATAATCTCCCCATTCTTTTTTCTGAGTGGGACCAAATTGGCCACCCACGTGGAGTGTCTGACTAGAAAGATGATTCTTGCTGAGAGCAACTTTTGCACCTCCTTGTAAATGATAGGTTCCAGCAAGGCATTGATAGGGCGCTACTGCTGGCAGAATGGCCTCACTTCCGTCTTGAGAGGGATGGTGTGTATAATGATAGACGTTTCATAAGTTTTTAAATCTTCGTAGCTCCATGCCACCACATCATGGTACCTCTGCAATGCATCCGTGATCCTCTTCTTTTCCTCTGGTGTGCACACCTTACCGATAAAAACATTCTTGATCTCCAGGTTGTCCCAAGGTTGTGAGCATTGCACTGGTTGCTTATGGCCTCCTTTTTCGTTTGTTGATCCTAATTTTTGATCTGGTCTAAGTCAAATATGCGTTCCAGCTGAACCATACCTCTAGGGATTGTGTTGGTTTTGAGGTTAATAACCCCCTTTATGTCTAGTTTGGCTTCCTGTGGATCAGCTTCATCAATTATTTGGGCTGTGAAGACATTGAAACTTGTGATGATTGAAGGATATGCTTGTCATCACTGAAGACTTGCAAGTGGGTAACATTATCTGGGACTGATGGCATGGACGTTAACTCAACAGTGAATTTCTTGAGCCCAGACAGAGAGAGGGGTTGTAAAGTGTTGGTGGCTAGAGCCAAGGCATCAGCTGTGTGATTCTGAGCACGAGGGATCAATTGTATATTGAATGCATCTAAGCCCTCCAAGAGATCCCAAACCCTATGCCTATAGTTTGTAAGTCTCTGATCATGACAGGAATACAACTTTTCTGACATGTTTAACCACGAGCTCAGAATCCCCAAAAAATTGCAGCATTTTTACATTTTTCTTCAAGGCCATGAGAAGGCCAAGGACTAAGGCCTCGTATTCTGCTACATTGTTGGTGCAATAAAACTGGAATCTGTGAGTGACTAGAAATGTCTTACCCATTGGGCTGATGAGTTCGAACCCAGCTCCAGCTCCTTGCCTAGATTTTGATCCATCAAATCAGAGCGTCCAGCACATGGAGGGTTCCTTTTCTTCAGTTCTGATTAAGCTTCTGTTCCCTTTCAGCTGGATGGCTAGCCCTGTGACCTTAAGGGAATTTTCTAGTTTGATGCAATGATCAACAGGTGGTCCTACTGGTGCCTTTGTTGGCATTTCTATCTGAGGAGCAGCTAATTTTTTAACATGTGCAACTACTGTTTGACACAAGCAACAATCAAACTCAGAATGTGTAGCATTGTGAACCCTACACCAGTTGGGCAACAAGAGATCTTGTAAATTCATTCGAGCCCCTAGGCTAAACTGATCATTTGCGCACTTCTCCATGAATTCTTGGAAGCCATTGAGTAGTCCCCAATTGTCGTCCTTATCAGGTTCATCATCGGCTTCTATTAGTGTGTCTGTGTCCAGAGGCATTTGTGTAGAATCAATTGAGGGACTACACAACACCAGTAACACTTCATCCCCAAATTCTTCCTGAAGCTCGACCTCATTTTGGTGGGTGAAAGGGTGATAATTCCCCAGGTCAGTCTTGGTGAATAGCACCTCGTTGATATTATTGTACTTCGTGATCATGTACTTCATACGGCGTTCGCGGTCGATACGGATTTGATTGGGTAGCCCCTTCCATGGTAGCCAGATGTGAGAAAGGTCTGTGGTGGTGTATCCATTTAGTGCCTTGGTGAATTCCCTTCCCAAGATGATTCCATATGCATCAAGAATGTTAGCCACTTGAATATCAATGACCTATTTTATCCATGGGTCTATAGCAATATGCATCGGGATACAGTTTATTTCACCAATAATGTTGATCTTTGTTTTGTCTAGCTGAGTCACCTTCCTGTTTGAAGGCATGGGGGTGATGCAAAGAGCCTTGCATACTACCAAGGGCATGACATTGGCAGATGCTCCTGAGTCAAGTAGGTAGTTATGTAGGTTCTTCCCAAAGACCCTAATGGTGGTCAAGAAAGGGAGAGTTTCCGGTCTCCCCTAGAGGATGCCCATAGGCGTGTCCATATGAGCTATCTGACCTTTGTTCTTTTCATCATCTATATCCCTAGTTTTCCTAAATATTTGGTCCTTAGAAAGTTACCTATTAGCCCTTTCTAGCTCCTTTTCAACTTGTTTACTTGCGGACTGATTCATGGGAACATCCTTCCTTTTCTCGATGTTCTCTTGCGTCTCTGGTTCTTTCCTAGGCTCTTCAAAGGTAACCCTCTTAGCTGGTGTTTCTTGTGTTGTACTAGAAGATGGAGTCCCATTAAGAACCCTAAAGAAGGAATGCCTTACAGCAGGGACTTTGAGTAATTCGAAGGCTGATAAGCTGATTTTTACCTTCTTGAACTCTCCTGCTACATATTCACCCATTGCTCAATTTTTGAACTAAAAGCTTGGCCTATGGCCGAACTAGGAGGTTGGACCTTCTCTTGACTAGACGGATTTTGGGATTGGCCCTGAGGCTAATTTTGTGACTGGTTTTGAGATCCATTTTGGTTGAGGTATTGGGTAGGTATGTGAGGCAGCCCAGGGTTATTGCTGGCGTTAGGATCAGATGGAGTGGCAAAATGTTTGGTGGGGTAGAAGTTGTAAAGGGCCCACCCGCCTGTCTATTCTTAAGGAAGTAGGGAGTTGACCTTTGATGGAACATGTAAACCTCATCTACAAATGGTTCTTCTTCATCTACTAGACCATTATCTACTGAATCAAAGAGCTAAGCCAAGGTTTGTTCATTACTTACCTCTTGTACTTCTTCATCTCCAATGGAAGTAGACTCAACTTTGGGCTCGTTGCGGTCACCCCACAGGAATGACACTTGATTAACCATGAGATAGGAGGAATCATATGGATCAGATGGGATGATGTCCCTATAGCTAGCATTGTCGATTGCGTTCTATACCTCCACCTGGAAGATTTCAGCAGCTGTTTGGAACTCGGGACAATCCAACTCGGAATGTCTACTAGTTTTGTGAAGTCGACACCATCTGGACAAGGTTGCTTCAGCCAGGTATACACCGCTAGATGTTGTCATTACTTGCCGGTTGATTCATAAGAAGGCAGCAGGCCGGAGATACTCTGCCCCAATTCCGCACTGGCGACAACGACCTTCACATAGCCGGTCACTAGGGTAGTGAGCGGTGGGCGCATCTTTTTCACCAAGGCTAATGTGAGGTTGTCCAGCGCCGCATAATAGACTGGGAGAGCTGCCGCATCATTATGGATGTATGGGTCCTAAAACCTTGTGTAGGCCCGATGGAAGCGGTCGTTGAAGGAGCCAATAGGTTTGTTGACCTCCCTCCTAACAAACATGAACTGTTGGTAAAGTTCTGAAGGGCTGATGGGGATTTTGTATTTCTACTGGAAGGCATTCTTCATCAGGTTCCATGAGGTAATGGATCCCCTCAGTAGATTAATGTACCAATAGAAGGCCTCTTCCCCCAATGAATGCGGAAAGAGGTGGCATGCAACGTCCTCGTGGTCAACTTGCATTTCAGTGATCGTTGTCTCGAATATTTTAATATGCTCCTTAGTTGTTCTTTGTAGATCGTGCAGATGGAACTTCGAACAAAAGCCCTTCGGATTCTTGGGCATATCATTGTAGGCAGTGAAATGTATGGCGAAGGGTGGCAGAGGTGGTGTTTGCTGTTGGAAAATGGGAATTTGGGGCTGTATTTGCAACACAACAGCAATCTAGGGCTACACTTGAGCTATGGCTGACTAAACTATGCCTTGGGCCGGAAGGGCCGGGAGAGGAGCAAACCCCTGGCTATCGGAGATAGGAGGTGCAAATGCAGTTTGAGATGGTTGGGTGGAAGTAGAAGGCCAGCCAAATGAAGGTGAGGGTGGAATGGAAGTAGATGGAATGGAGGAAGAGGAAGAGGCAATGCTACTTCCTTGAGCTCGCTTTGCCCTCGTATGAGGCCGCAATTCTTCAAATTCTCCCTTGTTTGGTGTTGATCGTAGAACTCTTTGAAATCTCTCCAGAGATAATGATCCAATTTGATCCAGTTTCACTTTATCCCTTAACTTGGTATTTCCACCATGGCCCTCCTTCTAGCCCCAGTTTTGTTGATGGTGTTTTTATGCACTTCTCAACACAGGCAGTACGTAGATGCACTACCTCTCTTGAAAGACAATACTCCACAATTAGATTGTAGAACACTATCCCAAGGTCTCTCGAATGTCAAGTCTTGATAGTGTTTAGATACCTCAGTAGTTTGATGTGATTTGCTGGAATCACAAGGCAGTCTTATAAGAAATACAAAGCAAGGACACAAAGTATGGAAGTTGGATCTTGAAATGGAGTTCTTTGAATAAAAACTATTATGCATTGGCTGTAGGTTCAAATAGCAATATTGGACTCCATTTAGTTGTTGGATTTGGCTTTACAATGTGCAATGAACCTTAACATAGGTCAGTCATTAAAAAAAGGGAAAAAGGGCGAGGGAGAGGAAAAGTTCCTAAGTCTGTAACTAGCTATGAATAGTGACAATGGAGTTCATACAATGGAAAATTTCTTAAAACAATATCCCACTTAACCAGGGATTTCACAGTATCATGGAAATTGTGCTATCTTCTAAAGTCTACAGATATTATATCCTTTATCCACCACATACATACATGAATCAAAGATAAATGTTTGGAGCAGCTTTGAAATCAAGTCCAGGCTAACTTTGCACAGCTATCTACCGTCAGCAAAAAGCAAAAAGTATGGACAAAGAAATCATCAACATGGTAGGAATTTTCATAGTCACCCAACAGCATTCCTAAAATCTATCCAAAAAAAGAAAACAACTAACTAAACATCAATAAAATCTAAGTCAAACATCTAGCATTGGAGATTGAATCAGGCCACATGAGAGAAATAAAAAAAATACACCAAGTCAATGCCTTTTTTTATAAATTTCTATAGCATGTCTTTACAACTCAACTCTCCCTTTACAAAGGAGAGGAGTGCCCTATTTATAGTTTTCAAAAAGTTAAATGAATGGCCAAGATTCATTCTCATTGTGTGGCCAAGATTCATTACAAAATAGGGTTTCACCTACCCCAAATAGATCACAATTAAAAATTACATTCTTGTCTCTTCCCTATTTCGTCCTTTAGCTGATGGCACTGTCGCTCTTTCATCCTGTAGCTGATTGTTTTTTTTTGCTGTAGCTACTCTTTAGGAAGGTCTTCATCTTTAGCTAGGTTGTCCTCCTACTCCTTAGAAGCTGTGTGTTCTATGTATTTGAGGATGACCACCAGGAGTTTGTCTATTTAGAGGATTTCACATCGCAATGCTTGACAGCTCTACCCTTTAGCATTTTCTTCTAGCCTTTTCCAATCCTCGTCATATTTTAAGCCTTGGTCTCTAAACAACTTTGATTGGTCGAAGGCGCGGGCAGCAAAACATAGGAACTCTGTTGTGATTTCTCTGACCATCCCGTCCTTCATCTTATCTTGGAAGTATGGTTTTATCTTTTCTGGATCCATTTGCACAGTGGGCATATCATAGCCCGTCATTAGCTTAAGATATCAGGCGCATTCCACCCGGATATCCTTGATCCAGTCAATATCAGGATCCACCCTGCTCAAGATTTGCTCCTACCTCTCCTTCCAGTTGTCGACGTCCCTATGCCACACATCTATTAGCCAGTGATCTTCTTTCTTGAATGCAAGATTCTCCTCCTACGTGGCTTCCAACATTTGAAGGATAGCTTCGATCCTTGGGAAGGTGGAGTCGTAGGTTGTGGCGAAATTGGTGCAGAGCTTCTTTGTGCTCTGTAGAGATTGTATCAAGTCCAAGAACTTGTTGGCTGTCCACACAGCCCTGCTGATTCCCATGTTTTCGACGTATGAGACTTATCGGAACCAGTCCTTGGTGGTTTTCTCTAAGTTCTTCCTTCTCTCCATTTTGTCGATCTTCTCTTTGGAGAGTAGTTGTGGTGCAGCAGTGGAGGTAGTGAACAGGTCTTCCACTGAGGACCATTGCTGTATATAATCCGTTAATGCTGCAACCTGCGCCTTGAGCTCATCCTTGGAGATTTTATCTTGCTTTATCAGGTGCACCACTGTTGCCACCGACTCCTCAAGGTGCTCGACCTTCTACTCTCTGGTTGAAGTTCCTAAGTCAATGGTAGAGATGTTATAGCTTACCCCAGCTTGGCCCATGGTGGGAATTACGATTTGTGCCATTCGGGAGTCGGAAGCATCCATGGTTATTTTGGATTGGACCTTGAGCTTTTTCTCCTTCTTCATTGTGATTTGGGCTTGATCCAAGATGACCTCCAACCTCACCCTTGGGTCCTTCAGCACTGGGGTCTTTCTTTCAATCTACTTCTCTAACCACTCAGGCACAACAAACTTCCCTTTGGGTGAATCATGGTCACCCTCACCCCTCTCAGTCAAATGCAAGACCTTTGCTTCCTTTTCCATTTGGGATCCTCCTTTCTCTTTGGTAGCATCCTTCTCCTCTTCATCGGAGTCATGAATGAACATGGGGCGTTTGACAGGAAGCCTAATGGATGGTTGTCAGAAGGGACTTCCTTCTTTTGCTGTTTCTTCTTCTTTCTTCTCCTCAATACCCTTAGCCTCAGGGCTTTTGGCAACATGGGTCTCAGCCTCAGTCAAATCCTTTATCTGTTGCTCTTCTAGTGGCTACCCCTCTTCGTCATGTGGTGACCCTTCTGCCTCTGTCGCAACATTCTTCAATTGTCATGCCATTTCTTTTTTAAGGTCATCATCAGAGGTCTGGATGATTTCCTTAGCACCTGAGCTATCCTCTTCATCCCCACTCCCGAAAGAGCCTATCTCCTCCTCATAAACCACCCTTTCGATGGTTCTATGCTCATACTATGGGTGCTCATGATACTCATCATCCTCCTCTTCAATAGGCTTTGAGGCTTCCTACTCTCGCTCCTCCAACTCCTTCGAGATTAGCATTATAGCTTCCATAGCTAGTGGCCCTGTCGGTAGTTGTGATGGTTGAGCCATTGCAAGGACTTGGGCGAGGGCTACTTGGAGAGTTGGATCCATCAAGATTTGGGAGAGCTCAGGGGGAAGGTTTTGCATATGTTGTGTAAGAGTCTCGGGCATAGTGGCAATGGGAATAGGTGATGTTATGGTTGCTAGAGGGAGTGATGTGATTGGCGACATGGCAGCAGAGGAAGGGGGAGTAGTCACACTGGAAGAGGAGTCAATGATTATTACCAATTCAACTAGAGGCGAAGGGGCAAGATGGACAGAAATGTCCACTACCGATAGGGAAGTAGCAACCGTTGCCAGGGAGGTGGGCAATGCAATAGGAGGGGCAGAGAGAGCCAAGGGAGTCTGGGATTCTTCTGCACCCTCTGCCTACTTAAGCCTTTTGGGGGATGAACCTCCCGTTTCTTTCTTTAAAGAGGCCTTGGGGTCTGGGGATTGGGTAGTCTCTGTTCCTTTTCTTTTCTGGGACCCGGTGACGGGAGGAGACTTGGAGGTCCCGTCGGTTGACATGGTGGTAGCAACATCCTCCATGGCACTCAGCTTGCTTTTGAGCCCCTCATAAGTAAGGACTACTCCTTGTTGCTTTAAATGAGCAACCTGCCCATCGATCCATTCCTTGGTGTGAGCTAAGACTGGCTAGATGATGGTGTCTAGGTCATCGACCTCCTGTTCATCCCAGTCAATTGATGGTATTGGCAGGTTGGTAACCACAAGGTATCCAGGATGCATTTTGGTAGACTCATCCTCCTCGACCTAGTCTAGCATGGGGAATGGTTGCACCCTTCTCAGGAACTATACAGTCATACGCATATAGTGCCTTACACGCACTTCTTTGTCATTTTGGCACTCATCCCAGAAATTCTCAATGTGATATTGATGGGCATATGTTGGCCCCAGCGCTTTCCTGACGTGGCCATGTAGGTCCATCCATGGGCGAGTGGTGTGCCAGTCGAAATGGTACTCCTTCAGCTCCTTCTCAGAGTTACTAGTACATTGTGATGTATGCAGTTGGTACATGCCCTAGCCAAGGGTCACGGGATAGGAGATCCCTGCTATGTGCTTATTGCTGAAGATGGCCTGTAGGTGTTGGAGCTGCCTAGAAAGCTCCAGGAGGATGATCCTATCATTGTGGTATCAAGGCAATCTATTCGGCCTTTCAGTGAAGCCCTAAGCTCGGATATATGTGAACTTTAGAAACTGGATAAAGAGGAAGGTGTATTGCTTTAAAAGCACTCTGGCACTATGAGAGACCCTCCTCTTGAAGTCCCCGGCAATCAACCTGATGATATGGCCAATAAAGGCGTCATTAACCCTGTAGTAATCTTTCTTAAAATTCTGGTACTGGAGCTGTGGGTATTTGTCATAGGCCTTGAGTCCTCACTTCTACCCCTGATCAGGTGCCACAAACAACCCACTATATTGTCTTTGATCTGCCAGGGAATATACAAGGTAACAGGTCATATAGAATTTAGAGCTCTTCTTTACGTTAACAAACTGCTCATGGAAGCAGTTGCTTATGATTCCTCCCCAATAGAATGAAACCTTCATTGTGACATCCTTGTTCTCACACAGGATCTGCTCAATGAAATAGGCCATCCATTCCTGGAAGTAGGCGGCCGTTGGAAGACCCATAACCCTGCTCAACATGGTTACCAAGTCTTGGTAATCCTCGTGGAAATCGCTATGGAAAAGCTGTTGAAAAACTTTCGCAATGCTGCCTCGTCTTTCCTTAAGCCAATGGAGGTTTATTGACTTCTTACATCTTGTTGGGTTATCATCCCACGTCGCCTGAAATTCTTCTAATGTGGGGACCTCCATCTGTTTGAATGTGGGGATATGAAAGGTCTTGGTGATCCCCTCTGGTGACACGTTTGTGAGGATGTTTCACTCCTTATCAACAATTATTCTGGTATCGGTTTGGTAGGCTTCTCAGCAAGCCATGACTAATTCGGGTGCTATGAGAGATGGAGGGAAACCGGTAGCCTTTGCTATTCCACTCTGCCTTATCAATCCGGCATTCTTTGTTCTCGGGTTGACCTTGACCCTCTATGTGAATTCATCGATATCCACCTAGCCAATGTTGGTGTCTGTGATTTCTTCTAGTCTGTAGTGACCTTTGAGTGGAGCGGCTCACCTTGGAATTGGTACTTCATCTGATGCTTGTCTTCTTTCCCTTGAGGGGTCCTTCCTGACTTCTTCCCCTTGTCCCCTTCGGTGGATGCCCCTAAAGTTCCTGCACCTGATTCCATATATTTTGTAAACAAGGACAAAGTTAGCACAATGGATCACAAAAGCATTCATGTTAGTCCATATCTTGAAAACAAAATCTATTTCAAATGTTGTTTGGAAGGGAAAATGTAGTGGAAAGCTCTGAGAGACCTTCTTTGGCCAAATCTTAATATTTCAAGAAGCCCATGATGAATAGAACCAAAAATCAGCACGTGGGTCAAAGTTGGATTCCAGATTTGGGCTCATTTTGATCGATTTAGGGGGTTCAGAGGTCTCAGGCTGGAAAGCCATTGGGAGATAGTAGTTTGGAGGGGCAAACAGCTGATAGAAATCTAGGGAGGGAAGTCTGGGGTCCAAGGCCTGGAGGGCCAAAGGGCGGCTAGCATATGTTATGTCATTTTCGAGGGTTCAAGTTGGCAGCACCGGAAAGATGACTGAACTTCATCGTTTAGGATGAAAAACACCAGATGGAAGTCCAGGAGAGGAATTTTGGGAGTAGTTCGGTAGCAGGGTTTTACATTTAAAGTTTGGTCGGCAATCAGTAGGGCGGAGCTTGGAAGCTAGGACGACATGAGGGATTTCTGTTTGGAACGGCGGGCGACGATGGGAAACCTGGGGTACGGGGCCCGGTGAGCAGACGACCGTTCAGAGTTTTAGCATGATTCTATGGTGAACGACAGTCTAGGGTCCGGTAGTCAGACGGACCTCTGAACGACAAGGAGCAAGATCGGGCCCAGGAAAGGGCTCCACCATTAAACTTGATTTTTGCCCCAGCAGCAGATGGAAGGACGGAACCTGAAGGCTGGAGGGACGGAAGGACATCACCATGAGGGTGGCGGAAAAGGGAGCAAGGACACCCAGTGCCCTGAGCCCGTGGATCGGGAGGCCGGACAGGATCTGTTGTTAGCAACGGCAAGCGAAAGGAAGACTTCTGAGAATGAAAGTCCGGATACCGAGGCTCGATAGGCGCGACAGACACGGACGCAAAAAAGAGAGGCCAATCAGTGGGGCAAAGGTTGGGTTCCAGAGCACGGAGGGGTTGAAAGACTTTGCCATCTAGAATGACGAAAAATGAGGCACAAAGGCCCAACACTCAAGACCCGAAGGGATCAACGACGTAACAATTTTTTATTGCCAAAGGTCCAAAGTGAAAGCGATGGCGGAGCCCGGGGGCGAGATGCCCAGCGACTTTCGCCATTGAAGATGACAAATCACCCGTAGAAACCCAGAGGCAGAGCTCGGGGGTCCCGTGCCTGAGAGGACCAAAGGACGCATGTTCGGTTTTCAAGTTTTGACGGCGAGGAGCATGTCGGGGTTTGGCAGCTGGGAGGTGGGGAGGATTTTGCAGTTTGGCATGGCGAAATGCAGGCGGAACCCCAAACGGAGAAGTCTGATGACATAGGCCTGGAGAGCGGCATCACCATCGGCAGGTGATCGAAGTTTTGAAATTGAACGGCAAAGGTGAGTTTTAGGCCCGAGGCTAACGTTTTCCCTACGCGAAGAATAGCCACGGTAGGGAGAAACTCTGGATCAATGAGGAGAGCATCCTAAAGGTTTTTTCAGTTTTCTAACATATGGGTTTGGTGCGCAATTTTGTGTTCTATCATATTATACCCTCCTAACAATTTGTTAATTGATTTAGATCTTTCAAAATCATGAAAAAGACGCACAGGAGGGCAAACGGATGGCCTACGTCAAACACGCCAAGCGGGGAGATGTGGGATCCACCAATGATCGACGGAATGATGGCGAGGGCGATGATCGCGACGATGCCAAAGACAGTGGGCTCCAAATGACAGCTTGTCCAATTTTCTCCAATCCTATTTGATGAAAATGACCGGTCGAGTTGGGCATTTTATACCCCAAATCACCATGAATGAGCGCATTAAATGCAGGTACGGCCGCCAAAATGTTGGTGGATTTGAATAGGTCAGCGATGGTGGCGGGAACTCTGGGGCCCGATGGCCAGGAGGCGCAATACAATGGTTGTCGCTTGAATTTTGATCGATTGAACAGTGACGGCAGGAAGCGGGTCGGGGCCTGGAGGGCGGAAAGCCACTCGGTGAAGACCGTCGGGAATGGTGGAACCGTCACAGAATTCCGAAGATGGAATTCTGGATGGCCGGGCCTGGAAGACCCCATGGTAGACAAGGGATGACACCAACTTCGAATGACGAAAGGACTGGCAGGACCCGGGGAGTGGGATGCCGTAGGGAGTCCGCCGTCGTAGATGGTGAAACTCAAACGGACCCCGGAGGAGGAACTTCAGGGTCCGAGACCCGAAGGGCGGGGCACCGCTTTAAAAAAAATTTCAACAAGTTTAGATGGAGGGTGGGGAGTCGGACCCCAAGGTCCGGAAGGACGCTCGGAAAACACCACCAGGAATGGCAATTCGAGAGGGGAAACCCGAAGAGTGAATCCTGGACGCTCGGGCCCGGAAGGGCCCAGGGCCGTTTTCAAAGCCAAATAGCCAAAGGGACCCTGTGAGGCACCAGAACGTAGAAAAACCAAAAAGGGGGAGGCATGGTCAAGTTGTGATGGGACTTTGAAGCAACATTGACCATCTGAGACATCAAAAAAGGAGGCACGCAAAATGAGGCAGCAACAAAAATGACCTGACAAGGTGAAAGAAAAGAGGGTCCCCATTCTGAACAGGGTGTGTGTGCTAAGGGCACAATACTTGTCCAAGTGGGGATTCAACAAATATTGTCTTACACATCCATAGGGTCTGTACTTGTTCATAGTTCAAAAACACAGTGCTTTATTCAAAAACATTTTAATAAACATTCAACGTGATTCTCAAGATTTCAAACCCTTTACGAGGAAAATACCATTGACCAAATTCTCGTGTTATTGCTTGCCATTGGGATTACATCCTTAGATGTTTCTAAACACTTGAGTTTACATCTCAATTTTCCCCCTAAAGTTAAACAATAGGTAATCTTTTCCTTAAATTCATCAAAGTTTCGCATAATATACCTTGTGAATTGAGACAAAGTTGAGACATTGAACATTCAGTTTGAAAACTAATCAAGGGTGTGTTTTTGGTAAAAAGAATCCATTAAGCAAAAATTGAAGACAATTGGACCCCACATATGTGTCTCCAATGATTTTGCGAAAATTCAAGATCAAGAAACCGAAGGTGAAAGCCCTTAGTCTGATAGCCCATCAAGAACGTCTTTCTATGTTATACAAAGTTAGACAAAGATTTCTTTTCAACTTTTACAAGAAGGCTTCAAGGAACAATCCCGATTTGTACTCATTCTATTATTGCCAAAACCCAAATCTTTTTAGAGAGTTTGAACATCTTGTTTAAAGAAAAGCTTGTTCTTCAATACCTAGGTCTAGGAAAACAAAGTGTCTCTTTTAGGTTCATCTTAGGATCAAATCAAATCAAAATCTTTTTCATCCATCCTTCAAAACATCCAAACAAACATCATCTCACAATCACCTTTTGGAAAATTTTGAAATCATCCTTACTACTAGGCTTTTTGGAAAAATCAAGACCATCAAAACATTGAGACTAAATCCTTGAAAACATTATCAAAATCATCTTGTTTGGCTTAGTATCTATAGATGAATCCTTCATCATATGCGTAGTGAAACTATCATCTTATTTGGATAGGTATGGATAGATGCATCCTTCTTCCTACACATATTCAAATTATCATCATTTGAGAAAATCCATCCTTAGGTAATCATCCAAACATCTTAGGGTCTAGTTGTTCAAAATCCAAATCAAAATCAAAATCAATTAAGGACAAATCCCAAAATTAAAATTTGCAACATATCCAAAAGTCCCAAAAAGCCTAGTATTTCCTTCAAGACTTACCAAAAGACCATAACATCCACGTCATTCATCCTTTACATCATCATCATATTATCTTTTGATCCGCAAGATATCCTAATAAATTTCCACTTTGGGGCATAAAATAAATATCAATCCAAAGGAGTCAAGAGATTCATCTCCCATTCTTAAAAATTGATCCTTGTTTTATGGTTCAAACCAGATCTCAATACAAGAAGAGCATGGAAGCCAACAAAGAAACACCCGCTTCAAGTGATTTAAGTCAAACCACTCCTTAAATGAATCCTATTGGGCCAGAAACTCTCACAGTTAACCTTCCTACATCATCACAAAACCCACAAGAGGAAAACCAAGGAGAGGATCTTACCCTTGGAATGTCTCACGAAGAAATAACTCAAATGCTCCAAAATCTGAACAACCATAGAATCATCAACATCATGATGAGGCTCAACCCTTCGTTATACATGCTTGAACTAGCAAAACAAGGGGCAAGTTACCTTCGGATTTCGACATGAGTACCATAGTGGAAACATCATTTCCTCCAATTTCATCTACCATTCCCATCTCATCCACACCTCTATCCCAAAACATTATGGAAAAAATTTTGCAAATCATGACATCATTTGCTCCAACCGAACCCAATGTTAACAAGGGAAACACATTTTTCAATGCTCTTAGGGCACATCCCCTTGTTAATAACCAAAACATGGATGCAAACACCACCTTGGAACAAAGCATACCACAAAATCCCTTACACAAGAACGTTCCTCTCACTTTACATCATGATCCATCATCAACATAATTTCACGGAGCACCTCAAATCCCCCTCCTCACAAATTCACAAGAGGAGGGAGACATGTTCGGACTAGGGGGCATTTTCGACACCACAACACTCTCGCAAGGATTCACTCCCCTTACATTTCCACCACTTCCACCATTTCCATTATCATCCACAGCACTCCTTGGTGTAGGGCTTCCCCCTCTACCAAGTATCGATCAAAACAACATCCCAACCATCAATCAAAGCATTATGCCAAATACTCAAAACTTATTTTTGACATCACAAAAACAAATGACAAACACACAAACAATTGCATCAACATGAAACACCCCCATAACATCACAAAGCATGATCTATCAAGGGTAAATCACATGAATGGCACCACTCATCAGTCAAACCACCACACCAACATCACCATCGACCAATCAAATAAACAACATGACATCACCATTCACCACCACCACAAATGCCATTCCAAATCCACCACCACCAACTTTCACCACATCAAGCCAATACGACGCAACATTGCAAGCTACTTTCCAAAGAGGCTACCAACAAGTTCAGAAACAAAAAGCTGAACAACTAGCTACTCAACAAGCTGCTCAAGTTGCCCAAATTGCACAAGCCACCTTACAAGTGCAACAAGCCCAAGCATTATTGCAACAACAATAACAACAAGCTGCCCAAGCCACACAAGCATTGCAAGCACAAAAGGCCGCCTAAGCACAACTTCTATTACAACAACAAGCAACACAAGTACAATCCCAAACACAAGTAGTGCAAGCTCAATATCAAGCACAAAAAGCCCAATATCAAGCATAATTTCTTGCACAAAGACAAGCAGCTCAATTGCAAGCATATCAGCAAGCCATAAAGCAATATCAAGAACAACAAGAAGTAGCAAAATTGGTAGCACAACAACAAGCGTTGTTAGAATAGCAACAAGTGCAACAACAAGCACAAATATTAGCACAACAACAACAAGATCAACAATAGGCGTTATTCATACAAAAGCAGGTGGAAGCCTACCTAGCTCGGAAGAACATATAGATACCATTGAATAACACATCAAACAACACACTAATCAATCCACCCGTCCAACCCATTCTTGAAACACTCCAAAACACTTTCATCCCACCCCCTGATCTACAAAATGATGTAACAACACAAATCAGGTTGCTCTCGCAACAAGTGCTAGATCTTCAATCAGGGAAAACAACAAAAACACCAAGCAACTTGTGTATGTATCCATTCAATAGGAGCTTAGAAATGAAACCATTCCCTAAGGGATTTGAAATCCCCAAATTTGACAAATATTGAAGGATGGGAAACCCTGAAGATCACATCAAGGAATTCTAGGTTCACTACATGGAAGTCACATATGACGATACTTATCTGATGTGACTATTACCTAGAAGCTTGGTAGGCCCCGCTATAGAGTGGTTCTCTCACTTACCTTCAGGCATTAGAACATTCCAAGAAATCAGAGATGCATTCATTAAGAACTATGCATGTAACATTGCAATGGATGTTAGTCTCGAAGAACTCTCGGCTCTAAAACAAGGAAAGGGTGAATCATTCACCTCATTCCTACAATGATGGTGATCCAAGGCCAATCGGAGCAAGTGGACCATTCTAGAAGAACAACAAGTTTGCACCATCATAGCTAGCCTTGAAGGCCACTTGGCATTTCATCTCAAGGTTCAAGGCATCACTACATATGATCAATTGATCTCCAAAGCACTTAGCATTGAAAGAACCCTTGTAACTCAACTTGCAGAGTCAACATCATACCATGACTAGCAAAACAACCACCCACCATCAAATTACAATGATAAACCTCGCACATTGGCAAGGAATAAAAATGTTACTAATGATGGTGTTGTTGATGCCAAGGTGGTCATTAGTGGTCCTCACCAAAACACACCCGCACCGCAAATCCAAACACCACACCAAAATGCTCATCACACAACATACCACCCAAACAACAATCCAACCATCAATAATCTCAATGATCAAATAGGACCACCCCAATGAAAGAATTATCCCAAGTGAAAGTACACTACTTTGGGGGAACCATTGGAAGACATCATGAAAAAGTTGATAGATGAAAAACTCATTTAGGCTCCTACCTTTGAAATTACCAAGAACCCGATATCAAACCTCCTTGGTATAACAAGAATCAAATTTTCGAATTTCATAAAATCAAAGGCCACACCAAAAACAGTTGCATGAGACTCAAAAACATCGTTCAAGATCTCATCAATAAAAAAATCATAAATGTGGAACAACCTACGAGAAATCAAGATCTTAATATATACACGAATCTGATGCCGAATCATGGTAACAAAGGCAATAAGAATGATAAAGGGAAGGGCAGTGTAAATCATGTTTATGAATCAGTCGTTGCCTCCCTAAATGAAGATTGCATGGTCATCGCCATCAAGGGCCCCCATGTCGAAGATTGTGGAGTCACCACAAGAAGTGGCAAAGTAACCATCGTAGGATCATCCCAACCAAATAAAGCCCCTACATCTAGATCCGTTCCCAATGGATACAATGTCCTAGATCAACTCCAGAACATGCCAGTGCAAATATCCATCATGGAGTTGCTAAAAATTTCATCTTCCCATAGAAAAATCCTTGAAGAAGCATTAGCATCATCCACTATCCCCGCAGATCTTAATGAGGAGCAATTCCAAGCTATGGTCAGAAATATCATAACGCCTAATCTCCTTACATTCTCTGACCAAGATTTCCCCGCCCAACCATCTCACAACTGTGCACTTCACTTGGAAGCCATAGTACATAAGAGAAAAATCAAAAGGGTCTTGGTGGATGTAGGTGCGGGCTTGAACATATGTTGCCTAAGTCTCATCAAGCAGTTGAAAATACCAGAAGATTCCATCGACAAAGGAAATGGAATCACGATAAGAGCATATGATGACCAAGAAAGAGTGTCTCAAGGCACGATTAAACTCCCTATTTAGTTAGGGCCAACTCTCATGCAAACCACTTGTCAAGTCCTAGATCTTGACTTGCCATATAATATCCTCCTAGGATGCCCATGGATCCATGTGATGAAAGTAGTAGCATCAACCTTCCACCAATGTGTGAAATTTACACATAATAGACAAGAGGTTACCATCCATGGTGATCTTGAACCGTTTTCATATTGCAAAAATCTTGAGGCAAAGTATTACAAAATTACCCAAGTGCCAAAGAATGATGAGGGCTCATCCACACAATACATCAACCCTGCCACACTCGCGTCCACTTCTGCGACTGAGACACTTGCCACTCCCACCATCCCTACCATCTCCAACATCAAGCTCATCATTTAGGAGGACAGCTGAAGCTACAGACTCCCTAACAATGCTTTTGTGATAGGAGAATTACCACAATCTCCTTGATCACGGGGATGTCCATAAGAAAATCAAGCTTCCACATCACAAACCTCTCTTGAAGACTATCCTGAATTCACAAGCTGGGGAGACCTTGGCTAGGAGGTCATTGAGGAAGATCTATCACACATGCTATATCAAGATGAAAGACCGATACCTGAATTACCAATGGATGAGACAAGTAAGGGCCTACAAATGATGCTTGCAATGGGCTACAACAGAAATTGAAGACTGGGACAAAATGACAATGGGCTCATAATATATCATGCTAGAGATGTGACCCATAACAAATCTTGGCCTTGGATGTACCCCTCTGAGAATAACCATACGTGGCCAAAGTCCTCTAGTTAGAACGGTTAATATTTCTCCTCAACCAATACTAGCACAAATACACTCACCAATATTCATAGGTAGAGACACACATAACTTTATAACCAAGGCCTATGTTAGTAGCGATGATGAAGATACCTTGACCAACCTACCTAGGTTATTTGAAGATACTTCCCTTTGCATGATTAGCATCGTCTCCTTTGAAACAGACCATCAAAATCATGAGATTCACCTAGTACACCCCCAACTGATCGACTATGACCAATGAGGACCACCGATTCTTGATACATTTGAAAATGATGAGGCACGCTCAGAATTCATGGAACTGCAAGACAACATTCCAGATGGGGATCACAAAGCAGGGTTTATAATGGAGTTGGACACACATGCTTATTACGAGGAAACGATTGAATCCTTTAGTCACAAAAGTGAGAAACTAAGAATCATATCCAAGTCTTTGAGTGGAAACCACAATATGGCACTCTCTGACAAGAAAATAGTAAAAAGAAAGGAATTAATCCAATGGTGAAAACCTCTTTGAGGCACCTAAGGATGAAGGATTCAATCTTCCTTTAAGAGCTATTCATCAGGAAAAGTCAGCAGTCTTGGCTGAAAAAATGCAATCTAGTCAACCTAGGAACAGAGGAGACCCCGCATATCACATTCTATGCGGAATCACTATTATTAGAAGAACAAGAACTCCTAGCAGCATTCCTAAAGGAAAGACAAATAAACTTTGCATGGAGTTATGCTGACATGCTAGGGCTTGATCTAGAGACTATGGTCCATCACTTAGTAGTGTATCTAGATGCAAAACCTATTAGACAAAAGCTTCAAAAAATGTATCCTCAAATTGCCTTATTGGTCAAAATGGAGCTCAAAAAGTTGTTAGACGTAGGATTCATATGACCAATAGACTATCCAGAATGGGTATCAAACTTGGTACCTATTTCAAAGCCTGATGGAGCCCTTAGAATCTGCACAGACTTCCAAGACCGAAAGATGATTTCCCACTTCCTAACATCGACATGACAGCAGGACATGAGATGCTATATTTAATGGATGGATCTTTCGGATACAATCAAAACATGATAGCAAAAGAAGATCAACATAAGACAGCTTTCACTTGCCCGTGGGGGACCTACTATTGGAACATGATGCCATTCGGCCTAAAGAATGCAGGAGCAACATATCAAAGGGCCATGACATTGATCTTCCATGACATGATTCAAAAAATAGTCGAAGACTATGTTGACGACATCCTAGCTAAGTCAAGAAAGAGAAAAGATCATATAGCAACCCTAAGTGCTATATTTGATAGATTAGAGGAATACAAAGTCAGACTAAATCCCAAGAAGTGCATCTTTGGCATACAATCAGGTAAACTACTAGGATATATATTTTCCATGAGGGGTATCAAGGTGGATCTGGAAAAAGTGAAAGAAATCCTCGAGATGGAGGCACCAAGGACTTTAAAACAACTGAGAGGTCTCCAAGGAAAACTTCAATCCATCGGACGATTCATAGCACAATTGGCAGATAAGTAGAATCCATATTCTCATCTACTCCACAAGGGGGTAGCAAACAAATGGGATACAAAATGCAAAGAAACGTTCAAAATTTTCAAGGAATATCTATTGACACCACTAGTCTTAATGCCACCCATCCCAAATAAGCCATTGATCTTATATGTGTCAACAACAGCAATAGCCCTTGGGGCTCTCTTAGCCCAGCATGATGAAAATGGAACCAAGAGAGCTATCTACTATATCAATAGAAAAATGGCCAGGCATGAGATAAACTACTCATTCATCGAGAAAGCATGCCTTGCAGTAGTGTTTGCATCCCAAAAATTCAGACATTACATGTTGGCACACAAGATAAACCTCATCGCAAAAATTGATCCCCTAAAGTATCTACTATCAAAGGCAATGCTTACAAGAAGAATGGAAAAATGGATAATGATATTATCAGAGTACGATATTGAGTATGCTGAGTGGAAAGCAATCAAGGGTCAAGTTATTGCGGATTAACTGGTAGAGGCACCAATCTATTTAGAGAACCCTCTTGTCTTAGAGTTTCTAGATGAATCTATTTTCAACATCAACATAGCTAACCACTAGAAACTATACTTCTATGGTTCATACACACAGTATGGATCAGGAGCTGGTGTCTTCTTCATCACTCCACAAGGGGATTGCATACCAAGTTTATACAAACTGGCATCTCCTTGCATGAATAACATCACAAAATATGAGGCTTTGACTATAGGTCTCAAGAGAGCAATGTAATGGAACATCATGGCTCTCAAAGTGTACGAAGACTCTCAGTTAATCATAAATCAAGTCAATAACTAATATCAGACCAAGGATGATAAGCTCACTCCATACAAGAAATTGGTGGAGACCCGCAAACAATCTTTCATTGAAATAACATTTGAGCAGATACCTAGAGCCAACAACAGAGTAGCAGATGCCATGGAAACAATTGGGTCCCTACTCAACATCCCCAACAATGTTATGAAATATGAATTCCTGATCAAGTAGCTTCTCGTGCCCACATTCGAGGTACCAGAATCAAAATTCGTGTGTGAAATTGTTGGTCCTAATGATCCTTGGTACCATGAAATTTACACATATCTTTGCATAGGAGTCATACTCGTTGACCTACCTTCAAACCTAAAATGAACCTTTGTCAAAAAGGCATCTAAATTTTTCATCCTAGGAGATACCTTATACCGTAGAAGCATCGAAGGTACCTTGCTACATTTCCAAAATGTTGAGGAGGCATTGACCACTCTAACCGAAGTTCACAATGGTATCTGTGGTTCACACTCGAGTGGAATGACCATAGCCTAGAAACTGTTGAGGATGGGGTATTATTGGCCCACAATGGAAAAAGAAGCACATGATCATGCAAGAAGATTTCTACAATGTCAATAGCATGGGAACCTCATCCATTCTCTAGCTCAAGAGCTTCACCCCATTGTCACACCATGGCCCTTTTCATAGTGGGGACTCAATCTCATTGAGAAAATCACACCCACCTTGTCCAATGGCCATAAATTCATCATAACTACAACTGAGTACTTCACAAAGTAGGTAGAGTCCATACCCATGACATATATAAATGGAAAGTAGATCTCAAAGTTCATCCTGAACTATCTCATTTGTCATTACGGTGTCCCACAAGCCATTATCTCAGATAATGGGACACCATTCAAGAATCAGGATGTCTATGACTTGTGTGATAAATTCAAAATCTAGCATTGCTTCTCCACTCCATACTATCCCCAAGGCAATGGCCAAGCAGAAGCCACGAACAAAACCATCCTCAAAATCCTCAAGAAAACAATCAATAACGCAGGTCATGACTAGCACTTGCAGCTTAATCTCACTCTCTGGGATTATCAAACCAACATCCACACACCCATCAATGCCACCCCCTTCTCCTTGGTCTACAGATCAGAAGTCATATTCCCCATTGAGATAGAGCTCCCATCCGTTAGGATATCACTGCAAAACCTTACCACAGATGAAGAATATCGAGTATCAAGATTAAATGAGTTGGAGTTACTGAATGAGAAATGAATAGATACTTTAAATCACTTGCAAGTCTATCAGAATAGACTTGTTGTGCCCTCAGCACACACGCCCCGTTCGGAATGGGGACCCTCTTTTCTTTCACCTTGTCGGGTCTTTCGGGGCTGCCTCGTTTTGTGTGCCCCTCTTTTTTTTGATGTTTTGCATTGTCGATATTACCCTAAAGTTTCATCCTAAAATCGACCGTGGTTTCCCTTTTGGTTTTTTACTGCCCTCCGGAGCCTCGTGGGTTCCTTGGGCCCTTTTTGGCTCTGGGGCGGACCTGGGCCCCTCCGGGCCCGGGCCTCTGGGATTCCCTTATCGGGCTTCCCCCTTTCGTTCGCTGCCCCGGCGGTGTTCCCCGGGCGTCTTTCCGCCCTCCGGGGCCCGCCCTGTCATTCGCCGATTCGTGGTTCTTTGAGGGTTTCCCGGGCGGCCCCTGCTCCTTCGAGCCCCGGGCTCCGGAAGTCCACGTCCGGACTTCCTTCCTGGGATCGCCATCCGCGATGGCGATCCTCTGACAGCCGCCCGCCCCTCGAGCTCTCGGGGTTCGCTCGCCGCCGCCCTCCAAGTGCAAAGCGAAGCCCTCGGCGGCGATCTCCCTTCGGCCTCCCGCCCGCCGGGATCCGAGCTTCCCTTTGCCGCCGCCGTTCGAAGTCCTCGTAAAGTTCCGCGGCGGCCGTCGTTGCACAGCTTCCCGCCTGCCGGATCCCAAAGTCTTCACTTCCGCCGCCGACTCAAATTTGAAACCCACCAACTTTTGGTGCAATCGTATGTGCAATAAATGCGAGCATTAATGACTTATAGGGTATATAAACCGTGGTCCCTAATGTCATTTTAACTTGGCGAATTTGAGCAAATTGAAGCGGCGATTAAATTGGATCCCACTGCAATCGGCATCATCACGATCATCGACATCAGCATCGCCCCGTCAACCCTGCGAGTGAATCCCATCAACTTTTCGCTTAGCGAATTGGAGGTAGGCCATCCTCGTTCTCCCTCTCGCTGTTTTTTATCTTTTTGTGGATTTCATTAAAATGAACAATGAATTAAATTGCGTAAAATTGAACATCACCCCGTCGTGCCCATAACCCATGTCTTCAAATTTGCCGGAACCCATCGGAATCACCCTCACCGCTGGCCCGAAACTTGTCTGCATCGTGGGCGTTCTTCGCACAGTGCAAAGGTCCCCGCAAGGCCCGAAACCCTCCATCGCCGTCAGAATCCGGAGCCACAAAACCCCCGACAGAGGTCCGCCCTTCCGGGCCCGGGTCTCTGGGTTTCCCCTCTCGGACCTCCGCCTCAAACTCACCGCCGTTTTAACCTCAGAATCTCTCAGCGTCTTTCGGTGTCCTCCTTGTTGCCCCATGACCCTTCAGGCCCGGCCGTCTGGAGTTCCGTCCCCGGAACTCCGTGACGGTTCCACCGTCACTTACGGCAGAACCCTGCCGGCTGCCCGACCTTCGGGCCCCGGGGTTCCTTTCGCCACCGCCGTCACCCAAACTTTGATGAAATTTCCCGGCGGTCGTCATCTCGCGACACCCTGCCTCCTGGGCCCCGTGGGCCTCTTCGCCATCACTATCTGTACTTAGCGGCGGCCGGCGTCTCCCATCTCTCCGGTCGCCGGGTCCCGGTCTGTCTTTCACTACCGCCGTTGAAAACATCGCAAAATGCATGCAACGGCCTGCACCTCACGTCGTTCTGCCTCCCAGGTCCCGGGACGCCTTTCGCCACCATTGCCTGTGAGTTGTCATAACTTCCCAGCGGCCATCCCCTTGCGTCCTCTCGTGGGCTGGAGCCCGAACTTCACCTCGCCGTCGCCACTGGGCCACATTGCAAAGTCCATCGGCGGCGAACCTCCATCGGCTCCCTACCCTCCGGGCTCCGATTTTCTCCTCGCTGCCGCCATTCAAAATGATCAAAGATTACGCGGCAGCCGTCAGCTGGCGTCCTCCCGGCCTCCGGGGCCAGGTGCTCCAAGTGCTGTCTTGTCTCAAATTGTTAAACCAAACCTGGAATCGGTCGTCTTTTTGCTTCCTGGGTTCCGGCCTCCGGGCTTCCGCCGCCGAACTTCCGTTCGATGTCCACCACTGGCGGCTTCCTTCGCCTGACTGCCTTCCAGCCTAAAACCTCTTAGGTCCTTTAAATCGATCCAAATCAATTCAAATTGGGAATCTGACTTCGACCCACGTCTTAAATCATGCCATTCTCCATCATGGGTCTCTTAGAACATCAAAGTCTGACCAACGGGGGTCTCTGGGAACTGTCAGTTGTGTTTTCCCTTCCTGGCAGCATTCCTGCCAGGGAAGTCTGGCCCTCTGGGCCCGGATTGCTCAATTGCCCTAAAATGAAATCGATATCATCTAAGGATTAAAGTTATGATGTATTTGAATGGTTATTTAGATGATATACTCACAATATGGACTAACATTAACGTTTTTGGTGTTTTGTTGTGCTGACTTCGCCCTTTGCTTGCAGGATATATGGAATCGGTCACAGGAACTTCAGGGGCCTCTACCGAAAAGGACAAGGGTAAGAAATTCGGAAGGGCCGCTCGTGGGAAAGAGGACAAAGATCAGATGAAGTTCCAATTTCAAGGTGAGCCGCTCCAGTCGAAGGTCTTGGCAGACTGGAAAAAATCTCAGACACTAATATAGGCTAGGTGGACATAGATGAGTTCACCCAGAGGGTCAAGGTCGACCCTAAAACAAAGAATGCTCAGTTAATATGCCAAAGTGGAATTTCCAAAGCTGCCGGCTTCCCTCCGTCTCTAATAGCACCTGAACTGGTAATGGCTTGCCGAGAAGCCTACCAAACAGATACCAGAACAATTGTGGACAAGGAAGGGAATATCCTTGCTGGCATGTCTTCGGAGGGAATCACAAAAACATTCCACATTCCTACATTCCCACATATGCAAGTCCCCACTTTGGAGCAGTGTCAGGCGGCGTGGGATGCCAACCGTTGAACTACAAGAAGTCAATCAACATTTACTGGTTAAAGGAGAAACGAGGTAGCGCTGCAAAGGTTCCCCAAGAGCTGTTCTGCAACGATTTTCAAGAAGACTATCACGACTTGGTGACCGTGCTAAGCAGGGTCATGGGCCTCCCAGTAGCCGCCTACTTCCAGGAGTGGATGGCTTAGTACATCGAGCAAATCATATGAGGAAATGAGGACGTGAAAACCAAAATCTCGTTCGACTGGGGGAGCATCATCAACAACTGCTTCCACGATCAGTTTGTGAATGTCAAGAAAAGAAACAAGTTCTACATGACCTCGTACCTGGTGTACTCCTTGGCAAATCAGAGGCAATATAGTGGACTCTTCACGGCGCTGGATGGGGATCACAAATGAGGGCTTAAGCCTTTTGATCGGTACCCTCAGCTACAATACCACTACTTCAAAAAGGAGTACCGTTGGGTCAATGGCCTTCATAGGCCATATTATCAGATTAATAGCCGGGGACTTCAAGAGAAGGGTATCTCACAACGCCAGGGCACTCTTGAAGGAGTATGCCTTCTTATATATTCAGTTCCCTAAGTTCACTTACATCCGTGCCATGGGATTCACGGAACGACCAAACAAGTTGCAGAGATACCCGAACGATAGGATTATTCTCCTAGAGCTTTCCCGGTAGCTCCAACATATTCAAACGGTCTTCAGCAACAAGCATGTAGCAGGGATCCCTTATCCCATGACCCTCGGCCAGGGCCTCTATCGACTGCAAACATCTTAATGCGCCGGCAACTCAGAAAAGGAACTCAAAGAATATAACTTTGAATGGTACACCGCTCGCCCACCAATGGACCCCCAAGGCCATGTTGAAGATTTCTGGGCGGATTGTAAAGATGATAAGGAGGTCCGTAAGAGACACTACATGTGAATGACAATACAATTTTTGAGGAGGGTGCAGCTGTTTCCGGTGCCAGACCAACTTGAAGAGGATGAGTCCACCCTTGTGCACCAAAGGTACCCTGCGGTTGCCGACTTGGAAATCCCCTCCATCGACTGGGATGAGCAAGAGGTCGAGGACCTGGATATTATCACGAAGCCAATTATGGCTCGCACTAAGGAGTGGGTTGATGGGCAGGTGGCACAACTGGAGCAATAGGGGGTCACTTTAACATATGAAGTGCTCAAAAGTGAACCAAGCGCCACGGAGCACATTGCCGCCTCCCCATCAGCTGGTGAGACTTCCAAGTCTCCCCCCATCACCAGGTCCCAGAAGAGAAAAGAGGCAAAAACAACACAGTTCAGGGACCCCAAAGAACAAGCAACAAAGGATACGGGAGGCTCATCTCCCAAGAAGCTTAAAAGGAGAGTGGTCACAACAGAGGCACAACCTCCATTGCTCCTTCCTCCCCCGACTAGTGTGCTGCCCACCTCTCAGGCCGCAGCCACCTCATCCCCACAGGCGGTGGACATTTCTGTCCACCTTGCCTCTTCGCCCCCGGCCGGGTCCATAATCAATATCGACTCTTCCTCGAGCATGACCACTTCCCCTTCCTCTGCTGTTGCCATGTCACCTATCACCTCCCTGCCTCTGGCAAGAATACCATCGCCTGTTCCCCTTTCTAGCGTGCCCAACGCTATTACACAACACTTGCAGAGTCTTCCTCCTGAGCTCTCGCAGATTTTAATGGACCCTGCTCTCTAGGCTGCCCTCGCCCAAGCCCTTGCAACAGCTCAGCCTTCGCAACCGCCAACAGGTCCGCCGGCCATGGAGGCCACAATGCAGATTTACAAGGAGATGGAGGAGCTGGAACAGGAGGCTTCAAAGCCTATCGAAGAGGAGGCCGATGATTATTATGAGCAACCTGAATTCGAGCATAGAACCATCGACAAGGTTGCATACGAGGAAGAAGAGACAGACTCTTCCGAGAGCGGGGATGGAGAAGAGGGCTCAGGCGCCAAGGAAATTATTCAAATTTTTGATGATGACGTTGAAGAAGAGTTGGACTAGCAACCAAAGGATGTTGGGGAAGAGGCAGAACAGTCGCCACGTGGTGAAGAGGGACAACCGCAAGAAGAGCAACCTAAAAGGGATATCATTGAGGCTGAAACCCACGTTGTGAAGAGCCCCGAACCCGGGGCCACTGAAGAGAAGAAATAAGAACGGACAGCAAAGGAATAGGATCCCACTCAGATACTGACCACCAAGGCACCCGTTAAACACCTCGTGCTTTATCAAGACTCTGACGAGGAGGAGGATGCTGCCAAGGAAAAGGAAGAGCTTGAAAAGGAAAGGGAGGCAGAAGTCTTGTCTTTGACTGAGACGGGTGAGGGCAGCCATGATGCACCCAAGGATAAATCCGCCATGCCCGACTGGCTGGAAAAGCAGTTTGAAAAGACTACTCATATCATGAGCGACCCGAGGTCAAGATTCGAAGCCATCTTGGCTCGATCTCTAGCCACAACAAAGAAGGAGAAGAAGCCTAAGGTCCGTTCCAGGATAACCATGGACGCTTCTGGCTCCCGGGCTGCACAAGTAGCAATGCCAACTGTTGGCCAGGCCGGAGTAAGCTACAATATCTCCATGATCGACCTAGGGACAGCCACTAGGGAACAGAAGGTCGAACATTTAGAGGAGTCAGTGGCCAGGGTAGTGCATCTAATTAAATAGGACAAGATCACCAAGGATGAGCTAAAGGCGCAGGTTGTTGCCCTGACTGATTATATTCAACAGTGGTCTTCAATAGACGACCTCCTGCTACTCCCAGCCAGCCGCCACAGCTGCTCTCCAAGGAACAAATAGATAAACTGGAGAGGAGGAAAAACTTGGAGAAGACCACGGAGGATTGGTTCCAGCAGGTTGCAAGCGTCAGAAATGTAGGAATCTGCTTGGCTGTGCAGATAGCCAACAAGTTCCTGGACCTGGTTCAATCCTTGGAAAGCATGAAGAAACTCTGCACCAACTTCCCTGCGATCTACGACTCTACCTTCCCGAAGGTTGAGGCCATCCTTCAAATGCCAGAAAGCAAGTAGGAAGAAAAGCTAGAACTAAAGAAGGAGGATCACTGGTTGGTAGACATATGGCGCAGAGACCTCATCAACCGAAAAGAGAGGATGGAGTAGATCCAGAGCAGGGTGGATCCGGATATTGCATGGATCAAAGAAATCCGAGCAGAATGTGCCGAGTACCTTAAGCTGATAACGGGCCATGATATGCCCACGGTGCAATTGGATGCAGAAAAGGTCAGGTCATACTTTGAGGAAAAGATGAAGGACGGGACAGCCGGAGATATCACAACAGACTTCTTGAGTTTCACTGCCCGTGCCTTCGATAGATCAGAGCTATTCAGATATCTGGGCTCAAAGTATGACGAGGATTGGAAGCGGCTGGAAGACAATGCCAAAGAATGGAGTTACCAAGAGTTGAGATGCGAAATCCTCGAGGTAGACAAGCTTCAGGCCGTAATCCTCAAGCATATTGAACACACAGCCTCCAAGGGGCAACAAGACAGCCTAGCCAAGGAAGAAGACTTCCCAGAAGAGTAGCTACAGCTAAAGAAACAACAATTAGCTACAGGATGAAAAGGCAAATAGTGTCATCCACTAGATGACAAAATAGGGAAAAGACAAAAGATGTTTTTTAATTGTAAATCTATCTGGGGGTAGGTGAAACCCTATTTTGTAATGAATCTTGGCCACACAATTGTAATGAATCTTGGCCATTCATTTGACTTTTGAAAAGCTATAAATAGAGCACTCCTCTCATTTGCAAAGAGAGAGTTGAGTTGTTGTAAAGGCATGCTACTGAAATTTATGAAAAATAGCATTGACTTGGTGCATTTCCTTGTTTTCTCTCATGTCAATTGATTCACTTCTCCAATATTAGATATTTAGCTTGGATCTCTTTTCTGTTTAGTTAGTTGTTCATGTTATTTGGATAATCTTAGGAATGCTATTTGGTGTTCATGAAAATTCTTGCTTTGTTGATGATCCCTTAGTCCATACTTTTTGCTGTTTGCTGAAGGTAGATAGCTGTGCAAAGTTAGCCTGTACTTGATTAAAGCTGCATCAAACACTTATCTTTAGTTCATGCATGTATGTGGTGGATGAAGGATAAAAATCTGCAGCCCTTAGAAGATTGCATAATTTCCATGATACTGTGAAATCCCTGGTTAAGTGGGATATTATTTTGAAGGAATTGTCCATTGCAGGAACTCCATTATCACTGTTCGCAACAAGCTTTAGGCTTAGGAACTTTTCTTCCCCTTCGCTCTTTTTCACTTTCTTTAGAAACTGAATAATACCAAGTTTCATTGCACATTATAAAGCAAAATCTAACAACTAGATGGAGTTTGAGACTGTTGTTTGAACCTACAGCCAACACATAACTGCCTTCATGCTAAAAACTCCTTTTTGAAGATCCAACTTCATGCTTTATGCCCATACTTTGTATTTCTGTAAGGCCGCCTTGTGATTCTAGAAAATCACATCAAACTACTGAGGTATCTTAGCACTGTCATGACCTGACACCCGAGAGACCTTGGGATAGTGTTCTGCAACTCGATTGTGGGAGATTGTCTTTCAAGAGAGGTAGTGCACCTACGCACTGCCTATGTTGAGAAGTGCATAAAAACACCATCAACAGAACTGGCGCTAGAAGGAGGGCCACGATCAGAATACTAAGCTACGGGATAAAGCGAAGCTGGATCAGATCGGATCATTCTCCCCGGAAAGGTTTCAAAGGATTCTACGATCAGCACCAAATAAGGGAGAATTTAAAGAATTGCAGCCTCCCACGAGGGAAAAATGAGCACAAGGAAGCAGCTTCGCCTCTTCCTCTTCCTCCATTCCATCCGCCTCCATTTCACCTCCACCTTCATTTGGCTGGCCTTCATCTTCCACCCAACCATCTCGAACAACATTTTCACATCTTCCATCTGGCAGCCAGGGGTTCGCTCCTCTCCCGGCCCTTTCAGCCCAAAGCACAGTCTAGGCAGCCATAGCTCAAGGGCAGCCCCATATTGTGGTTGTATTGCCAATACAGCCCCAAATATCTGTTCTCCAACAGTAAGTGCCACCTCCGCCTCCCCCCATGGCTTGGCTTGCGCATAACCCTTCGCCGATACACTTTGCTGTTTACAATGATATGCCCAAGAATCCAGAGGGCTTTTGTTCAAAATTTCATCCACGTGACATGCAAAGAACAGCCGAAGAGCATATCAAGATATTCGAAACGGTGATTACCAAAATGCAGGTGGGTCATGAGGACGTGGCATGTCGCCTCTTTCTGCATTCGTTGGGAGAAGAGGCCTTCTACTGGTACATCAATCTACCGCAGAGATCGATCACCTCGTGAACCCTGATGAAAAATGCCTTCCTACAGAAGTACAAGATTCCTGTCAACCCCGCTAACCTTTACCAGCAGTTCATGTCCATCAGAAGGGAGGTCAATGAACCTATTGGCTCCTTCAATGATCGCTTCCATCAGACTCACATGAGGCTTCAGGATCCGTACCTCCATAATGATGCGGCCGCTCTACCAGTCTACTACGCGGCCCTGGATAACCTCACGGCAGCGTTGGTAAAAAGGATGCGCCCGCCGCCTGCTACCCTGTTGACCGCCTATGCAGAAGCTGTCATTGCAAGTGCGGACTTGGGACAAAATATCTCTGGCTCGTTGCCCTCTTTGGGGCCCGTCGCCCACCCAATGCAAATTCAGGGGCTTAATCAGGCATTTGCTCACCAAACTCCTCTCATGAACCAGGTGCCCCAATTGCCCATGGTGCCGCATCTGGGGCAGCCGTTGAATTATGCGCCTCCCGTGACGTCTTATTTGTAGCCCCAGTAGCAGTACAACTATTCCCAGATAGCTTCGCAGCAGCACGCATATTCCCAACAGCCTCAGGCGTCGTTGTACTTGTAGGGAACAGACTTTCCTCCAGCATATCAAAATCAACCGGTAGCCCCGCCCGCTTTTCTCTAAAATCTGGCCCTGTTGCCTGGAGGTGCAGCCGAGAAGGACAAGCTAGAGGAGCTGACCGAAATGATTAAGAAGATGTCCACAGAGATGATGCATCTGAAGAACCAGAATAATCAGTTGCAGGCCTACCAACACAATTTTCAGGCCAATTTCAACAGGGACAGTCGAGAGTCTCGAGACAATAGAGACAACAGAGATAATCGGGAAGCAGGCACCTCCTCGGGGCAGAATTACGAGAGGGGGTAGAACTCCAATCAAAATGCAGAAAGGAGGCCTTCTCAGAGGCAAAACCGCACATGGAACACCAAGCCCAATAACGGCGGTGTCCCCACGCCATTCGATCAACCGACAGGCAATGACAGAACGTCCAACGGTGTGTATTTGGCTGAGGCAGCTTTGTCCGGATGGTGCCAACTTCACAAAACTAATAGGCATTCCGAGCTGGACTGCCCTGAGTTCCAGACAGCTGCTGAAATCTTCCAAGTGGAGGTACAAAATACCGTCGACAATGCCAATTGCAGGGACATCGTCCAATCAGAGCCCTACGATTCCTCATGCTTGGTGGTCAATCAGGCACCATTTCCGCGAGGAGATCGCAACGAGCCCGAAGCCGAGCCCGCCCGCATTGAGGATGAGAAAGCACAAGAGGTAAGTAACGAATCAGCCTTAGCTCAGCTTTTTGATTCAGTAGATAACGGTCCGGTGGATGAAGAAGAGTCATTTGTGGATGAGTTCCACATGTTCCATCAGTAGTCAAGTCCCTATTTCCTTAGGAATAGACAAGCCGGCGGACCCTTCACAACTTCACCACCCCGCCTGATCCAAATGCTAGCAATAACTCGGGGCTCCCTCATATACCCGCCCAATATCTCAACAAGAACCAATCCCAAAACCAACCGTAAGGTCAGCTTCAGAGCCAACCCCAAAATCTGCCTGGGCAAACCAAGATTCAAGCCCCCAGTTCTCCCATAGGCCAAGCTTTTAGCTTTGAAATCAAGCAAATGGGTGAATATGTGGCTGAGGAGTTCAAGAAGGTCAAAATTAGTTTGTCGGCATTCGAATTGCTCAAGGTTCCTACCGTGAGGCATGCCTTTTTCAGGGTTCTGAATGGGACTCCCTCATCTAGCATGACACAAGAGACCCCGGCCAAGAGGGTAACCTTTGAGGAGCCTAGGAAAGAACAAGAGATACAGGACAACACCGAAAGAAGGAACCACATGCCCATGAATCAGTTGGCTAGTAGATACACTGAAAAGGAGCCAGAAAGGGCTGGTAGACAGCCTCCCAAGGACCAGAAATTTAAACAAACTAAGGATACAGGCAGTGATAGGAACAAAGGCCAAATAGCTCAAATGGACACACCCGTGGGTATCCTCCAAGGGAGACCATAAACTCCCTCGTTCCTGACTTCTATTAGGGTCTTTGGCAAGAATTTGCACAACTGCTTGCTCGATTCAGGCGCGTCTGCCAATGTCATGGCCTTGATTGTATGCAGAGCTCTTGGTATCACCCCCACGCCTTCAAAAAGAAAGGTCACCCAACTGGACAAAACAGAGATTAATATTGTGGGCGAAATAAACTGCATCCCCATGCAAATCGCTGCGGACCCCCGGATATAGCAGGTTGTTGATATCCAAGTGGCGAATATTCCTGATTCTTACGGAATTATCCTAGGGAGGGAGTTCACCAAGGCGCTAAACGGATACACCGCCACAGACCTTTCTCACATGTGGCTACCATGGAAGGGGCTGCCAAATTAGATTCGTATTGACCGAGAACCCCGGATGAAATATATGATCACGAAATATAATAATCTCAGCAAGGTACTATTCACTGAGACTGACTTGGAGAATTATCTCCCTTTTTCTTACCAAAATGAGCTTGAGTTTTAGGAAGAATGGGCAGATGAGGTATTGCTGGTATTATGTAGTCCCTCGGCGGGTTCCGAGCAAATGCCCCTGGATGCAGAAATGTTGGCAGAAGCTGATGATGAGCTGGATAAAGATGACAACTAGGGATTGCTCGATGGCTTCTAGGAGTTTATGGAAAAATGCGCAAGAGATCAGCTCAGCCTATGAGCTAGAATCAATTTCCAAAACCTATTATTGCCAAATTGGTGTAGGGTCCACAACGCTGCTCACTCCGAGTTTGACTGTTGCCTGTGCCAAGCAGCAGTGGAGCATGTTAAGAAAGTCATTGCTCCTCCGATAGGAACACCAAAGGAGACACCACCAGAACCACCAGCTGACCATTACCTCGACCTGGAAAGCCTTCTTAAGATCACTAGACCCGTTGTCCAGCCAAAAGAGAACAAAGGCTCAATCGAACCCGAAGATACAGAATCCTCTGAGTGCTGGACGCTCCAGTTTGATGGATCAAAGTCAAGACAAGGAGCTAGAGCGGGGATCAAACTCATCAATCCAATGGGTAAGACATTTCTCGCTGCCCATCGATTGCAGTTTTATTGCACCAATATCGTGGCAGAATATGAGGCCTTAGTCCTAGGCCTTCTTATGGCCTTAAAGAAAAATGTGAAAGTACTGCAAGTCTTCGGGGATTCCGCACTTGTGGTTAAGCAGGTCAGGAAATTGTACTCCTTCCATGATCGAAGGCTCACCAATTATAGACACAGGGTGTGGGATCTCCTAGAGGGCCTAGATGCGGTCAACATACAATTGATCCCTCGTGCTCAGAATCGCACAGCTGATGCCTTGGCTCAAGCAGCCAGCACGTTACAGCCCCTCTCTTTGTCAGGGCTCAAGAATTTCACTGTTGAGCTGACATCTATGCCATCGGTCCTGGACAATATTACCCACCTACAGGTCTTTAATGACAATAAGCATATACTCCAGTTCATTACAAGCTCTGACGTCTTCGCTGCCTAAATAATTGATGAAGCTGATCCACAGGAGGCTGAATTGGACATAGAGGGGCTTATCAATCTAAAAACCAACACGATCCCCAGAGGTATGGTTCAGCTCGGGCATGTATTCGACCTGGATCAGATTAGGGATTAGGACCGGCAAACAGAAGGGGAGGCTATAAGCAGCCAGTGCAACGCTCACAACCTAGGAATAGCCGAGGATACCAAGAATATTTTTATTGGAAAAATATGCACGCCCGAAGAGAAGAGGGGAATCACGGATGCTTTGCGTAGATATCCTGACATGGTGGCATGGAGTTACGAAGAATTGAAAACATATGACACCTCTGTCATCACGCACACCATCCCTCTAAAGACTGAAGTGAGGCCATTTCCCCAACGGCAGTGCCCTATCAATGCCCTGTTGGAACCTATTGTTTATAAGGAGGTACAAAAATTACT
This sequence comes from Sequoia sempervirens, assembly GCA_007258455.2. Taxonomy (NCBI): domain Eukaryota; kingdom Viridiplantae; phylum Streptophyta; class Pinopsida; order Cupressales; family Cupressaceae; genus Sequoia; species Sequoia sempervirens. The sequence continues at coordinate 6,229,081 of VDFB02018296.1, read as the reverse complement.
TTCAGCAAGAATCATCTTTCCCGTTAGGCACTCTACGTGGGTGGCTAATTTGGTCCCGGTCAGGAAAAAGAATGGAGAGATCAGATTATGCGTGGATTTCCGCAATCTCAACCGCGCCTCAGAAAAGGACAACTATCCAGTGCCTTCACTGGATGAAGTGCTGCAAATCATCAACGGCTCCCAGATGATGTCGTTCCTCGATGGATACTCTAGATATAATCAAGTAATGGTACAATACGAGGATCGCCACAAGACTGCGTTCACCACTAAGTGGGGGACATTTGCGTATAGAAGAATGCCGTTCAGGCTCATCAACGTCGGTGCCACTTTCCAACGCACCATGGATATCGCTTTCAAGGACCTGATTGGAAAATGTATAATCATCTATATGGATGATTTGACCGTATTCTCTAAGAAGCGAGGTGATTACGTCTCCGACCTATGCAAAGTATTTCAGAGATGCCAGGAATTCAGGGTTTCTCTCAACCCCAAGAAGTGCATTTTTGGAGTGACCGAAGGCAGACTACTCGGACACATCATCTCAGAGCAAGGAATCTCCATTGATCCTGAGCGCATTGAGTCGTTGCTCAAGATTCAGCCCCCAGGTAGCAAGAAGGAATTAAAGTCTTTCTTCGGAAAGATTAATTTCGTCCGAAAATTCATCACCAGTTTCGCAGAAATAGTCAAACCTCTCAATGCCATGCTCAAGCAGGACGCTAAAGTTGAATGGACACCAGAGGCCAAACAATCCTTTAAGGAGATCAAACAAGCCATTGCTGAGGCACCTGTGTTGGTCAGTGTAGATTATCTGAAGCCGTTCTATATCTATTCATTTGCTTCGGAGCATTCTTGTGCCAGTATGTTGACCCAAAAGGATAACGAAGGAAATGAGCATCCGATCACCTTCATGAGTGCACCCCTCAAAGATGATGAATTGTGTTACCACAACATAGAAAAGCAGGTGTACGCTCTCGTTAGGGGAGTAAAGAAATTTAGACACTACATTCTACGCAACAAGGTGTTCGCAATCCCTGACCCAGCAGTCAAAACGCTTCTCATGCAAAACGAGTTGGGCGAACGGAGGGCCAAGTGGGTCACCCTGCTCCAAGAATATGATATGGAGATCCAACCAATGAAATTGGTAAGAGGGCATGCACTCACCTATACAATGGCTGAAACAGCAACAGAGGCCGGACCTGAACTCATGGTACAGCAATATCAGCTTGAAGATGTCTCCCCGGGAGAGTGGTACCAAGATGTCATTTATTATCTGCTCAATCATAAGTGTCTGTTGCATCTGGAAGGAGTCCAAAAGAGGGCCCTCAGATTGAAAAGCAATGGTTATATGTTACAGGGGTCCATTCTCTATAAAAAGAATCATGAGGGTGTTTATCTAAGATGCCTCGGCAAGGAGGAAGAAGAATGTGTTCTGAGGGAGTTTCACAATAAGTTTGGCACAGGCCATGGCTCGGGTTCTTCTACGGCACATCAGATATTAAGGGCAGGGTACTATTGGCCAATCGTCTTCAAGGATGCCCATTGCCATGTTCGTTCCTGTCATACGTGCCAGATCGCTGCCACCAGGGAGAAAAATGCTGCTGTCCCACTGTAGCCCGTGCTGGAGGTAAGGCCTTTTGCACAATGGGGTCTCAACTTCATTGGTCCGGTAAGCCCTCCATCATTTGTGGGACACAAGTACATTTTGACCGCTACTGATTATTGTACTAGATGGACGGAAGCAATAGTTTGTAAGCATTGTACAACTGAAGTAGTTACTGATTTCTTAGAAAGTTTCATTTTAAATCGCTTTGGTTGTCCGTATGCTCTGGTATGTGATAATGGACCTGGCTTTGCCTCATTGAAATTTGCTAGCTGGGTGTTTGACTATGGGATTGCCCTCAAATTTTAATCCAATTACTACCCTTAGGGCAATGGCCTTGCCGAGTCCACAAACAAGAATTTGATTACCGTGATCAAAAATCTGCTAGATAGGAATCCCAAGGACTGGCATACCCAGCTCCGTTTCACCCTTTGGGCTGATCGCACCCACCATAAGGCTTCCCTTGGTGATTCCCCGTTCCACCTTGTCTATGGCCTTGAGCCAATATTCCCCATCCACCTGAAAATTCCTACTCTTCAGTTCGTCAACGATTTTTATGAAGGAGGAGATCGTAGGGAAGCTCGTTTAGCTGAACTTTTACATTTAGAGGAAGTTCGAGACCGTGCCATAGAAAATTTTGCCAAACATCAGGGCGTAGTAAAGAGATGGTTCGACTGTCGAGCCAAAATCAAGGCCTTTAGGATTACAGATTTGGTCCTATATTGGGACAAGGCCCATGAAAAGAAAGGGGGACACAATAAATTCGACAAGCTCTGGCTTGGCCCCTTTCAGATAGCTGAGATTTTGGGAGATAATGCCTTCCGCTTAAATAACTTAACCGGTGAAAATGTCCCGTTGCCAGTCAACGGGCAGCACCTGAAGCATTACTTCCAAGCTTGAGCTCCTTCGAGCTCTTTGCTGTAAATACCTGTGCATAGGTTAGAGTAGTTGCTTTCTTGCTTGTTTGTGTTTTGTTCGCGTCGCCTTTTTTGCTTTCTCCCTCCCAGCAGTTTTGTTTCGAAAGAGGTTTCCCGCTCCTTTGTGGTGGTCGTGCTTGCCTAACAAGCGGTTCACTTTGCTGTCCATTCTTTGTGTTCTCTGGCTAAACATTCACTCTAGACTATCGGTCTTTGCAAAGCTGTCCGCGAATGATTTCCCTGTCTGAATTCTGCTCAGGACTTGACCCTTCGCCGGATCTTCTTACCCACATCTCGGATCTCGCACAAATTACATAAATAATAAATTCTGAAGGACCATGCTATGGTTGTCACGACACCCAAGTGAGTGAAAAATCCTAAGTCTACTCCAGTGACCATTGCAGTCTCAAACCCATTGTAGGCTTCAATGCTTACCCGGTCGAGCTAAATGGTAAAAGAGAATTGAAATATCAAAGCAAAAAGAGAGAAAAAAAACTCTAAAAAATATAATAAACGACCGTATGGGTGTTCAGATAACTCTACCGGGGCTATGGACGCCCGGCCGGCAGTAGAGCAATATCTATGAGATTGTAGCATCAACTCCGCCGGGGCTATGGACGCCTGACTGGCAGCGGGGCAATGTCCAGGTTACTTTTGGTGTTAGGCAACTTACGTAGCTCACTTGGTTAAAGTAATAACCTTGGTTACTATCCCTAGGAAAGGAATGAATTCACTCCACACACACTTTCGAGATGTCATGTAAGCTGACCCAATTAAGGATCTCGTTCTCCCGGATTCATCCCTAGAAGCCGTTTCTGGTCTGCGAAACCAGAGATTCTAGGTCCTGAATGAATATTTATCCCTAGAACGCTCCGGAGCATTCTGTAGTGGAGTCGCCATTTGTTGTGCCCTCAACACACATGCCCCGTTTAGAACGGGGACCCTCTTTTCTTTTGCCTTGTCGGGTCTTTCGGACTCGCCTCCTTTTACATGCCCCTCTTTTTTTTTTGACATTTTGCATGGTCGATATTACCCTAAAGTTTCATCCTAAAATCAACCGTGGTTTCCCTTTTGGTTTTTTGCTGCCCTCCGGGGCCTCGTGGGTTCCTTGGGCTCTTTTTGGCTCTGGGGCGGCCCTAGGCCCCTCTGAGATTCCCTTATCGGGCTTCCCCCTTTCGTTCGCCGCCCCGGCGGCGTTCCCCGGGTGTCTTTCTGCCCTCCAAGGCCTGCCCTGTCATTTGCCGATTTGTGGTTCTTTGAGGGTTTCCCGGGTGGCCCTGCTCCTTCGAGCCCCGGGCTGCGGAAGTCCGCGTCTGGACTTCCGTCCCGGGATCGCCATCCGCGACAGCGATCCTCCGACGGCTGCCCGCCCCTCGGGCTCCCGGGTTTTGCTCGTCCCCGCCCTCCAAGTGCAAAGCGAAGCCCTCGGCAGCGATCTCCCTTCAGCCTCCCGCTCGCCGGGATCTGAGCTTCCCTTCGCTACCACCGTTCGAAGTTCTCGTGAAGTTCCACGGCGGCCGTTGTTGCATGGCTTCCCGCCTGTCGGATCTCGAAGTCTTCACCGTCGCCGCCGACTCAAATTTGAAACCCACCAACTTTTGGCGTGATCGTACGTGCAATAAATGCGAGCATTAATGACTGATAGGGTATATAAACCGTGGTCCCCAATGTCATTTTAACTTGGCGAATTTGAGCAAATTGGAGCGGCAATTAAATTGGAGCCCACTGCAATCAGCATCATCACGATCATCGACATCAGCATCGCCCCGTCAACCCTGCTGGTGAATCCCATCAACTTCCCGCTTAGCGAATTGGAGGTAGGCCATCCTCGTTCGCCCTCCCGCTGTTTTTGATCTTTTTGTGGATTTCGTTAAAATGAACAATGAATTAAATTGCGTAAAATTGAACATCACCCCGTCGCACCCATAACCCATGTCTTCGAATTTGCCGGAACCCATCAGAATCACCCTCACCGCCGGCCTGGGACTTGTCCGCGTCGTGGGCGTTCTTCGTACAGTGCAAAGGTCCCCGCCGAGCCCGAAACCCTCCATCGCCGTCGGAATCTGGAGCCACAAAACCCCTGACGGAGGTCCGCCCTTCCAAGCTCGGGTCTCTGGGTTTCCCCTCCCGGACCTCCGCCTAAAACTCACCGCCATTTTAACCTCAGAATCTCTTGGCGTCTTTCGGCGTCCTCCTTGCTGCCCCGCGACCCTTCGGGCCCGGCCGTCCGGAGTTCCATCCCCGGAACTCCGTGACGGTTCCACCGTCACTTACGGCAGAACCCTGCTGGCTGCCCGACCTTCGGGCCCCGGGGTTCCTTCCGCCGCCGCCGTCGCTTGAACTTTGATGAAATTTCCCTGCGGCTGTCATCCCGTGATGCCCCGCCTCCCGGGCCCTGTGGGCCTCTTCGCCGTCACTATCTGTACTTCGCGGTGGCCGGTGTCTCCCATCTCTCTCGTCGCCGGGTCCCGGTCTGTCTTTCACCGCTGCCGTTGAAAACATCGCACAATGCATGCGGCAGCCTGCACCTCGCGTCGTTCCACCTCCCAGGTCCTGGGACGCCTTTCGCCGCCGTTGCCTGTGAGTTGTCATAACTTCCCGGCGGCCGTCCCCTTGCGTCCTCTCGTGGGCTGGAGCCTAAACTTCACCTCGCCATCGCCGCTGGGCTACATTGCGAAGTCCATCGGTGCCGAACCTCCATCGGCTCCCCACCCTACGAGCTCCAGTTTTCTCCTCTCCGCTGCCGTTCAAAACGATCAAAGATTACGCGGCGGCCGTCAGCAGGCGTCCTCCCAGCCTCTGGGGCCCGGTGCTCCAAGTGCTGTCTTGTCTAATATTGTTAAACCAAACTTGGAATCGGCCGTCTTTTTGCTTCCTGGGTTCCGGCCTCCGGGCTTCCGCCGCCGGACTTTCGTCCGATGTCCGCCGCCGCCGGCTTCCTTCGCCTGACTGCCTTCCGGCCTGAAACCTCCGAGGTCCTTTAAATCGATCCAAATCAATTCAAATTAGGAATCTGACTTTGACCCACGTCCTAAATCATGCCATTCTCCATCATGAGTCTCTTAGAACATCAAAATCTGACCAACAGGGTTCTCCGGGAACTGTCAGTCGTGTTTTCCCTTCCTGGTAGCATTCCTGCCAGGGAAGTCCGGCCCTCTGGGCTCGGATTGCTCAATTGCCCTAAAATGAAATCGATATCATCTAAGGATTAAAGTTATGATGTATTTGAATGGTTATTTAGATGATATACTCGCAATATGGACTAACATTAACGTTTTCAGTGTTTTGTTGTGCTGACTTCGCCCTTTGCTTGCAGGATATATGGAATCGACCGCAGAAATTTCAAGGGCCTCTACCGAAAAGGACAAGGGTAAGAAATCCGAAAGGGCCGCTCGTGGGAAAGACCACAAAGATCAGATGAAGTTCCAATTTCAAGGTGAGCCGCTCCAGTCGAAGGTCTCGACGGACTAGAAAGAAATCTCGGACACCAATATAGGCCAGGTGGACATAGATGAGTTCACCCAGAGGGTCAAGGTCGACCCTAAAACAAAGAATGCCTGGTTAATACGCCAAAGTGGAATTGCCAAAGCTGCCAGCTTCCCTCCGTCTCTAATAGCACATGAACTGGTATTGGCTTGCTGAGAAGCCTACCAAACAAATACCAGAACAATTGTGGACAAGGAAGGGAATATCCTTGCTGACATGTCTCCGGAGGGAATCACAAAAACATTCCACATTCCTACATTTCCACATATGCAAGTCCCCACTTTAGAGCAGTGTCAAGCGGCGTGGGATGCCAATCTGTTGAGCTGCAATAAGTCAATCAACATTTACTAGTTAAAGGAGAAACGGGGCAGCGCTGCAAAGGTTCCCTAAGAGTTGTTCGGCAGCGATTTTCAAGAAGACTATCACGACTTGGTGACCATGCTAAGCAGGGTCATGGGCCTCCCAGCAGCCGCCTACTTCCAGGAGTGGATGGCTTACTACATCGAGCAAATCATACGAGGAAATGAGGACGTGAAAACCAAAATCTCGTTCGACTGGGGGAGCATCATCAGCAACTGCTTCCACAAGCAGTTCGTGAATGTCAAGAAAAGCAACAAGTTCTACATGACCTCGTACCTGGTGTACTCCTTGGCAGATAAGAGGCAATATAGTGGACTCTTCACGGCGCCGGATGGGGATCACAAACGAGGGCTTAAGCCTTTTGACCGGTACCCTCAGCTACAATACCGCTACTTCAAAAAGGAGTACCGTCGGGTCAATGATGCCTTCATAGGCCATATTATCAGATTAATAGTCAGGGACTTCGAGAGAAGGGTATCTCACAGCGCCAGGGCACTCTTGAAGGAGTATGCCTTCTTATATATTCAGTTCCCTAAGTTCACTTACATCCGTGTCCAGGGATTCACAGAACGATCAAACAAGTTGCCGAGATACCCGAACGATAGGATTATTCTCCTAGAGCTTTCCCAGTAGCTCCAACATATTCAAGCGGTCTTCAACAACAAGCATGTAGTAGGGATCCCTTATCCCATGACCCTCGGCCAGGGCCTCTATCAACTGCAAACATCTCAATGCGCCGGCAACTCAGAAAAGGAACTCAAAGAATATAACTTTGAATGGTACATAGCTCGCCCACGAATGGACCCCCACGGCCACGTCAGGAAGGCGCTAGGGCCGGCATATGCCCACTAGTACCATGTTGAAGATTTCTAGGCGGATTGTAAAGATGATAAGGAGGTCCGCAAGAGACACTACATGCGAATGACAATACAATTTTTGAGGAGGGTGCAGTTGTTTCTGGTGCCAGACCAACTTGAAGAGGATGAGTCCACCCTTGTGCACCCAAGGTACCCTACGGTTGCCGACCTGGCAATCCCCTCCATCGACTGGGATGAGCAAGATGTCGAGGACCTGGATATTATCACGAAGCCAATTATAGCTTGCACTAAGGAGTGGGTTGATGGGTAGGTGGCACAACTGGAGCAACAGTGGGTCACTTTAACATATGAAGTGCTCAAAAGTGAACCAAGCGCCACAGAGGACATTGCCACCTCCCCATCAGCTGGTGAGACTTCCAAGTCTCCCCCCATCACCAGGTCACAGAAGAGAAAAGAGGCAGAAACAACACAGTCCGGGGACCCCAAAGAATAAGCAACAAAGGATACGAGAGGCTCATCTCTCAAGAAGCTTAAAAGGACAGTGGTCACAACAGAGGCGCAGCCTCCATTGCTCCTTCCTCCCCCGACTGGTGTGTTTCCCACCTCTCAGGCCGCAGCCACCTCATCCCCACAGGCGGTGGACATTTCTGTCCACCTTGCCTCTTCGCCCCTGGCCGGGTCCATAATCAATATCGACTCTTCCTCGAGCATGACCACTTCCCCTTTCTCTGCTGCTGCCATGTCACCTATCACCTCCCTGCCTCTGGCAACAATACCATCGCCTGTTCCCCTTTCTAGCGTGCCCGAGGCTATTACACGGCACTTGCAGAGTCTTCCTCCTGAGCTCTCACAGATTTTAATGGACCCTACTCTCCAGGCTGCCCTCGCCCAAGCCCTCGCAACAGCTTAGCCTTCGCAACCCCCAACAGTTTCGCCGGCCATGGAGGCCACAATGCAGATTTCCAAGGAGATGGAGGAGCTGGAACAGGGGGCTTCAAAGCCTATCGAAGAGGAGGCCGATGATTATTATGAGCAACCTGAATTTGAGCATAGAACCATCGACAAGGTTGCCTACGAGGAAGAAGAGACAGGCTCTTCCGAGAGTGGGGATGGAGAAGAGGGCTCAGGCGCCAAGGAAATTATTCAGGTTTTTGATGATGACGTTGAAGAAGAGTTGGCCCAGCAACCAAAGGATGTTGGGGAAGAGGTAGAATAGTCGCCACGTGGTGAAGAGGGACAACCGCAAGAAGAGCAACCTAAAAGGGATATCATTGAGGCTGAAACCCACGTTGAGAAGAGCCCCGAACCCGAGGCCACTGAAGAGAAGAAAGAAAAAGGGGCAACAAAAGAATAGGATCCCACTCAGATACTGACCACCAAGGCACCTGTTAAACACCTCGTGCTTTATCAAGACTCTGACGAGGAGGAGGATGCTGCCAAGGAAAAGGAAGAGCTTGAAAAGGAAAGGGAGGCAGAAGTCTTGCCTCTGACTGAGATGGGTGAGGGCAGCCATGATGCACCCAAGGATAAATCCCGCATGCCTGACTGGCTGGAAAAGTAGCTTGAAAAGACTACTCCTGTCCTGAGCGACCCGAGGTCGAGATTGGAAGCCATCTTGGCTCTATTTCTAGCCACAACAAAGAAGGAGAAGAAGCCTAAGGTCCGTTCCAGGATAACCATGGACGCTTCTGGCTCCCCGGCTGCACAAGTAGCAATGCCAACTGTTGGCCAGGCCGGAGTAAGCTACAATATCTCCACGATCGACCTAGGGACAGCCATTAGGGAACAAAAGGTCAGACATCTTGAGGAGTCAGTGGCCACGGTAGTGCATCTGATTAAATAGGACAAGATCACCAAGGATGAGCTAAAGGCGCAGGTTACTGCCCTGACCGATTATATTCAGCAGTGGTCTTCAATAGACGACCTCCCCGCTACCTCCACAACCGCGCCACAGCTGCTCTCCAAGGAACAAATAGATAAGCTAGAGAGGAGGAAAAACTTGGAGAAGACCACAGAGGATTGGTTCCAGCAGGTTGCAAGCTTCGGAAATATAGGAATCGGCTTGGCTATGCAGATAGCCAACAAATTCCTAGACCTGGTTCAATCCTTGGAAAGCATGAAGAAACTCTGCACCAACTTCCCTGCAATCTACGACTCTACCTTCCCGAAGGTTGAGGCCATCCTTCAAATGCCAGAAAGCACATTGGAAGAAAAGCTAGAACTGAAGAAGGAGGATCATTGGTTGGTAGACATATGGCGCAGAGACCTCATCAACCGAAAAGAGAGGATGGAGCAGATCAAGAGCAAGGTGGATCCGGATATTGCATGGATCAAAGAAATTCGAGTAGAATGTGTCGAGTACCTTAAGCTGATAACGGGCCATGATATGCCCACGGTGCAATTGGATGCAGAAAAGGTCAGGTCATACTTTGAGGAAAAGATGAAGGACGGGACAGCCGAAAATATCACAACGGACTTCTTGAGTTTTGTTGCCCGTGCCTTCGATAGATCAGAGCTATTCAGAGATCAGGGCTCAAAGTATGACGAGGATTGGAAGTGGCTGGAAGACAACACCAAAGAATGGAGCTACCAGGCGTTTAGATGCGAAATCCTCGAGGTAGACAAGCTCCAGGCCGTAATCCTCAAGCATATTGAACACGCAGCCTCTGAGGGGCAACAAGACAGCCCAGCCAAGGAAGAAGACTTCCCAGAAGAGTAGCTAAAACCAAAGAAACATCAATTAGCTACAGGATGAAAAGGTAAATAGTGTCATCCACTAGATGACAAAATAGGGAAAAGACAAAAGATGTTTTTTAATTGTAAATCTATTTGGGGTAGGTGAAACCTTATTTTGTAATGAATCTTGGCCACACAATTGTAATGAATCTTGGCCATTCATTTGACTTTTGAAAAGTTATAAATAGAGCACTCCTCTCATTTGCAAAGAGAGAGTTGAGTTGTTGTAAAGGCATGCTGCTGAAATTTATGAGAAATAGCATTGACTTGGTGCATTTCCTTGTTTTCTCTCATGTCAATTGATTCACTTCTCCAATATTAGATGTTTAGCTTGGATCTCTTTTCTGTTTAGTTAGCTATTCATGTTATTTAGATAATCTTAGGAATGTTGTTTGGTGTTCATGAAAATTCCTGCTTTGTTGATGATCCCTTAGTCCATACTTTTTGCTGTTTGCTGAAGGTAGATAGCTGTGCAAAGTTAGCCTGGACTTGATTAAAGCTGCCTCAAACACTTATCTTTAGTTCATGCATGTATGTGGTGGATGAAGGATAAAAATCTGCAACCCTTAGAAGATTGCACAATTTTCATGATACTGTGAAATCCTTGGTTAAGTGGGATATTGTTTTGAAGGAATTGTCCATTGCAGGAACTCCATTATCACTGTTCGCAACAAGCTTTAGGCTTAGGAACTTTTCTTCCCCTTCGCTCTTTTTCACTTTCTTTAGAAACTGAACAATACCAAGGTTCATTGCACATTATAAAGCAAAATCTAACAACTAGATGGAGTTTGAGACTGCTGTTTGAACCTACAGCCAACACATAACTGCCTTCATGCTAAAAACTCCTTTTCAAAGATCCAACTTCATGCTTTATGCCCATACTTTGTATTTCTGTAAGGCCGCCTTGTGATTCCAACAAATCACATCAAACTACTGAGGTATCTTAGCACTGTCATGACCTGACAACTGAGAGACCTTGGGATAGTGTTCTGCAACTCGATTGTGGGAGATTGTCTTTCAAGAGAGGTAGTGCACCTACGCACTGCCTGTGTTGAGAAGTGCATAAAAACACCATCAACAAGACTCAAACATAGCTACAATAAGAAAATCAAAAGCAAGACTTTCCAAGTCAGAGAACTAGACTTAAAAGAAAATAAGAAGAATGTCTCAAACCCAAGTAGCAAAGGCAAGTTTGAACCTAATTTGTTAGGACCTTTTGTCATCATAGCAAGTTACAAATCAGTGGCATATTAATTATCAACACCTGAAGGGGAACCTCTACAGGAGCCAATGAAAAGCTCCCATCTCAAAAAATTTTATGCCTAGGTATAAAACCAAAAAAATCCAAAAAAAATAATAAAATATCCTAAAGAAATGGTTACTTCGGTGAAAACCTGGCAAACAGGCATCTTGGTGACAAAAAAAAATCAAAAAGCAAAAAATCCAAAAAAATTAGAAAAAGGATCAAAAATAGTAAAGAGAAAAAAATCATCCTATAGTGAAAACCACTTTGGTGGCACTATGGGCAAGTACCTTAGTGAAAACCTGGCAAACAGGCACCTTGTGTAAACAAGCACTTTCCATCCACCAGGCTCTTTATGGCTTGATCTACATCATCCATCCATTTAGCTTCCATCATCCATCACATCCATATCTCCATCCATCACTCATCCACTCGCATCTGCACCATAGCTTGGTCTTGTGTTTGTATCATGATCCCTCCTAGTACTACTCGGCCTATCCCCATGGTCAGTTTGTCTTGCCTTTATCGGAGTATTCTATTGCGTCACGCTAGGGGCATGTTCACATTAGATCAGATTCGTGTATATTCTTAAAATCCTCAAATAAAAAAAAACCAAAAACATTAGAAAATCAAAAAAATCCAAAAATAGGTCAAAAAGTCAGTCAAAAAGTCAAAAATAGAGCCATCTAATCAAACTACGTCATCTCTGAGCTTGAACATAGGAAAGGTTGATCTTTGATCATCCCCTGAGACATTTAGGTCAGTCCTATAGGAGTCTGTCATAATAAACTGATATTTCATCATGTATATCATCATTTGTAAATCGGTTGAGTCGTCAGTCGAACTATGTGGTCTCTGCATGTATAACATAGGCAAGGCTAATCTGTCGATCAGCCCCTGAGACCCCTAGAATAGGTCTTTAGGTTAGTCTCTCGGTCAAAATCTCAGAAAATTCTAAAAAACATTGAAAAATCAAAAATTAAAACATTTGTAAAACCTTAAAATATACCAAAAAATAGCCTAAAAAAATTTCAAAATGTCAAAAACATCCAAATATTTGAAATAATCCATTCGTCTCATCTCGCTTACACCTGGAATAAACACCACTCATAATAAATTGATTGTCATCCTCAACCTTTGGTGAAATAATTAGAAACAAGTCTAGCAGCTTAAAAAAGTAAAACTCAAAAGTTTCAAGTCTCAAGTCTTAGTTAGTATGTAAACAAGTTGGTCAATTCTTTGTGTCGATAGTCCATCATCGAAACAGTCCCATATCAATCATCTAATAACATCATTTCCTAGGATGTATCCTTCCTACAAGGGGAATTATTTATCAGAAAGAACACTTTGGATAAATGAAATGACGTACCACCATCCACTAACATGTCCTAGGATGTATCCTTCCTACAATGGGCATTATCTTTTGGCAATAGTTTGAGTCCTTATCCTTAAAAATACATTCCCTTATGGTTAGCGGTATTGAAGAACATCAGCTTGTTTGTGTGTTTTATCTTTGTCTTTTTATTTCTTATTGCGCTCATTCCAAGAACCTCTCGATGATATCCGAATGAAGGATTTAGAGAGATAGGAATGGGGAAAAGATCATTATCTTTTGTCTGATGTTCTTGTTATACATTCTTGTAAAATAACTTGGTGAATACTTTCTTTGTTAGACATGTATAGAGGATGTTTTGGATAGCTTGTTAACTATTGCATTGATTGGTAATACCTTTCCTTGTTTTGGTCTGAGGTGTTTAAAATTTCTAAAGTGCATCCTAGCAAGGTTTCCGTATGTTAGGTTTGAACAAGAATACTCCTATCTATTTGTTGAGTCAAAGTCCATCACACTAAGTACAACACCATCCTCGTCCTTTATACCTTGATGCATCATTCTTAGGCGTGTTATCAAACATAAAGTAAGTGACCCTTTTAAAATCCCAATCCTTGACAAGCAAATCATCCATTTCTCATCATCATCTCTCATAATGTTGGCTTGTTGGAACCTCTTGTCATCATCTAATGTCTTCCACACTAACATCATAGCATGAATAGCTAATCATCATCACCAATACATCCATCATGCATCCATTATGCATTCACCTTGCATCCATAAATCATCAGTATTATGCATATCATCTCACATGCATAATCATCATCATAATATAGATCTGGTAGTCTAAGCATCTCATAAATCATCCATTGCATAATCACAACACAACACATCATCAATCTCATCCATCTCGCATCATATAATCATTTAAGTTTTTTAGGATAATATAGATATATTATTCTAAGCATCTTAAAATCATCTCATTTACATCATCATCCATAACCATCCATCTTGAACCTCTTTATCGCGAGATCAACCATCAAATTGAATCTTTTTGCTTGATCTCTCGAGGGGGCAATGTACCAGTGTACTTCTTTCCGCCGGGGCATCCAAAAAAATCAAGAATTTTTTAATTTTGATCACAAAAATTTTATTCTTTGAACAAACACAACAATTACATTGCTTCAAAGAGGGGCAAAATGTAGACATGCAAAATTAACATTGTGCATTCAAGCAAGTTAATTCATCAACTAAACTAAGTTTCACTTTAGGTCCATTCATCAGTTAACTAGGTTCACCTTCATCCATTCATTAGGTAATCTCATCTCCTAAGGTCATTAATTTAAAATCAAACAAACATTATCATCAACCTTTTTAATCAAATAAATCAAATGCATACTCCATCCTTTTCTAAATTAAATAAATCAAATACCTAAGTCAAAAAGGTCAAATCATCTTAATCATCATTAAACTAATCTAACCATGATTAAATGTTAATCTTCACCACTTGCATCCTCTAGATATCTCCACTTGCACAAATAAATCAATTTATTGATTTACTAAAACCCTCATTTTCACTCAACATGGCATTTATGGGGAATATTTCATCAAATTTGAAAAACATTTCAAGTTGACTTGTCCCTCCAACATTGCATTTATTTCTCATTTTCTTGTCCCCCTCTCAAAATTTATTGCCCAAATTTGAATTTGAAATTCCCTCTCATGGGTACACTTCCCAAATCTTGCACATCCCTTGGCCTATCACCACTTGACAAGTGGCCTCTTCTCATTGGTGGATCTTTAGTCCCACATTCATCCATTTGGCCAATCTCTCATCAAGGAAATCTATAAATGAAGGCCTTAATCTTCATCAATCTATCCACAACTTTTATGCAAGGTTACTCTCTTAATTTGAGAACTAATCTTGATCTTCATCATATTGGCATTTGCATCATTTTAAGCTTTGATCAAGGATTGGGAAAGGGTCATTTGCACATTTGACACCAATCCACTATGGAATAGCTATTTGTTGTTGTTTTCATAATGCTTTTAGTTTTCTCTTGTCATGCATTGCATTTGGAAGCATTCACAAGGTATTTCATAGGAGTGTTATTGAGAGATTTGTAGGTACTAATCCTTGTTTGAAGTTAAGTATGTGCAGATTTTAAAAGGCACTCATAGGAATATAAGAACTTAGATTTCTCAAAAAAAAAAACTTTGATAGCATGCTAGAAATTTTAAATAGATTGAATAACCAAAGGAAATTTTTAAGAGAAAATCAATGTCACATAAACTAAAAAATCATAAAGAATGCAAACCAAAACTCTGAGAGGTTATGAAAAATCATTATGACATAATACATTGAGAGCTTCCAAGATTGATGATAAATACAAGCTAGGTAGTGAGTTTATATAGAACTTGGTTGAAGATGGAGGTGACAAATCAACCAATGAGAATTGACCAGCAAAACCACCAACATTAAATAAAGTGATGAAAAATTAAATACTCCACCCTTACAAGGTGGACAATAACTCATCATTTTATCTCCTAGTTATTAAATAATTAACTCACTTTATTATTGTAAGAAAGCTTAATAAATGTGTAGGAAAAACCTATAACTAAGGGAATTAAATATCCCACTAGTAAATAAAAACCTACACTAATAGGTCCTTGAGCCAAGTTTTGAACCAAGACGACCACCTCCAAAGGAGATAAGTGCTTTCATAGAGAGTGTGGCCACATAAGTAGTTTAATCTTGTTCACACTGAAAGCCATTGATTTTTCATACTCGATTTTGATAAAGGCCCTCAAAGAGGAACTATGGAATCTCAAATTCATTATGTGCTATCTTGGTTCCTTGAAGCTACCCGAAGTGGGTGAGAATGTTCTCATCTAGTGGGCCAATTATCAAATCAATATTTATCTAGCTTTTATGTGATAACCGATATTTTGGAGGTTGTTACCATTAAATGGGAACTAATTTACCATTAAACAACACTCTTGCTAAGGTTTGGTAAAATTTTGTCACTCTTTCTAGGTTTTGCTAAAATGTTAATTTATATGTGAATTTAGGTTAAAAACACCTAAAAATCCCTACCTAGTTTTCTTTTCCCTATAATTTATTTCTAAATTTTCATTGACTTGCTCCCCTGATTCTTGCTGTCATTACTCATTTTATTAAGCCCTTTGCAACATTAAGTTACCAATCCCTTGATTGTCTCCTAATTCTCACATTAAGGTTTGAATTTTGTTTCTTCTATGCTTGGGAGATAAAATAACAATCTTCACACTCTCTCATTCAAGGAAAACCCTAGGAATCTCAATCTTAGGTATGCAAACGAGAAAGAGATCTTGCAACAAGGTTGTCCTAGGGTCTAATTATAGACTATGGATGGGTTCACCAGCAAGATAGGACTTGGAAGGATAAATGAAAAGTAAGATGTAATTCTTAAAACCCTAATATGATGCAAGACTACCCTAGATGACCTTAAAATAAATGTAAATAAAAAAAAGAACTATAAGAGCAGAGATGTGCACCTAGAAACCTGAAGAATATTGGAATAAGCTCTAAAACACTCAAAATCATAAAATTGGGGCATACTAGGACTCATACACCACTTTGGGCATATTAGTCCCAGACTAGGGTTTCTTGTCTCGAACAGGTTTTCGGTAGTGTAGGTTTTGGATATAGAAAAATCTAGAAATTCAATTTGTAGTGGGACTCATATGCCACTTCTGGCATATTAGTTCCATTGTGCTTTTCCAGGAATTCAAAGTTTGGATCTGCACTTCAACCTCTACTTTTCTCTTCTAAACTAATTTTTGGATCTGAACCTGTACAAAATACCTGAAAAATAGAATATATGCTTGGTTTTCTTATGGGGGGTTTGCCGCAATCAAACCCCTAGTTCAGTAATTAAAACTTAATAAAAACAATGGAAATTGAATGTAAATATGAACATAAACCCTAACCTTAAGTGTGTCTAATATTAGGAAATCTGAAAATTTTAATGCAACCCTATTCTAATGTGTAATAATGAGATGCATGAATGAAGCTTGAATGTAATGACTTACTTTGAGAGATGTCAAATAACCCTAATAAGTCATGATGATTCGCATAACTTCCTTAGGCCGAAAGTAGAGTGATAATGGAGGATGGGATTCCTTAGGAAAAGTCATTAGGTTTTGCTTGATGACTAGTTTTATCTACCCAACCTAGAATCCATCATGATTTACCATAGGACTCTATAATCAACCCTTGACATTGCTAAATCTTGAATGAAAGTGAGCTTGAAGACCAGCAAAAACACTTTAGTGTTGCTCCAAGACTTCAAGTTTACTCGCTCTTGAAACTTGAATGCTTTTGTGAAGGAATGCTTGAAAATCTTCAATGCTTGGATCTTGAAATTGCTCTTAAATGATTTCTTAGATGAAATAATTACTTAGAAGCTTGCTTATATTGGCATTTACATCTAATTTACCGATATTCAGATCAACCAAAAATTTGAATTAGAAAGTTTAATTTCCTGCTCAAGCCCTAAAAATCCCCAAATGGAACTCATATGCCACCTCTTGGATATGGGTCCCACCTAGGGTCACTCATATTCCCAAGGTGGCATATGAGTCCCACCCTAGATTTTCACAATGGGTGATTAGAAAATTATTCCTTGTTTCAATCTAAACAAGCATGTTAGAACATTTGTTTGATATTACAATTTTACCATAAAGAATCAATGAAATCACTTGAGAAATTTCACTCACAATAATATAAAATAATTCATATGTAAAAAAATATTTATTTATTGGTCTCCCTCTACATGTATTTATTATTCATTAATTAAGAAGTCATGGATTCTTTGAATAGCTCTTCGATTTTTATATTTTATTATTTCATTTTTGGTTGTTATACTTATGAATATGATAAGTTGATTTTTGGTAGCTTTATCAAGAGTTGTGTCATTAATCTCCAAAGATATTTATTTAACTTCAGGGTATAAAATTATAAATGTAGTTGTAAAAAGGAAATAGGAGTTTTAGCCAAATATAGAAGGATTTATTGATAGTATATTGGAGGATTATGGTTGAAGATGTTCATTCTAGGTTGACACAAAATTGCTTCAACTATTATTTCACTAAGGTTTATGCTAGTATTTGCTTAATTATTAAAGTGCATAATTTATATATATTTATATATGTGCATGTTCAATCAAAATAATGATATTTCTTGGCACTGTTTCTAATATATATAGGAACTATATATTTAATAGCATTTTATTTATTATATTTATATTTAATTATTTTTGTGAGGATTAAAAATCATTTTTAAGTTTAACATATTGGGTTTTGTGTGGTTTTTTAAACTAGAGGTGTTGGATTAGTATTTGATAGGTTAACTATGTTTGTGGAACTAGCCATTATGCTTTTATTATTGTTTTTGTTTTTGTTTTTGGTTTTGGTTTAAAGCTTATGTATTTGATTGTTACTATTTGATGGGATTTGGTCCTTTTATATGGTTAAGAGTAGGCTGATCTTGAAACCTATCTTTATTGATTTTGTTTACTTCCCAAAGTTGTATTGATAGGATTTGTTATGGCTTTACTCATGAGTAACTAAGTATTATTCATGGTTATGGCAATTATCTTAGTGAATTTTATTAGTTTGACTTCACTTTAGTATTAAAATCTATATTGTTTGACCCTATTTTAACTATTATTTTTATATAATCATTATCTCAATTTTAAATTCCATAGTGGCACAATATCAATAGTCTAAAGCTGGATGGAAAATATCATTCTACTATATTGGTTCGGTCTTGTATTGTGTTAAATTTATGTTTGAACATCAACTTTACACTATTGAGTATATCAATTTTTATCCAACGGTAATGTTGATCTAACTTTAACTTAATAAACTCTATATCTTTGGTCTAATTTGAAATATTTTGTGACTTCAACTTTAACTTGTTATTGTCTATTCATAATTTATAGCATTAACTTTAAACTTGATAATTTTTATTTATAATGTGGGTTTGAACTAGTCTTAGTTCTACCCCTTTGTGATATGAATCGAATTTAGGTCTTTCGTGGTTTCTACGGTCATGATTGGGGATCTATTTGAGGTATTACTTTTAGGTATTGGTATTATTTATGACTATTGATAAAAGTTGTCAATGTTAAATGATTATAACTTAGCAGATTTTTCCTGAACTAAGATCATGTTTCCTTTGGGATGTATTTTATCTTTTAGGAATGTCATCTATCACTCATAACTTACTTTGCACTATGGTGAGGGTTTTGGCTATGTCAAAGGCTTATTGTTAGCTATTCCTTAAGACAATGTTTATGTGGTCCATTCATTTTAAATGTTGGTGATATTTAATAACTTGATATTTGGTTTCAAACAAAATTAGGATTTGTTATTTTTCAGGGAAACAAAATAATTGTAAATTCTTATGTAATTTAAATGTGATAAAATTTTAGTAGCTAGAAAGGCTTATTATTTATATTGTTCTCATATATGATATTAACATTTGATTCAATGAGTGGAATAAAATATATGGTGATGAATAGGAGATGGATTGCAATAAAATGATGTTTCAATTAGCATGGTATTAATAAAAAATATATAGCTCAAATTTTTTGTCAAGATATAAAAATAATAAATTTTTTACAAAACTTCAAGAATCAAATTTTTTCAAACATTCTTAATTGAACAAACTAACAAATATTTTTGATTGATGCAAGATTGCTTTTAAGTTTGGGAATGCTCTTGCATCAAACACCCCACTTAGGAAAGGTAACAAAAGTTAGCTAACCGCACATCGACTTTTTTTCAAAGGGAGTTGAACCAGTTCCCGAAATTTTTGGTATCTCGTCTCCATACGTTTAATAGAATCTCGATGAGGATAATAGGTCATCCAGATCTCGCATTCCACAAACCAGTCGAGGGTTTTTCCCTTTATCTTTTTGTCGAATGTCCATTTTATGGGTGTACCGTACATATCTCCTGCAAATTCAATACCCCTTTCTTCTGTGAAAGGGCTATTCGGTCCCTGTGTATGTGCCAAATCTTTAATAGCTCGGTATTGTTCGTCTCTGCGCTCTGGGCAATAGCTATACACTGGGAATTTTTGTTGAGAATGGTAAGAAAGTGTCCACTGGAACCTCTCTTGTGTATTATCATGCACAGACGGCTCAAAATGCCAGTTTGTCCGCTCGTTGGTGATGGTATTTCTACGGTTATGTCTCACCGTCTTACCCACCTTGACTTTGAAATTGAGGTGGGTGCTGGCCTCGGCATGCATTTTGCAGCCTTCTTCTAAAGTAGTGCTTTCGGAATAAGTTACTGTGGGGTTTGACGATGAGGCGCCCGAGTTAACTGCGTGGAAAGCAAAGCTCTCTGTTTCAGGCCTCATTGTTACAGCGATCTCTGCAGGAAAGTACCGTTCACGTTTAATTTAATCCGGAATTTGCTCTTGGGAATTCAGTCGAAATGCTTTGCAGCGGAGGTTCTCGATTTTGAACTCGACTTCTATCAGGTTCCCGATTTTCTTGATCTCATGGTGGAGTTGAAGCTTGCAGTCCAGTTGCTGATGACTCAAAGCACGGCGGAGGTCTGCGGATTTCTCCTTGTAGTGGATTTCCCTCTTCATTGCCGGGCACGGGGAGTAGCAGTAAATTGTCCAAATCTCGTCAAGGGCTGAGTGATATGAAATTTTAAAGTCATTATTTATGCTTTTACTTGTGTATTCTAAGAGAATTTCTGTGAACTTGGAAGCCAGACATTTCATCAAACGATCTGCCATTTCTGGACGGACGATTCTCAGCGTTTTCCCTGCCAGTTCCTTCAATTTAGTCTCATTATCTGCCGTGCCCCTGAAATCAACAGAGCATGCAGCACAGAAGAGAGTGTTAAACGCTTTCTTGTATATTGATGCTTCAATTGGGCCGGCTTAACCGGCACACTCTCAGGGTACACTCCCTTAGGTGGCCTCGCCATGTGGGCCCTTTTACTCTGTACTTTTCTTTTTTCGTGGACTGATTTTGTATTTCTATTGCCAGTCCCGTTTCTATTCCGTTACTGTTTCCGTTCACGGATTTTATTTACCGTTTCCTCTGTTATGTTACCGTTTCTGTTGGCATTACAGTTTTTCCGTTTCCACCATTATGCTACTGTGGGAGCTGTAAGTGTTGCAGAATCGGTCACAGTGTCTCAAAGATTTTTTCGGCAACTACGTAAGCAAGCATGCTTTGCATTATATACTGGAGCAAGAGTTAGTATCCTCTCTGCAGAATCTCTGTCATGCGGAAGCGACAACTTCAATGTTGGTCTGCTGCGCAAAAGAGAAAATATAGTTTGATGCAGGCTTCTTAATCCCACATGCGCTGGGTGAGAAGAAACAATGGAGAAAGGGATTATAAGATGAAGCTTAAGATGCATGCTATTATGCAAAGAAAATGCAGATTTGTATTTGTAATCGCCGGCCGGGCTTAACCAGCACACTCTAAGCATTGACTGCTTAGGTGGCCGGGCCCACTCTTAACCTTACCTTTCCCTTTCGTACCGTTTTTGATCCACTCTTAACCCGACCTTTTTCGTTCGTATATTTCCGTTCATGGATTTGCCTTTGCAACCTTTTCAGGGAGTTCCGATGCCCTCTGGACGATGCTCATCTGCCTGAAAAAAGGCATGTCAGAGGCATGTAACATGCATATACCATAGATGAAACATCATACAAATTGATAATCGAGGGCCCACCAGGCTGGCAGCAGAAGTGACGGGAAGGAATAACGGAAGGTAGCGCCGTTATTTATTTAATTTTTTAGTTTTGCCGCTTTCTCTGTTCAAACGTAAACTTCAACTTTATTTATTTAATTTTGTAGTTTTGCCGCTTTCTCTGTTCAAACATAAATTTCAACGAACATGGGTGGGGCCATCCAAAAGAAACGTATTTAAGAAGCCTTAAGAGTTACATGGAGTTTGTTACAATGAACAAATAATTGGTTAAAGTGATTGTGGCTCCAAATTCCTCTCCACAACATAGACGAAAATCATTGCAATTACCACTATTATTAATATATTATATGATATTATAATAAATATATTATTATACTAGTTTTATATTATTATATTATTTTGTTTTATTATTATAATTATAAATTTTTATAATGCAATTAAATTTATATTATTATTTTATAATTATTATTATATTAAATTAAATTATATGATAATATTATATTATTATAATAAAATTATATGTTATTATACATTTATTATTATATTTAAGTTTGTTATATATGTTCATAATACAATTATATTATTATTTTATGATTAATATTATATTAAATTATATATTATATATTAGTTTTAGAATATTACAATTATTAAATTATTTTATTGTTATTGTATATATTTATTATTAAATTATATTATTGTATTAATATATATACATATATACATATATATATATATATATATATATATATATATATATATATATATATATATATATATATATATATATATATATATATATATATATTTATAGGTAAGTGTTATCAAAGGGGATAGCGCCCGTTTACAAAAGGTAGCAAAGGGCCATATGAGGCAGCAAGAAACTATCTAAGGAGATCCCATAATCAACATCCCCCTTACAACTATAGATATTGATACAGAATGCCTAAGTTCCAACCCATATCGATCAACCTATCCATGTTGTTCAACCTCAGCCATGACTGTTCGTGACCCATGAATCTGATGAAGGAACTCATTAGAGTTTATCACCCCCACCCGAAAGACTTCCCAAGCGTTAGCCACAAAGTTTTCCCTGGCTTCTTTATGTCGCCTCCAAGCCTCCACATCAGCAACTTCCACCTGATTCTCCTCAGTATCTGAATCTGAGTTCTCGAAGAACATACGAAGCTGACTTGACAGTCTCGTCGAAGGAAACTCTAACACCGCACTTGTTGCAGCCATATAGATCTCGGCCACGAGCCCCCAAGCTTCTCCACCATCCTTTCCCTCGAGCTCAGAATGTCTACCAGAGGCGCAATCACTACTTCAAGTATTTTACCATCGTATGTATGACCTTCTCCAGGGAATACCCCATTCACGACCCCGAGTAAAGCATCTAACATCTCAGGTCTTCGAACGCGAAAGAGGCGCTGGCATTACCCCACCCTGTCTTCATTTTTACAAACACAACTGACACCAAAGTGATGCACCATCCTTTGCCATTGGCCCTTAGAACTCAACTGTGACACATATACAGACAAGAATGAATGTGCCCCCTAGCGCATTCCTAAATAGAGCAATAAAATAGGAATCCAATGAGAAACCATGATAGCTTTCGACACCACTCCAGTACTGCATACCAAGCATATCTACTTTATAGATCCCCTGATAGTGTCTGTGCCATTTAACATGAGTTCTATGTACATCAACTCACAAGTCGCGGATCTCACCAGAAAGACCGCCGTCCGAACTTGCCATATCTGCATCTAGTATAGTTTGGAGTCCCGCCCAACGGTCAGTGGAGGCATCCACCAGCACATGAGTGATCTTGGTATACTCCCCAATTAGCCAACAAGTCTGCTACCTTGTTTGCTTCTCTATACACGTGTGTAAGGGAAAAGTCAACAAGCTTGCCCAAAAGTGACTTGATCAATTCCACCCAATTGCCCATTCACCAATTAGGAGAGTTCCCAGAAGAGACTGCCTGAATACAGATTTGAGAATCCCCCTCAATTTCCACAGCCTCAATACCTTTCTAAATGCAAATATGAAGACCCAGATCTAACGCTTCAAGTTCTACTACGTTGTTCGATTGGACCCCCAAGTATTTGGACGCCGCCCAAACACATTTACCATTCGTGTCTCTTATGATATAGCCAACTCCCGCTCGGCCTGGATTACCTTTGGCTGCGCCGTCAAAATTGAGTTTCCATTTTAACCTCACTGGGGTTAACCAATGAACCTTTTGCCTGTCCACTTTTGGAGCATGGACAACTTTAGATTTCAGAATCTTAAGTTTAGACCACATCTTCTGTGTCTCCTCATCCCACTTCATGAAGTTAGCTTTGGAGCCAATATTTGTTCTATTGTTTACGATTTCTATAATGGCTTCCTGAATTTTACCTATAACTTGTGTCTCTTCTAAGGCCTCCCCCTTGAAAATACGTTTATTCCTTTCCTTTCAGATGTGCCAGGCTACCATAGAAGGAGCCACAATCCAGATGCTATACCAATACTCAGACCTATTAGTCAACCTCCAGCTGTATTAATATATATTTTTATAATGTAATTAAATTTGTATTATTATTAGATGTAGGTGATCATATTTTCTATGTATTTGAAAGGAATTGTAAACTAATATATTTGGTATCATGATGCTAATAATGTGGAAAAGGTATTGAGGGTATGGGGGATTATTAATTTATACTGGGATAAGGATTTGGATAGCTAGATATCAACAAGTGGTTATGTTTTAACTCTATGGATTTAGAAGATGGATGATATGAAGGGAATATGAATGGAGTGGTAGACATAGGATCATGGATTATGGAGGGAGGATGTTGGATGACATTCATAGAGGTGCACCTTTATTGATCCTAGTTGGGAATTATAGGAGTGGGATGTTTAGAATGGGTGAGAGGGATATCAGATTGGTAGATGAGGGGATGAGTAGGTTGAGATGGAGGATGGGATTTTGGGATATAAGGACCCAAAGTGGACTTATTAGGTGGGGGAGATGTGATGGTGGAGTGGTCAACTTATATGAGCATTATCTTGTCATACAATATTCTCACTCCTCCATCCTAGCACCTATAATTAGGAAAGTATTTTTAGTGACTGAAAATTGAACTATAATTGCCACCATTGTGATCCACCTTCTTCATGAATGCATATGAAAACTAATACCAAGATTCCTAGAGAATCTAAATTATTAAATAATTTATAATTTCACTCTAACCATCCAAGGACACTTTCCAAGAGTGTTGAAGATACATGAATTATGCATAGGGTTGCAAGGTAAATGTCACCTTAACCCTAACATGTATTACTTAAAGTGAAAAAAGTCTCTTAAAATGATGTTAACTTGATGGATGGAGTGTTAGGATGTATCTTGAAAAAACACAAGAATTGGGAAGGATACATCTTGACGATGATGATTGGGTGTTGTTGATATAATAATGATATATCTTGAAACAACACAAGAATTAGAAAGGATGCATCTCGATGATGATGATTGGTGTTGGATCAAGGCTTGCAAGAAGGCTAAAAACAAGACCACAAATGTGATTCGATGATTTAATGTAGATTCCATAATTGGATTGCATGGATTGGGATCTTTTTATGATTTTGAATTGCAAGGAGTGATGGAAAAATTAAATAGATGGAATTAGATTGCATGGAGGAGTAGCCTATAGCTAGGTACCAATGACAAATGATTATGGGATAAGGGGATTAGGCTATAGAATGGAGTGATGGATGGTGAATGGGACGAGTTAAACTAAAGGAAGTATCGTGAGACTTTTCTATAATGGTTCAACATGCACAATGATAATCCTATAAGTATTCCCTTACCAATAACCACTAAGTTGAGCCTAGAACAATGCCCTAAATCTATGGAGGTTTTGAGGGACATCAAAAATATTTCTTATGCAATTGTAATTGATAGCTCTATATATGCATTTATATGTTTCAAGCTTAAACATTACTTGAGCAAGGGGAGTTCTAATTTGGCTCATGCCAAATATTTGTAAAGAGAATTAGATGTAGGTGAAAATGTTTTCTATGTACTTGAAAGGAACTTTAAACCAATTTTTTTCTTATCATGCTACTAATAATATGGGAAAGGTGTTGGACATATGAGGGATTTTTTATTTTGATTGGAATAAATATTTGGATGGCCAGATATCAACAAGTGGGTTTTTTTTTACTCTTTGGATTTAGGAGATGGAGGATGAGGATGCTTAGCTTTTGGATTAACATTTTTGGATACCATTATGGGTTTTTTCCTTTTGATGAATTGCTATATTTTTCTTTGGGATCCACATGGTTTTTGTTATTTATTTTTCTTTGGTGGGCCAATGTGGATTTTGGGATTGATTGCACTTGTTGAATGGATTTTTCTATGTTTTACCATGTCGATTTGAGGGGACATGGTGATCCTTATATTTTTATGGATGTGTATTTGTATGCATTTTTCATTAGGATCCAAATTTATTCTACTAGAAATGTTATGGGTGGAAGGAGATGGATACAATATAAAGGGAATATGAATGGAGTGATAGATGTAGGAGCATAGATGGGGTGTATATGGAGGCTGGTTGGGAATTATAGGAGTGGGATGTTTAGGATGGGTGAGAGGGATAGGGGATTGGTAGATGAGGGGATGAGTAGGATGAGATGGACAATGGGATTTTGGGATATAAGGACCTATAAAGGACTTAGCAGGTGGGGGAGATGTCATGGTGGATTGTGGGACATAGGGACCCAAAATGGATTTACAGGATGGAGGAGGGATATAGATAATTTTTTTGGTTGGTATGATGGAGGGGAGATGGTAACAAATGGTTTGGAGGAATGGTGGGAAACACCTATTTTGGTCTTGGGAGAAGTTCTCTTAGATTTCACAAAGATTGTACCAACATTTTTGGATTTTGAGCCTTGGGACATATAGTTAAGGCCTTGCGATAATGGATTTTCTTTGATTTGGATGGGCTCCAATATACCATGTTCATGTATGCCTAAGACTTTACCTTGATAGTTAATGTCATTGAGCATTTGGTTTAAAGTAGGGTGTTTATTATTTTTGAAGCAAGCTATTAGTTCATTGTTAGATGGATGAGGATGGATGGTTAAATTATAAATTTAGACCAAATGTTCTAAAACACACTATTTTTATTAACTTGTAATTCACAATGTACCCAACCCATGTGTTTTTTAATTTGTGTATATCTAGGTTTAAATTTGAAATAGCAGCAAAAAAATTGTTCCTATTATTGGGTAAATTGGATATACTTTTCCATAGTAGAGGTTACAAAACATGGTGTGTATTGGGTACCATGTGAAGTGTAGGTTACAAATCATGTTGTGTTTTGAAACCTACAAATTTGCATACCCAAACACATTGTCCTGAAATGATGTTAGTTGAAATGGTGATCTAGATATGTATAGTTATGAATATCATATACCAAATAAGATGTTTCAAAAGTTGTGTTTCAAAACACACTATGTTTATTAACTTTCAATTTGCAACATACCGAACCCATGAATTTTTTAAATTGTGTATATCTAGGTTTTCATTTGAAATAGAAATAACACAATTTTTCTTGTTATTGGGGTAACTTGGATATACTTTTCCACAATAGAGGTTACAAAACATGGTGTCTTTTGGGTACCATCTGAAGTCCAAGTTACAAATCTTGGTGTGTTTTGAAACTTGTAAGTTTTCATACACAAACACACTGTCATGAAATGATATTGTTATTTGAAATGGAGACCTAGATGCGTATAGTTATGAATTTATTATGAGAAATAGTAGGTTTCAAAATGTGGTGTGCTTCAAAACACATTGTGTTTATTAACTTGAAATTCATAATGTACCCAACCCATGTGTTTTTAAACTGTGTATATATAGGTCTAATTTTCAAATAGCAACAACACCACTATTCTTGTTATTGTGTAAATAGGATATAATTTTCCACTAGAGGTTACAAATCACGATGTGGTTTGGGTACCATGTTAAGTGTAGGTTACAAATCATGATGTGTTTTGAAACCTAAAATTTTTCATATCCAAACACATTGTCATTAAATAATTTTATTTGAAATGGAGACCTAGATATGTATAGTTATGAAGTTATTACGAGAAATAGGAGGTTTCAAAATGTGTTGTGTTTCAAAACTCATTGTGTTTATTAACTTGCAATTCGCAACATACCCAACCCATGTGTTTTTAAACTGTGTATATCTAGGTTTACAATTCAAATAACAACAACAATATTGTTCACACTATTGGGTAAATTAGATATACTTTTCCATAGTAGAGGTTATAAAACACAGTGTGCTTTGGGTACCACGTGAAGTGTAGGTTTCAAATCATGGCGTGTTTTGAAACCTAGATTATTTCATATCCAAACACACTATCATGAAATGAAGTTATTTGAAATGAATACCTAGATACATGTATAGTTACGAAGCCATTATGAGAAATAGGAGGTTTCAAAATGTGTTATGTTTCAAAACACATTGTGTTTATTAACCTACATTTCACAACATACTCAACCCATGTGTTTTTAAACTTTATATATCTAGGTATGAAATTCAAATAACAACAACATTGTTCATGTTATTAGGTAAATTGGATATACTTTTCCATAGTAGAGGTTATAAAACACGGTGTGCTTTGGGTACCTTGTGAAGTGTAGGTTACAAATCATGGTATGTTTTGAAACTTGAATTATTTCATATCCAAACACACTAGATCGTGAAATGAAGTTATTTGAAATGGAGACCTATATATGTATACTTATGAAGTCATTATGAGAAATAGGAGGTTTCAAAATGTGTTATGTTTCAAAAAACATTGTATTTATTAACCTGAAATTCACAACATACCCAACCCATGCATTTTTAAACTTTGTATATCTAGGTCTGAAATTCAAATAACAACATTGTTCATGTTATTGGGCAAATTGAATATACTTTTCCATAGTAGAGGTTATAAAACATGGTGTGCTTTGGGTACCATGTGAAGTGTAGGTTACAAATCATGGTTAGTTTTGAAACCTAGATTATTTCAAATCCAAACACATTGCCATGAAATGAAGTTGTTATTTGAAATGGAGACCTAGATATGTATAGTTATGAAATCATTATGAGAAATATGAGGTTTCAAAATGTGTTGTGTTTCAAAAAACACTATTTTTATTAACTTGCAATTCACAACATAGCCAACCCATGTGTTTTAAAACTAGATGTATATCTAGGTGTACAATTAAAATAACAACATTGTTCATGTTATTAGGTAAATTGGATATACTTATCCAAAGTAGAGGCTACAAAAAAAGGATGTTTTTCTAGTATCGTGTGAAGTGCAAGTTACAAATCATAGTGTGTTTTGAATCTTGCAATCTTTCATACCCCAACACACTATTGTGAAATGATGTTATTTGAAATGGATATCCAGATATATAGTAATACATTTCTTGTGACAAATAGGAGGTTTCAAAATGTGTTGTGTTTCCAAACACAATGTGTTTTTTAACCTACAGTTCACAACATAACCAACCCAAAGTATAGTGCCCAAAAATGAAGTGGTCAACTTATAAGAGTATTGTCATACAATATTCTCACTCCTCCATCCTAGCACCTAGAATTAAGAAAATGTTTTTAGTGACTGAAAAGTGGACTATAACTACCACCATTGTGCTCCACCTTCTTCATGAATGCATATTGAAACTAATACCTAGATTCCTAGAGAATCTAAATTATTAAATACTTTGTAATTTCACTCTAACATCCGAGCACACTTTCCAAGAGTGTTGAAGATACATGAATTATGCATAGGGTTGCAAGGTAAATGGCACCCTAACCCTAACATGTATTACTTAAAAGTAATAAAAGTCTCTTAAAATAATTGACCTAGTGACACAAATATAAGTAAAAATGATAAAAATACCCTTTTATTTAGAAGTCAAGAATTAGTTATTTTTAAAAAATATTATTATATTAATATTGTTAACTAAAGTAATAATAACTATTTCATTTATTTGACACCATATATAAGTGTGTTGATATCTATTTAACAACCTTTTTTGTGCATCATGATTATTGTCATAGCATCAAGAAATAAAATGCATTACCAAGGCATTATCCTTTGGAACATGTAGTCCTTATGTAGCAATACTACATAGGTTATGAAGGAAACAATACTAGTCCTTATAACCTTTTTGTAGCAACATATGAACACATGAAACTAGAACCTATAAGAAATAAAATCAAGCTTGAAGTAACCTATAGGTATCTATTAGCATAGCTACAAGTATATTGAAAAATATAATAAAGTTTCATTATTCCTATAGAACTCTTGAGAAAGCAAGTTAACATGAAGTTACCAAGTAACAAACAAACATGTTAAAATCTATATTCTCTTTTCCATATATATATGTGTGTGTGCATTTACAAATAAACATGTTAAAATCTTATTAAAAATTATAATTAAATGTTCTTATTATTACATTACTCTTTGGTTTCACTAATAATTTTTTTTTTCTATTTTTCTCTATGCTTTGTCTTATTTTATTATTTTCTTTTCTTTTAATGTTTACTTTGTTAGCCTCTTCGAATATTATTTTTTGGTTGGTTATATATATATTCATTCTTATTCTTGTCTATTTATTCTCTTGTATTTATGTCTTGGTTTTAAAACTTGCATCTAGTAGTTTATTAATTATTCTTCTCTCTAACTTCCCTTGCTTTGTTATAAAAAGGTTTTTAATTTTTTATTATATGTTGTCTCTCTTGAATGCTTAAAAATTTATTTCTTGCTTTCTTTGTTAAATCTTAAATATTTTGTATCGTTTTTTAAAATTTATTTCTAGAAGTTTATTTTGTACTCTTGTCTCAAAATTTTAAATTTGGCTTCTTATTATTCATTTTACATTATATATATTTGTATGAAGATTTACTTATTCATTCAAATATTTATTATATCCTGTCTTTTTTATGTAAATCTAGTCTCTTATCTTAATTATCTGCTTTGCTTGTTATCTCTTAATTCTTTTGGCTATTTATTTACTTTATTTAATATCTTATTTGCTTTTTTTCTTCCTTGTCAACTATTATCTCTTGATTTATCCTTTTTTGTGTCTTCTCACATTGTGTGCCTTTCCTGCCTCCCTTCTTAAACCAATCTGGGTCTACAACTCATCATTTTTGCATCTCCTTCAACTCTTTATCCTGATGATGGATCACAAAGTGTGATTTGAAACATTATTTCCTTGATGAAAAAACTTACACAATCAAATCTAGAGGCAAAATTAATACATTCAATATGGACTGTGGAAATCTCATATCTTTAAACACAACAAAACTGAAGAAAAAGTAAAAATTAAGCCTTGTAACTATTTCTTATGATGTAAAATTGTCCATGGACATGAATGCGCCTACATCAAATCTTCACATCTTATCAAAGTGTTGTTTCATTAAACTTTACAAATCAACTAGACATAATTACTATAGTGAATTTATTTATAGAAAACTATGATCTTGTCATTCTTACAATTATGTCTTCCATTCTTTCATGTTGAGTTTCACTTCTAATTTTGAGCCTAGATTGAATGTTAATCTTGATATTTATGAGCACATTTTAGGGATCTATTATGTTAGGGTGTGGAAGTATGTTGATTCCTCCCTTTCACCTTGGTCAAATCCTTTATTTTATCTTCATAGTGAGTGATGACAAGATAATTGAAAGATGAAATGGATGGGATTGAATGTATAAATATACCTAATATAAAGATGCTTCTTAACTAATCCTAATTGCTCTAATAATAATTGAATGATGATTTGTGAGTGTGTTCAATATGATCTAATATGATGAGTTAAGCTTGTTATTAGTAAACAATCCTAAATTCTCAATTCAAAAGTTTTATCTTCAATTCAATCAATAATAATCATAAGTTGGATTAGAAATTGCTTAAAATTCATAAAATTTAGTAATGAAGATAGTCTGAACTACATGAATGTTTCTTTATAAGAAAGAGAATTTCAATAATGACATCTATATAAAAAAAGATTACGATATAAAAAAGTCTATATGATTAGGAATAAAAGGATATTAAAAATATTTACTTAAATATTAAACATGTATATTAAACTTTCAAATTAAATAAATTAAGATGGCATATTGACTAGGAAGACAAAATAAATTGAAGAGTGAAAAAACATGTTGCATTTGATTACTCTAAAAAATAAAAGCATCAATTACTTTTTTAAGAGGTTCCTTATACTTTGTTTTAGAGGTAAAATCTCTAACAATAATTTTTTGTTTGCTCTTAAAAAAAAGCTCACTTTTACAAGTATCCTTTATTTTTTAACAATACTTTAAATTGTTAAAAAAATCAACTATGACAATTGGTTCCATTTTTTTTTTAAACGACACCCCATCCACTATTGTTTATGATCCAATCATGTTATTATTAAATTATTCTTCAATTACAACTTTAAAAAATTATTATTATCCCTCATATCATTTGAACTTTAACATGCAACCTTCCAAAATTATTATTGTTACTATATGTTTTAGCTGCCTACAATATAAGAACAATTAACTTTGTATAAAACCTTTCAAAATATAAGAACAAAAATTGGGGATAAGATTCAACTCGCAAGATTGTTGTCAGAATTTGAGTTTGATATCCTTCACAATCAATGAAATAGGTGCCAAATGCTTTGGGTTTCCTCCATGCTCTAATACAAAATTGGGAGAACGCAACACGACTACTTTAAACATTTAAAAATAACCCACATTCTATATTTGACACAACAAAACCCTACCTTATATGTTGGCAAAAACACCTTGAGACTAAACCAATGGTTTGGAAGCCACGATAGAACTGATTTGCCTTCCTACCCAACATCATTTTAGAAGCCCTCTACAATCTCTTTAAGCTCACCAAAGCTGACGATATTAATTGGTCAAATGAATGACTATTAAGTCCCATTCCACATTTGTAGCAGAGCTTAAGCTTTCCCTCATGACACAATTTTTCACGGGCTTGGTTAGCTGCTCCACACACTTCACATCTACGTGAGGGTAAATAGAAAAACATTTGCAAAGTACATTACCGAGCCGAACTTGGGAGTCTATGAAAGTGGAAGTGATAAAATTGTTTCAAGCACCCCCAAAAATATGTGGTTTACCTGTGGAACACCTAATTATTGTGACATAGGCATGAAACTTAAAATCGTTGTAAAGAAACCACACTCACATTTAGCTAGCTACTCCACACACTTTACAACTGCTAGACATGAGAAAGTCAAGACTTTCCAACATAGAAATGTGACAAACCTCTCCTGAAAAACCCATTAAACCAACAAATTAAAATTAATAAGAATAAACTATGAGCAACCCTAATGTTTTAGATAAATCACTGGTAATCGATTAATCCCAAATGTTGCTCCAACATTAACTTAGATCTCAATGCATTCCAAGAATGTTTTATAGAAATAAAATAAGATATTTACTGGGAAGGCTGGCAAGGAGAGAACCCATTTGATAGCGCGGCTAACATGCATTTTTGAAAGAGAAGAAATGTTTGCATTTAATCAGCAACAATAATAATTATTTTTCTTTTGTAAACAATAAAAACTAGCAATTGCACCTTGGTGTGCAATGGGTACATCGAAGAGGTGTGAAAGGTCAATTAAGAAAAAAAAATTGATCTATTTTTTAACATTATGCAAAGCATGAGATCAATTTGTAAGCCATTTAGCAAATGATGTTGTTTGATCAACAAAGGTCTCAATGAAGTGATAGCCTCAAATCAACTAAGCATGTTTTTATAGGGATCCAAACATGACTAAAACAAAACCTCTGAATGAGGAAGATAATTGGGCTCCATTACCAACAGGATCATGTTATGTTTGCAATAAAGAGAGGGAGAGATAGAGGGGAAGAATGACCTCTTTAGGAAGCAATGACCTCTTTAGGATACAATTTTCACAAAATCCTTTAAAGCCTTGAAGTAAAGATAAGTATATTATAACTTAAATGTGTCCCTATTGTATCAATGTGAAATCCTGTCAATTAAATGTGTATTTAGAAACCAAACATACAATGTTTTCTACAAAAAAAACTAATCTGAACTAAGCATAGGACCCAATGTGTATGTGTACACATGTAGATGTGGATTTAAATTTTAAGTATGATACATTCAATTAAAATTATTCAACAAAGACCATTACTAAATTTCATATCAAAATAATGTTGATGTATTCAATTACAATTGTGCTTGATAAAAAATCTACATTCAAATTTCAAATCATAAGGATTTTTTTTACATTCAATTACAATAATATATACAAAGATCTACATTCAAATATGACAATTTCCAAATGAGTTTCTAATTTAGAAATAAATGGTTTCCAATTCAACTGCATAAAATATACAAGTCAAACTCTGAAAAGCTTCAGTTTGGCCTATGTGTCTAAAACAAATTTGACATAAATCACAAAATCCAATGTGCCATCACTTTAATTACATGGTGGGCCAACAAACAGACATCCAAGGGTGAAGGGACGAACCACCACCACAAGCAGGCTGGACTTTTGTTGAGGACTGATCCTACCACCATTCTGTCCTGCTCGATAATAGTTATTAGTATTTGTGCTATATAGTTGCACTCAGGCCTGAAATTTGATGGTCTATTTGACCTTTTTTCAATTTTAGACCGTATATTACAGCTATAAAATTTATTAGACCATATAGTTTGACTTGCTAAATTTTTATTAAACCGTAAAAAACTATTATAAGAAAAATATAATATAGTATTTATATTTGTAATATATATATCATTTTATAATTTTTATTATAAAAAGATGAATTAATTTAGAATAGAATATATAATTTTTAAATATTTTCTAATATGAATTTAGAAACTTTTAAATTTTTATAATAGTTATCTTTTTTTATATTAATATATGCGATTTATATTATTATTATTAAAATATATATTAGTTTAGAATCTTTTCAAAATAGAATATAATTATTTTTAACTTTTAGAATATATTTAACAAGATTTGTTTTTAATATGAACTCAGAAACTTTTGTTAATTGTTAATTATAATAGTAGATTTTTATATTTATTATTAATAATTATAATTATTTTCTAATTTTTAAAGACATTGCATTTATAAAATATTTTATATAAAAATTCATAAATTAAACATTTTTTTTTTACAAGCATTTAAATGACCAAACCGTCATAAAATTTTCATATGACAGGTAGGGGTGACTGTCAAATTCCACGCCTGGTTGCACTCCTGCAGGAAGTTCTAGTCCAATTTTCCTGAGGCTTTGAAGTGTTTGCAGGTCAAACTTCCTAAGGTTTAGAAGGCCTTGCAGTGTCATCGGTCGAAGATGCTGCATTTTGTACAGGTTGTCCATGGGCAGAAGCTACCTTTGCTGGCTTATCACTGCCAAACAGGTAAACCCAAGGAGATCTGACAACCACCATTACTGACACCATAACCCATCTTTCAAATTAAAGATTGTACAAAAACTATTAGTAAGCAAATGTTCCTTTCAATGAATTATAGGATCTGCACAAAACTCAAAAGGGCAATTAAAGAATAAAGTTATGTCAACCAAAAAAAGCATGATAGATTTGTAAAGGGCCAAAAATACATGGTAAATTATAAAGGAAACATAAACCAAAATACAAAAGCCTTTGTAAACAATTTTTTTTGCCAATTATATTATAAATAAACAGGAAAATAGATCAAAATGTATATAAATAATAAGTGGAAATGCCATTTTAAATGCATATCAAATCTTCCACTAAAAAATACAGAAAGCTGATCTAACTTAGCACATTGGATACCATTTGTACTATATTCTACTGTAGAGCCTTTCATATTCCACATGTCTAGTGCATCTATAACCCGCCATTGATAAAATGTTAGCAGTTTGAAAACAATAATAGGAAGAATAGTTACTGAACTGCAAGTGCCAATTTTACCTTGGCCCCAAAATAGCTAAATTTTCAAACAGTCATTGCCAAAGTAAATTTCATGGCGAGAAATTAGCACAGATGCTCTCTCCTTGCAATATATTGAAATATTTCACCTCAGCAAAGGGCTCTATCATATTTTATTTATTAAAAATTAAAGCCATTGATTCTAAATACAATAGGGAAGTGCAGAATAGCATATTACTTACGAACATAAGAAGGATTATAAGATATAGCTATGCCCACATCTGCCAAGCACTGATATATAGCATAGATGCTCCACAACACTATTATGACTCTCATTTCCATCCCCATAGCCATTAAAACTTCATTACGGAGAATCCATTAAAAACTTCATTACAAAGATCTTAAATATAATCCAGTTCAACAGTTAATGGTCATCTTTAGAGTTCGTGTTATTAAGTTAACTGGGATGCCGTGATAAAATTGGCTACATGCACTCCGAACAATTCTGTACGCCATAAATAGCATCCTCATATTTTCACTAAAACTTAACCATTAAACTTAAGGTTAAAAATCGAAGTGATTTCACACTTATTGAAAAGAAATAAAAAAGAAAGCGGTGAAATGTAAAAGTAGCAGGCCCACCAAACCCAGTCTTTTACATGTGAGTATTTCTGAATACATGCAAACGCCTTTCGGCTAGAGAGAATCTGCTTCGCCGTTGAAGGAGGACACAACCAACGCTTCCATTCCCAAGTCTTCCAGCATTGAAATGAAATTAGCAACAATGCTACTCATATTCCCAAAATGACCAGTAGTTGCCATGCCTTGAAGCTCCAGTATTCACCGTTTCTAACTCTGATGCCGAAAGGTAAGTAAATTCAAACAAGTTTGAGTAAATGCGTCATTACTCGTTCACCAACTCGTACTGATGCTTTCATTTAAAACACCAAGTAGCCACCGTCTCCACGTTATCTAATGGTGATAAAATATTGAAAATGCTTGTAGATGTGTTAAGCTAAAACCTTGGGTGGGGATTTTAAAGGTGTCTCAAATCTGAATAAATTTTTTAAAGAACCGTACAAAATTTCCTACAGTCGCCGTCTTGTATTGACAACCAACTCACTGCTATTACGGCACAACTTGCAGTTTGATATGATAAGGCTTTCCAATCAAGTATTCATACGGGCAAGAACTTAATAATTGCAACAAAAATGAGGAAAAACTGGGCGAAATAATTCAACAGCTACGATCACTTTGATCGTCTCCTGGGAAGACTGAGCCGTTGATTAGATATTCTATGTTGATCACTCTCAAATAGGATACGCCTTCGGCGTAAATAAAAAATAATAAATAAAAAAACTGATTCAGAAATCTCATTGAAATAAATAGGCAGAATATACAGATGGCTGCAACCTCTCTCATGGCTGTCACCATTGAGAGCTAGACGGGTCTCTGCTGAGAGCTGGTGAATACCCAGCTTTGCTTCTCTCCTCACAGAAGATCCTGGTTGGCCACCTTAATCCTCTTCAACGCCCTCATCCACCACCTGCTGGTGTTTCCTGCACAGCAAGACACTCTCTCCTCCACCTGCTGGTTTTTCCTGCACAGCAAAAAGAGACGTATAGGGATGGATGCGGCTATTTTTTGGATATGTCCATCATTTTAAAATTCCCACTTTTAAAACTCCCACTTTTTTGAAAAAAACTTTCGAAGTGAAGCGTCCATCCGTCTACTTATCTCGTTTAATCTGCCGTCATTGAATGAGGGATGGTATGATATGTTATGGTATCTTAGACATGCATTTTTTAAGGGAGATTATCTTCTGCCGGAATGGAATCCTTCAAAACGGAAAATCTGGAAACGCTCCCGGAGAGGTAGGGTTAAGATTGGACGAATGGAATTAAGAGTGGGCCCGACCACCTAAGTGGTCAACGCTTAGAGTGTGCCAGTTAAGCCGTCCCGTAATCGCCAAAACTAAATTAAGCTTGACGTTTTTCATGTTTTCATTTAATTAAGTGATTCATTTTGGCATTATTTTTTAATTATTTAATTATTTTATTTTGTTCTTGTTTTCAATTATTTCATGAGTTACTTTTTATATTATTATAAGAATGAAAATTATTTTAATATTTTAATATTTTATTTTGTTCTTATTTTTCATTATTTCAAAAAAATTATTGTTGATGAAAAATGATTCATTTATTTTTATATAATTATAATTATAATGGTGGAAAATATATTATGATTGATATTTTTTTAATTTATTGTGTTTAGTTTTGGACAATGTCTTGTATACATGCATGCATTATGACATATGTCATATTTTAATGTAAAGTCAATTATATTTGTATAGATATCACCTCACCTTTATTTGCACAAAGATCTTTTATTTATTAACACTTAACTTCACTTCATGTTCCCATATGCTTGATCTATCCATCTGATTATCCATAATAATATACATATTGATTCATAAACTCTATGTTACACCTAACTTCATGTTCCCATGTGCTTGATCTATCCATTTAATTACCCATAATAATATACATATTGATTCATAAACTCTATGTTTATCATGATTTATTCTATCTATTTTATCCTAGGCCAAGTCGACAATCATGGGGTCATCCTCATAATTATGAACTCAACTTGCCTAAATTCAAATTGGCCTATTGACCCCCTTTTCCTTTCTCACCTAAAGTCGTATGTGTGTGTATGGGTGTTCATGTAAATTATTATGTGTTGATATAAAAATATTCTTTCTATTCATTTCAGGCAACACATATTCAATTATCTCTCAATCTAGGAGGATTTAGGTCAATGAATAATAATGCATTTGGATTCGGTGCATAAAAAGGAGTGACAAGTCTAATTTCTAAGAAAATTTATTGTAAGTTATTAAATTAGCATCCCTAATTGGTTTGACATAACAAACAATAACTTGAGACTCCATCAATTTGGAGATCACTTTTCAAGAGATAAATGGTTGAAAAGGAAAAGTAGAACAATATAACAATGTATATGAAAGATAAATTGTGAAAAAAAATTGCAAAAGGTTTTTTAAATGTAAATTTATATGATTTTTTATTAATGAGTCTATTCTCTTGTTCAAAAATAAAACTCAACAATTTTAAAATATGATTAAAGACGTTCTTTCATCATGCATTTATATATCTACTAAACACATATTTCTATGTCTTTTTTTTATAAGTTCACTTTTTGTGTCTTTTTTACATAGCTTCTTTATATAAATATAGTTTTGATGTGATCCCTTAAGTTTTCTATTATATTTTCAATACACTGAAATTCATCAATATATCTTCCGTATTTAGCATTTTTCATCAAGTTCACTATTCCTAAATGCATGCATGGCTAAATTATTAAAATAAATCAAATCATGTACATTATTAAAGTATTCGATTTACAAATCATGCAAGTTTTGTAAGTCAAACTATAATATTCTTTGTAATTGAAGGGAGAAAAGTGCATATTATAGAACTTACACCTTTTTCTATACCATTTTTCACATGCATTGTAAATACTTAGTGACCCATTTAGTGCACAAAACCTATTAGTAATCAACAATTACAAACCACCTCATGATTTTCCATTTCACAATCCAAGAAATTAGATACCTTGGACTAGATTTTTTTTGTGGGATATTGTCTGCCAAATTTAAATTCACATTTTTCATGCCCAAAGGTCACCTTTCACAAAATATTCATTATCACATTGGATCTCATGCCATATATTTTCAATTAATGACCATGTAAATGTATTTTTGGAAATTTCCTATGACATATGAATCCATCTATGAACCAATCAATTACAAAAGATAAATCTAATTTTGAATTATTTTTCAGAAAATTCTTTATACTACTCTAATATGATAGCATGTCATATTTTGCATTCGCATACCTTGTTTGGCATGTTAGTGACACCTTATTTTATTTCGTGTGTTGGAATTTCATCAATGATAGCCAAGGAATCATCTTGAAATAAGTCATACCATACTTTTAAGAATGACCAAAAATCAAAAGGAGTACGAAAAGTAGAGGTAAGTGAGGTTTGAAGATTGACATCAACAAAGCACCAAGCCACAAAGTGACCTTCAACTCTAAGATTAAATAATTTCCTTATTACACAAATATTTTGCATTCATTATCTTTGTTTTTCTGAATTCTTCTCTTTCATGCATTGAATGGATGCTTCATGATTTTATTCAATTAAAAAAGATGATGTCTTCATATGTGTTCAATTTCTTACTTTCACAAATTTTCCTTATTCAGTCCCTTTTCTTTGTTTTCTTCATTTTATGTTGCTCTGATGTTTGTCTTTGGTCATTTCCTTATCTTGATGTTGAATTCTATATCAATCACAAATAATACATGGAGATTAGTTGAATCATAGTATGATAAAGCATCAAACCACAACCAAACAAAAAGGTAATGCACAATTAAACCCACCAACACGCCACCACAAGAACACATCAATCAACTAAAAAGATGTATATAAACATTAAAGCACATATTCACAACATGAGATATAAGAATTATTCTCAATATAAACACACCCACACTAGTACCACCAATAGAAAGATGATTGCCAAAAAGAAAAAACATGGATCACAAAGGTATAATTTCTTCATGTACAAGTCAACTAGCTCTAGCATAAGATGTACTCATTTAGGAAGAAGCTAATTGATTTGAATTTAAGTCCAAACACACTTACGGTGAAATAGGTTAGATAGACGAGGGCTAGCTCTTCTTATTGTTGTTTTGTTGAAGCTGAAATTATAAATGTTGTAGGGCTTGGAAGAGACTTTGAGGGTTTGAATTTTTCAAGAGTAGGTTAAACATAGGGGGTCTAGGTTTTTCTATTTTGTTTTCCTATAGCATCTACATAAAGGGGATTTAAAGTTACACCTACAAATCCTCTTTAAATGAAACATGTTCTCCTTTTATGTTCCTCACTCCTTTCTCGATGTAGATGTCAAATATTTGGGGGAGGGAGATCTTCCTCCAAAGGTCATAGATCTGCACTTATACATATCCACTCAAGCCTACAAGAACAATCAACTTATACATATGCACATACACAAATAAATATACATATCACATGCAAAACAATTTGCAAAGAATTTTGATTGTAATCAAAATGCATATTTCTTCATTAAAATTAAAATTAAAATCTATACAAATTCATTATACTATTGGTAATCATACATGGGAATGGGTTTACGACCTAACCTATTTTCTCTTGCAGTTGACTTTGTTTATCCCAAATACACACTTTCATATCAAGGAAAGCATTCCTATCAATGAAATGCTTTACTTCTCTCCTCTCTATCTTACTAATTTCTCTAATTCACCACAAAAATATTTCCTTATTCCTATCTATCACACCTTCCTACCCTTAATCTTTCTCCTCTTAATTCCCATGTTATATATTATCTCTTCAAATGCATGAAGATTAAATATAATCACATTGGAGAGAATGAAAGCCTATATCTAAAGTCTCCTCTTCTTACTAATTATTTTTCTCCTACATAATAATTGGCAATATTCAACACCCCTATGTTGACTCTATTATTGGATAGAGAATTGAATCCCCTTTCATGATCTCTTACTTTATTTGCATGTGTCATTTTTTAATTTTTTTTCCATGTCTTAACATTGTCTCCTCTATCATGTAGCCTTCTCTATTACTTTCATTTTTTTGTGATTATCCTAACTTAGGTACCTATATTACTTATTGAATTCCTAATATCTAAAATATGCACATATCTTTGTATTATCTCTTAGTTTATTTGCACCCCTTACTTTCTTCTATACTATTTTCCCTCTTAAATTGTTCCTAAAATTGTTGCTCAAAATCCCTATGTGCACCCAAATTGACATATTAATTGTTGGGATTGATGAAGTGCCAAGTTGAATTGTTAGCACCCTACTCAAATCCTCTTCCCTATGTTTGATGTTGTTAAATTTTCTTTTAGGTGAAGATGAACATCTTTTCAAAGAAATGATCAAATACAATTTTCAAACTTTAAAATTTTATGGCTACACAAAATGTATATACAATTTTTATTGTTGACCATGATGCCCCTATATCTATTTTGTTCACTAGGGTAAAAGGTAGGATTCCATTTTATATAACTTTAATTAATTATAGCAAACCCTCCTTAAAAACTAAGGGGACTATCCATTAAGATAAGGCTTCCCCTACCTTAACTAGTTAAACTATGCAATCAATTGTACACTCAAGTACTTCTAAACTCAAAAATATTAAACATGCCCTTGTAGTGCCTAATTTTTTTATTTGAAAATTATATGGTAGTATAATTCAAGAATTAGGGACTTTATTCCTTACTTGAAAGGTTTTTCTTTTTAAATATTAGCTTTGCAAGAATCACATAATGGCAAATGAGATGCTGTTATATCAAGGGGATTGGTGATATTCCAAGTGTAGCTAGTTAAAAATATTTATGAAGCTTACTTTTAGGAAGAAACAAATATAATCCTATCCTATCCAACCTACAAAGAAATTCCAAAAGACTAAGGGGAAAAGAGGAAAGTAAGAGAGAAGAAAAATTTGAACAAGAGAGAGGAAAAAAAATTTATGTACAAGAAAACATTACCAAATTCAAATTTTCCCTATGAACATAAGATTAACAACTTATTCCATTTTCAATTTTACCACAACATATGACATAACTATTTTGAAAGTTTGAGGGAAACCATATATTTCATGATCATGATTATAGTATATACAATAAAAGGAACCATCACCAGATTACATTTGCAAATAACAACCCATGAAATTCACAAATAAACATTAACTAAGGTCAATAAAATATGTTCACAAAGAACATTAATACACAATACAATTTTTTATGCTAACAAAATTTTGGAGTCTTAAAAATTGAGCTAAAAGTTCTATGCAAGCATTCAAATATGTAGGGGAACAAGTTCCCTTCCATTTCTCATTGATATTTCTATATTTATCCCATCTCTTCTATTTTATGTACATTGTTCATTACATATGTATCTAGTCCCTTGGATTTGGAAAAACATGTCCTACTAGTATACATG
This sequence comes from Sequoia sempervirens, assembly GCA_007258455.2. Classification (NCBI taxonomy): domain Eukaryota; kingdom Viridiplantae; phylum Streptophyta; class Pinopsida; order Cupressales; family Cupressaceae; genus Sequoia; species Sequoia sempervirens. The sequence continues at coordinate 6,186,792 of VDFB02018296.1, read as the reverse complement.
TTGACAATATTAGTTACATCACATTTAGTTGGCTTACTATGCAGATGCAACCTAGATTCTAATGGATAGGACCACATATGCAACCTAGCCTAACTGGCTCTAACGAGTTCATGTACATGGACTATCCTCAATCATAATCCTAATTTACAAAATTTGAATCAAATATATCAATAAAATTACAATACATTTTAATAATACATCAAGAAAGATTAATTGTATAAATAATAATAAATTAAATGTTAGATAATATTGACTAATAATTAAATGTTAATTGGTAGACTATTAATTTATGCCATCTATTGGTATGTGGCGATTGATCATGCTATACTGTACACCCTAGCATGTATCCTCACCAGGGTCTAGGATCGGGTTGGGCCCTGGGAAAGGGTTCAGAGGTAGCAACCCCCGAGAAAAAAATTTCTCCTACTTTTTCGTGTCGTCACTGAAAAAGAAAAATCAATGAAAAAAGAAAAAAATAACTTTGTAGAACCCTAATCTGGAAGCTTCTAAGCTTGTTAAAAGGGTTTCGGATGGGGGTTATAGTATGATGAAAAACACAATTATTTGCAAGATTGTAATAGGTTTTTGCAATGGATAATAAAATCATTAGATGGTTGCGGTTTGGTGGATGTAACTCAGATTGGGTGAACCACGTTAAATTCTTTGTGTTATAATTTCCTCTATGTGTGTTTTAGTTTATTTGTTTATTAATTAAATCTACATTTAATTGTTAAATATCTACCTTCTAACTCCAACACCATCTATACAAATTTAATAAAATGTATATTTTATAAATAAGAAAAAATATTTAGTTAGATAAACATATTTAAGATGTCTATTTCTCCTAAACTATCGATTATAAGGTTGTCAAATTTATTATGTTAGTGTTGAAGTACTTTATATTTATTAAAATTACAAATTTCCTAAACACTACTATATATATATATCTATTTATATATTTTATATTTCAAAATTAAGTATTAACTTGATAAGATAAATATGTTCTTGTAAACCATCAATCATAAAGTAGTCAAATTTATATATTAGTGTTGAAATATTTTATATTTATTAAAATTGTAAATTTTCTAACCATTACTTTATATATTTATATATATTTTATAATTCAAAATTAATTATTAATAGATAAGATAAATTTAATATAATTATGTGAATAAAATAAAATAATTAAATTATTCTTGAAGTAAAATATATATTTCTCAAATAAACAAAAATAACTTCTATAAATAAAATAATAATATTATTTTCAAATATATAAAATAAATTAAAATAGTTTTTTATTAATTATGATTAAGAAAAAATTCATAATAAAAAATACATTATTTTCAACCTTATAACTATATAAACATTCTATCTTTCATACTTCTAATTATATAAAACAAATCCTATCAATTTTTTTCAAATAAATTCAATATAATAAAAGATTTCTTAAATCACTTGATTTAAATTTAGAAATTACAATTACATATTTTAATATTAAATATGATGTCTTTTATCTTTTAGCCTCTTAAATCCAATATGATAAAAAAATATCTTAAATCATTTGATTTAAATTTAATAATTCCAATTACATATTTTAAAATTAAATATTATGTCTCTCATCGTTTAGCCTCTTAGCTTCTACTTATAATCTGCTCTCTGCCTTCTTTTTATCTCAACCAATGCATGTTGAATTAAGCCATTTACAACCCTTTACATCAAACCAAATATTTTTTTGGCACAATACACCAACATTGATGTGCTTGCTGCAGAGAGGCGAACGCCTCTTGCTCTTGCATATTCTGCAAAACATACTCCTTCAATAATCGTCTTTGAAATTATTGAGATTCTGCAAAACATACTCCTTCAATAATCGTTTTTGAAATTATTGAGATTTTGTAGCTCCCACGGTAACACAAAGGAAACGGTAAATAAAATAAATAAAATGCGAACGGAAACCGGATGGCAACAACAAATGAAAAAGTACATAGTAAATCGGCCCCACATGACCCGGCCACCTAAGCAGTCGAATGCTTAGAGTGTGCCAGTTAAGCCTGGCCGCTTCAATTGAGCATGGGCCGATGTCCACTCCCATCAACCTCTCAAAATCTGTGTTGCTGATGCTTGTGTTCCCTCTACCCAGTTTCTTTAACTCCTTGATACTTTTGTCGGTGACTCCGATGAATGTATAAATGCAAAGCCTGGAGAACAACGGATGTAACTTCCGTTTCTCTAACTCCTTGATATTTTTGTCGGTGACTCCCATGAATGTATAAATGCAAAGCCTGGAGAACAACGGATGTAACTTCCGTTGCATCTCCTCTTCACCGCACTCTTCAATATGATATTCTCCGAAATCAGCTACGACATTATCTCCGAGCCGCAGACTGAGAGACACATTGCGAGACACACTATTTCTATATTCACCAGTGAATTTGGCGGCGAGGGACTGATTATTAATTAGCGGAAGGGGTTCAATGCAGTCTTTCATTAGTCTAGTTTTGAGATGGCCTATCCAGGAATAAACATCAGGAAAACCCATGCTATAAGAAGATCGGAGAAGGTAATTTGAATATGGAAATCTCGAACACTGCATTGGTTATGTGTTGGCCAAAGCAGTTTAAATACACCAAACAAAAACAAATAAAGAGCTCGTAGAAATTTCCAACAATGGTCACAGAACTTTTCTCACACGGACGGATCTAGGTGACTTCAGCGTAGAAATTTCAAAGAATGGTCACCGCACTTTTCTCACACTAACTAATTGATATGTTTGAAAATTTCCAACTCAAACCTATTATAATGAATCTATCAACGATGGGACTAAGTTCGTTGTACAATAATTTGATATGTTTGAGAATTTCCAACTCAAACCTCTCATAATGAATCTAATAACTCTGCGTTGCTACAGTTGTCTACTTTAATAGGGTGGACAAGTCTTCCTTACTATTTTTAATGAGAATTAGTATTTGCCCTCTCTTATGGTCACGCCTATCCACTGTCCAGCCCCTATACAAAATTCATTTTTATGGGATTAAACACAACAAACCGAACATTTATCGTCCATGCTTACTAGAACTCCTTTGAACTCCTTTGAAGTAGAAAGGTAAGACTTTTTTTTTTGTTCAATGAGATAATGTCATTATTTTTCTACGAAAAATAATTTTGTTAAGATAGAAAATTTGACATATTAAAGTCCAATTCTTCAAGTATTTTAATGCCAATAGATAAATTTTGCTATTTATAATAGTAATTTTATTTAAAATTTTAAAATAAATATGTGGTTATTCATCATGTTATAATTATAAGAGACATCTATACCTAAGATCTATATAATATCTGAAAATACAAATTTTACATAAAATCATCTTAATATTTTACATCAAAATATGTATATTCCATTCTAGGGAAACCTGAGCGATGGAGAGAGAAGATCAAAGATACACTTTTAGCAAGACTAATCACATACTGATATAAGGGTCTCAAGCAAGGCACAAAAATTTGCATAAGGGTCACACATAGTTTTCACAAAACAATTAATGCATAACACAATATGTATAGACAATCTACTAGGCTTTCAATACACAATTGATCAAGGATTCAACATACAATTTAGAACTTGGGTACTCATAACCTAGTCAACAAAGTAGAGTGAAATATGTTAAATATAAGGAGTAACAATTTTTTTAATGTAAATATTATTTTCCTTTACTAGTTATCAACATACCTGTTTCATTTCAATTTATGTAGTCGAGGGTAGAAGAATGAGCACTCCAAAACCATGTTAGTTATCATGCAGCAACACAACATGATCATAGCACAAGGAATAAGGCATTAAATCATCATATTAATATACAAAACTAATAATTTCATTTTCCAAGAGAAAACCATAAGACTGATAAGCAAAAAATGAGGTAGATTATGGAACAACACTATGGAATATATATAATATTTACATTCATAATATATAAAATAATAAAGCCAAGTTTATTCCTTGTTTCAATCTAGGAGTGTCATACTCTGAAAGATGTAATGACAATATGCACAAGGGCTATTGTGACATGGCATGTGGCATTTATGGTTTTCCTTTTAAAAGAAAATATGATGAAGATAATGTTAAGAATAGGAACAAATATGCTAAGCTACAAAAATTATAATGCTATAGAAAATAATAGAAAAACAATGTACAAGAATAGAAAATAATGCAACCAAAAAAATAAAAGAAACTTGCTATAAATAATTTTCACCAATCATGACTTAAAAAACAAACGTATTATTCAACGTACTACTAAAATCAATTTAACATAAAAATGAATGAAATGGACACAAAAGATAATTAAAAATAAGTATAATAATATCACAAAAAAAATAAGGATGAGAACACCTACCCATCAACAAGAGCAATCTAGTGAGCGGGTTCTAACTCACATTTTTGCAATATGAATAATTTACAAATTGAACTAAATTACTTGGTTTAGAATAGTAACATTCACTCAAAGTAAAGAAGAATAGTACATTATTTATTCAAAATCGACATCTCCCACACACCATTTCTTCACTTGTTTTTATAGTAAATAACTCAAAAGAATATGGTAAATAGAACATTAACTTAATAGTATATTCAAAATTTTGGTTTTTATATTTACTTAGTTTGTTTAAATTTACTAAGAAAAATCAATAATCTTAATAATATATTAGATCATAATCTCCAAATAGATAGTCTCTATAAATATTTATATCTTTTATGACTTCCAATTTTTTCATTCAATTAAAATTATGAGCTTGAGAAATAGACAAACATTTTTATTAAAGACAATAGATTTGCATAGTTCCTAACAATAAGGGCATTTCATTTCTAGATTGGACTATATTTAAGATTTAACACATGTCATTTTTGGATTCAACTATGTGAGATTTGTTTTTGCATCAACATTTTGGGTCATACTTCGTGATCCATCATTAAAATGAAAGAGAGCTATAGGAAAAATGGTTTACTATAGATGAACATAGATTTAAAATAGAGAGAGGGAGGGTGAAGACTAAACATGATTGAAGACGATTATAATATTTACAAAATAAAACTAAAAATAAGATGCAAAGAAAAACAATTAAAAAAAAACATGTATTTATATAAAAAATCATCTTAAAAATAAATAAATAAGCCATAAACATATATATAAAAGTTGACTTAACAACATAAACATAGAAATCTAAAGAAACCTATTATGGATAAACATAAAGAGTGTAGAAGTAAAAACCATCTTACAAGGTGTCTTTGGGCTGGAAATGCTCCAATAAAAAGTTGTCCGCCAAATTTAAGCTTCAAATCCTCAATTATAACTATTTGAAATGATCTCCAATTTTGATGAAACAAAAGTCAATCTTGACTTTCTTGAGCCTCCTAGATGCGTTTGAATAGTAAGAAATTCCATGAGTATAACTGGAAATAATGTAGTCGTCTAGATCTGACAATATAGAAATGAAATATAAAGGGGTAATTAAATCTTTGCAAAAGATTTCTTACTCTCCAGATCATTAAAAATACAAACGAAGAGCATACAAGAATTTAAAAAATTTCTACATGAAAATATCAATCTCTTAGTTAGGAATATAAGAACTTAGATGTCTCAAAAAAAAAAAAACTTTGATAGCATGCTAGAAATATGAAATAGATTGAATAACCAAAGGGAATTTTTAAGAGAAAATCAATGTCGCATAAACTAAAAAATCATAAAGAATACAAACCAAAACTTTGAGAGGTTATGAAATATCATTATGACATAATACATTGAGAGCTTCCAAGATTGATGATAAATAAAAGCTAGGTAATGAGTTTATATAGAACTTGGTTGAAGATGGAGGTGACAAATCAACCAATGAGAATTGACCAGCAAAACCACCAACATTAAATAAAGTGATGAAAAATGAAATACTCCACCCTGATGAGGTGGACAATAACTCATCATTGTATGTCCTAGTTATTAAATAATTAACTCACTTTATTCCTATAAGAAAGCTTAATAAATGTGTAGGAAAAACCTATAACTAAGGGAATTAAATATCCCACTAGTAAATAAAAACATACACTAATAGGTCCTTGAGCCAAGTTTTGAACAAAGACAACGACCTCCAAAGGAGATAAGTGCTTTCATAGAGAGTGTGGCCACATAAGTAGTTTAATCTTGTTCACACTGAAAGCCGTTGATTTTTCTTACTCGATTTTGATAAAGGCCCTCAAAGACGAACTATGGAATCTCAAATTCATTATGTGCTATCTCGGTTCCTTGGAGCTACCCAAAGTGGGTGAGAGATGATTTACTACTTCTGATCTCCTACATAATTCAAAATGGTAACCAAGATAGGTACATTTTCTATATTCACAACTCCTCTTTTCTGAGCATTGTAGGCAAGCACTATGGATTTTCAAAGTCATGTTGGGTTGGTCTAGTGGGTCAGATTTAGAATATTATGCACTATATTTTGTATTAACTATTTTAACTCTCAACTTATGCTTTACCACAGTGGGATGTTGAACCAAGGCACAATTTTCTCTATAAATAGAGAACCATAGTGGCCCCGGTTGGACCTATATTGTCAAATCCCAAGATCCCAAGCATGATCGGTAGGCCCCATGGTTTGAGAATATGACCTACAACTTATAAAACCACTAGCAACTTAGAATCAATTATGCCCGATGTAAAGTGAAATTTGTCATTTATATGTAAGAGCTTGCATCCCCTACTCATCTTTAAAAAGCCATGTAACATTGTAGTTCAATATTTTAATAAGAATAAATGGTTGTGTTACTCTTCATTATTCATTTACAGTAAATAATTATTTTGTGTGTTCAGTGTCTATTCAAATTACAAGTAATTAGAAATAATGTTACTAGCACTTACACCTAAAGGAGGTTCAAGGAGTACGCTAGTAGAAAAATATATTTGTGTTAATATGTTACAAGGTATGTGTTTGTGCCTAGATAGGCTACAAGTTTAAATTTTTAGTGCATGTGGCTGGATTAAACACTTAATAATAAATTTGGTAAATAATAGATGAAATAAACTTATACAAATCTATAGTTTTTCCTTCAAGAAACTGAGTATTATCTAATTATGTAATATTTGCATGCAGATTTAAAACTTAAAGCAATTTACAAATGAAAAAATAAAGTTTCCATGAAATTGATAGAAAACAATAAAAATGGAAATAGAATGTTCTCATCCAGTAGGCCAATTATCAAATCAATATTTATCTAGATTTTATGTGATAACCGATATTTTGGAGGTTGTTACCATTAAATGGGAACTAATTTACCATTAAACAACACTCTTGCTAAGGTTTGGTAAAATTTTGTCATTCTTGCTAGGTTTTGCTAAAATGTTGCTTTATATGTGAATTTAGGTTAAAAAGACCTAAAAATCCCTACCTAGTTTTCCTTTCCCTATAATTTACTTCTAAGTTTTCATTGACTTGCTCCCCTGATTCTAGCTGTCATTACTCATTTTATTAAGCCCTTTTCAACATTAACTTACCAATCCCTTGATTCTCTCCTAATTCTCACTTAAGAAGAATATTTTGCATGTGCTTAATCAAATGGCTTAACTGAGCCCACACTTAATATATGGTTTGCATCGCTTATTATGCCTTTTCACTAATTGACATGAATTATTTTATTAACGAATGGAACACCCATAGAATTATGGAAGGGTTGACACTTGAATCCATTTTATTTGTTTCCTTTTGGAATGATTCCATGAGTATGTGGATAGTTTTATAAAGGTTAAGTTAATTGTCGTGAACCGGCAGAAAGGGGTTAGGTGTCAATGTCATGATTTTTAAAGGGATTTTGTGGGTCTGTGGGATGATTCAAGAGGATATATATGTTACTCCTGGAATGAAAAATATGGACACATGGACTCATCTCAATGTCTCCAATGGGTTTTCTATCAAAAGCTATGATTGTGAGCAATGAAATGACGACACGCAATACAATCTCATGAGGATTATGTATTCTAGCACACATTAAAGTTTAAAACAACTTTAAAACACATGTTTATATCATAAGTTACTCAACTGTTCAATGAACATTTGATGGATGGTTGTATTTAAATTCTAGAATGAAATACACAAAGTTCTAGGATTATGAACTCAAGCCTCTAGAATCACCATATAACTGATGAAGGTACTCCCCTTACAAAGCCTCACACACACAACTAAAGAAAGATAAACAAAAAATACAGAGATAAGCACTTGATTTCTATTATCTGGATGAACTGAAAGTACAATACTAAGAAAATATCATACTATCGCCACTTAGGGCTTCTGATTACAAAAATTTCCAAGCAAGAAACAATGATCTGCACTATTGGAGCTCCCCTCTGTAACCAAGAGGTGTAACTACTTGAGAATATTCTAGAAGGTGTAACCCCATGTTGGCATCAGGAATTCTAGTATCGATTTCTTTCCTTAAATTTTTTATTTTCTATATTTTTCATTTTATATGTTTACAACTTCTCATGGTCATAACTTTTAATCCGACCATGAGATTTCCAATTGTAATATATATTGTTCATGGAAGGTTTGAATTTTGTTGCTTCTATGCTTGCGAGATAAAATAACAATCTTCACACTCTCTCATTCAAGGAAAACCCTAGAAATCTCAATCTTAGGTATGCAAACGAGAAAGAGATCTTGCAACAAGGTTGTCCTAGGGTCTAATTATAGACTATGGATGGGTTCACTAGGAAGATAGGACTTGGAAGGATAAATTAAAAGCAAGATGTAATTCTTAACCCTAATTTGATGCAAGACTTCCCTAGATGAACTTAAAATAAATGTAAATAAAAAAAAATAACTATAAGAGCAGAGGTGTGCACCTGGAAACCTGAAGAATATTGGAATAAGCTCTAAAACACTAAAAATCATAAAATTGGGGCATACTAGGACTCATACACCTCTTTGGGCATATTAGTCCTAGACTAGGGTTTCTTGTCTCAAACAGGTTTTTGACAGTGTAATTTTTGGATATACAAAAGTATAGAAATTCAATTTGTAGTGGGACTCATATGCCACTTTTGGCATATTAGTTCCATTGTGCTTTTCCAGGAATTTAAAGTTTGGATCTGCACTTCAACCTCTACTCTTCTCTTCTAAACTAATTTTTGGATCTGAACCTGTAAAAATACCTAAAAAATAGAATATATGCTTTGTTTTCTTACGGAGGGTTTGCCGTGATCAAACCCCTAGTTCAGTAATAAAAACTTAATAAAAACAATGGAAATTGAATGTAAATATGAACATAAACCCTAACCTTAACTGTGTCTAAGATAAGGAAATTTGAAAAATGTAATGCAACACTATTCTAATGTGTAAGAATGAGATGGATGAATGAAGATAGAATGTAATGACTTACTTTGAGAGATGTCAAATAACCCTAATAAGTAATGATGATTCACATACCTTCCTTAGGCCGAAAGTAGAGTGATAATGGAGGATGGGATTCCTTAGGAAAAGTCATTAGGTTTGGCTTGATGACTAGTTGTATCTCCCCAACCTAGAATCCATCATGATTTACCATAGGAAACCATAATCAACCCTTGACATTGCTAAATCTTGAATGAAAGTGAGCTTGAAGACCGGCAAAAAACACTTTAGTGTTGCTCCAAGACTTCAAGTTTACTTGCTCTTGAAACTTGAATGCTTTTGTGAAGGAATGATTGAAAAATATTCAATGCTTGGATCATGAAATTGCTCTTAAATGCTTTCTTAGATGAAATAATTACTTAGAAGCTTGCTTATATTGGCATTTACATCTAATTTACTAATATTTAGATCAACCAAAAAATTGAATTAGAAAGTTTAATTTCCTACTCAAACCCTAAAAATCCCCAAATGGGACTCATACGCCACCTCTTGCATATGGGTCCCACCTAGGGTCACTCATATTCCCAAGGTGGTGTATGAGTCCCACCCTAGATTTTCACAATGGGTGATTAGAAAATTATTCCTTGTTTCAATCTAAACAAGCATGTTAGAACATGTGTTTGATATTACAATTTTACCATAAAGAATCAATGAAATCACTTGAGAAATTTCACTCACAATAATATAACATAATTCATATTCAAAAAAATATTTATTTATTGGTCTCCCTCTACATGTATTTATTATTCATTAATTAAGAAGTCATGGATTCTTTGAATAGCCCTTCTATTTTTATATTATATTATTTCATTTTTGGTTGTTATACTTATGAATATGATAAGTTGATTTTTGGTAGCTTTATCAAGAGTCGTGTCATTAATTTCAAAAGATATTTATTTAACTTTAGGGTATAAAATTAAAATATGGTTGTAAAAAAGAAATAGGAGTTTTAGCCAAATATAGAAGGATTTATTGATAGTATATTGGAGGATTATGGTTGAAGATGTTCATTCTAGGTTGACACAAAACTGCTTCAACTATTATTTCACTAAGGTTTATGCTAGTATTTGCTTAATTATTAAAGTGCATAATTTATATATATTTATATATGTGCATGTTCAATCAAAATAATGATATTTCTTGGCACTGTTTCTAATATATATAGGAACTATATATTTAATAGCGTTTTATTTATTATATTTATATTTAATTATTTTTATGAGGATTAAAAATCATTTTCAAGTTTAAGATATTGGGTTTTGTGTGGTTTTCTAAACTACAGGTGTTGGATTAGTATTTGATAGGTTAACTATGTTTATGGAACTAGCCATTATTCTTTTATTATTGTTTTTGTTTTTGGTTTTGGTTTTGGTTTAAAGCTTATGTATTTGATTGTTACTATTTGATGGGATTTGGTCCTTTTATATGGTTAAGAGTAGGCTGATCTTGAAATCTATCTTTATTGATTTTGTTTACTTCCCAAAGTTGTATTGAAAGGATTTGTTATGGCTTTATTCATGAGTAACTAAGTATTATTCAAGGTTATGGCAATTATTTTAGTGAATTTTATTAGTTTGACTTCACTTTAGTATTAAAATCTATATTGTTTGACCCTATTTTAACTATTATTTTTATATAATCATTATCTCAATTTTAAAGTCCATAGTGGCACAATATCAATGGTCTAAAGGTAAATGGAAAATATCATTCTACTATATTGGTTCGGTCTTGTATTGTGTTAAATTTATGTTTGAACATCAACTTTACACTATTGAGTACATCAATTTTTATCCAACGGTAAAGTTCATCTAACTTTAACTTAATAAACTCTATATCTTTGGTCTAATTTGAAATATTTTGTGACTTCAACTTTAACTTGTTATTATCTATTCATAATTTATAGCATTGACTTTAAACTTGATAATTTTTATTTATAATGTGGGTTTGAACTAGTCTTAGTTCTACCCATTTGTGATATGAATCAAATTTAGGTCTTTGGTGGTTTCTACAGTCATGATTGGGGATCTATTTGAGGTATTACTTTTAGGTATTGGTATTATTTATGACTATTGATAAAAGTTGTCAATGTTAAATGATTATAACTTGGCAGATTTTTCCTGCACTAAGATCATGTTTCCTTTGGGATGTATTTTATCTTTTAGGAATGTCATCTATCACTCATAACTTACTTTGCACTAAGGTGAGGGTTTGGGCTATGTCAAAGGCTTATTGGTAGCTATTCCTTAAGACAATGTTTATGTGGTCCATTCATTTTAAATGTTGGTGATATTTAATAACTTGATGTTTGGTTTCAAACAAAATTAGAATTTGTTATTTTTCAGGGAAACAAAAATAATTGTAAATTCTTATATAATTTAAATGTGATAAAATTTTAGTAGCTAGAAAGGCTTATTATTTATATTGTTCTCATATATGCTATTAACATTTGCTTCAATGAGTGGAATAAAATATATGGTGATTAATAGGAGATGGATTGCAATATAATGATGTTTCAATTAGCGTGGTATTAATAAAAAAAATACAGCTCAAATTTTTTGTCAATATATGAAAATAATAAATGTTTTACAAAACTTCAATAATAGCTCGGTATTGTTCGTCTCCGCGCTCTGGGAAATAGCTATACACTGGGAATTTTTGTTGAGATTGGTGAGAAAGTGTCCACTGGAACCTCCCTTGTGTATTATCATGCACAGACGGCTCAAAATGCCAGTTTGTCCGCTCGTTGGTGATGGTATTTCTACGGTTATGTCTCACCGTCTTACCGACCTTGACATTGAAATTGAGGTGGGTGCTGGCCTCAGCATGCATTTTGCAGCCTTCTTCTAAAGTAGTTCTTTCGGAATAAGTTACTGTGGGGTTTGACGATGAGGCGCCCAAGTTAACTTCGTGAAAAGCAAAGCTCTCTGTTTCAGTCTCCATTGTTACAGCGATCTTTGCAGGAAAGTACCGTTCATGTTTAAATTTATCCAGAATTTGCTCTTGGGAATCGAGTCGAAATTCTTTGCAGCGGAGGTTCTCGATTTTGATCTCGACTTCTATCAGGTTCCCGATTTTCTTGATCTCATGGTGGAGTTGAAGCTTACAGTCCAGTTGCTGATGACTCAAAGCACGGTGGAGGTCTGCGAATTTCTCCTTGTAGTGGATTTCCCTCTTCATTGCCGGGCACGGGGAGTAGCAGTAAATTGTCCAAATCTCGTCAAGGGCTGAGTGATATGAAATTTTAAAGTCATTATTTATGCTTTTACTTGTGCATTCTAAGAGAATTTCTGTGAACTTGGAAGCCAGACATTTCATCAAACGATCTGCCATTTCTGGACGGACGATTCTCAGCGTTTTCCCTGCCAGTTCCTTCAATTTAGTCTCATTATCTGCCGTGCCCCTGAAATCAACATAGCATGCAGCACAGCAGAGAGTGTTAAACGCTTCCTTGTATATTGATGCTTCAATTGAGCGTGGGCCGATGTCCACTCCCATCAACCTCTCAAAATCTGTGTTGCTGATGCTTGTGTTCCCTCTACCCACTTTCTCTAACTCCTTGATATTTTTGTCGGTGACTACCATGAATGTATAAATGCAAAGCCTGGAAAACAACGGATGTAACTTCCGTTGCATCTCCTCTTCACCGCACTCTTCAATAATATATTCTCCGAAATCAGCTACGACATTATCTCCGAGCGGCAGACTGAGAGACACATTGCGAGACACACTATTTCTATATTCACCAGTGAATTCGGCAGCGAGGGACTGATTATTAATTAGCGGAAGGGGTTCAATGCAGTCTTTCATTAGTCTAGTTTTGACATGGCCTATCCAGGAATAAACATCAGGAAAACCCATGCTATAAGAAGATCGGAGAAGGTAATTTGAATATGGAAATCTCGAACACTGCATTGGTTATGTGTTGGCCAAAGCAGTTTCAATACACCAAACAAAAACAAATAAAGAGCTCGTAGAAATTTCCAACAATGGTCACAGAACTTTTCTCACACGGACGGATCTAGGTGACTTCAGCGTAGAAATTTCAAAGAATGGTCACCGCACTTTTCTCACACTGACTAATTGATATGTTCGAAAATTTCCAACTCAAACCTATTATAATAAATCTATCAACGATGGGACTAAGTTCGCTGTACAATAATTTGATACGTTTGAGAATTTCCAACTCAAACCTCTCATAGTGAATCTAATAACTCTGCGTTGCTACAGTTGTCTACTTTAATAGGGTGGACAAGTCTTCCTTACTATTTTTAATGAGAATTAGTATTTGCCCTCTCTTATGGTCACGCCTATCCCGTGTCCAGCCCCTATACAAAATTCGTTTTTATCAGATTAAATACAACAAACCGAACATTTATCGTCCACGCTTACTAGAACTCCTTTGAAGTAGAAAGGTAAGACTTTTTGTTGTTCAATGAGATAATGCCATTATTTTTCTACGAAAAATAATTTTGTTAAGATAGAAAATTTGACATATTAAAGTCTAATTCTTCAATTATTTTAATGCCAATAGATAAATTTTGCTATTTATAATAGTAATTTTGTTTGAAATTTTAAAATAAATATGTGGTTATTCATCATGTTATAATTTATAAGAGATATCTATACCTAAGATCTATATAATATTTGAAAATACAAATTTTACATAAAATCATCTTAACATTTTACATCAAAATATGTATATTCCATTCTAGGGAAACCTGGGCGACAGAGAGAGAAGATCAAGGATACACTTCTAGCAAGACACGAAAATTTGCATAAGGGTCACACATAGTTTTCACAAAACAATTAATGCATAACACAATATGTATAGACAATCTACTAGGTTTTCAATACACAATTGATCAAGGATTCAACATACAATTTAGAACTTGGGTACTCATAACCTATTCAACAAAGTAGAGTGAAATATGTTAAATATATGGAGTAACAATTTTTTTAATGTAAATATGATTTTCCTTTACTAGTTATCAACATACTTGTTTCATTTCAATTTATGTAGTCGAGGGTAGAAGAATGAGCACTCCAAAACCATGTTACTTATCATCTAGTAACACAACATGATCATAGCACAAGGAATAAGGCGTTAAATCATCATATTAATATACAAAACTAATAATTTCATTTTCCAAGAGAAAACCATAAGACTGATAAGCAAAAAATGAGGTAGATTATGGAACAACACTATGGAATATATATAATATTTACATTCATAATATACAAAATAATAAAGCCAAGTTTAGTCCTTGTTTCAATCTAGGAGTGTCATACTATGAAAGATGTAATGACAATATGCACAAGGGCTATTGTGACATGGCGTGTGGCATTTATGGTTTTCCTTTTAAAAGAAAATATGATGAAGATAATGTTAAGAATAGGAACAAATACGCTAAGCTACACAAATTATAATGCTTTAGAAAATAATAGAAAAACAATGTACAAGAATAGAAAATAATGCAACCACAAAAATGAAAGAAACTTGCTATAAATAATTTTCACAAATCATGACTTAAAAACCAAACGTATTATTCATTGTACTACTAAAATCAATTTAACATAAAAATGAATGAAATGGACACAAAACACAATTAAAATTAAGTATAATAATATCATAAAAAAATAAGGATGAGAACAACTACCCATCAACAAGAACAATCTAGTGAGCGGGTTCTAACTCACATTTTTGCAACATGAATAATTTACAAATTGAACCAAATTACTTGGTTTAGAATAGTAACAATCACTCAAAGTAAAGAAGAATAGTACATTATTTATTCAAAATCGACATCTCCCACACACCATTTCTTCACTTGTTTTTATAGTAAATGACTCAAAAGAATATGGTAAATAGAACATTTAGTTAATAGTATATTCAAAATTTTGGTATTTATATTTACTTAGTTTGTTTAAATTTACCAAGAAAAATCAATAATCTTAATAATATATTAGATCATAATCTCCAAATAGATAGTCTCTATAAATATTTATATCTTTTATGACTTCCAATTTTTTCATTCAATTAAAATTATGAGCTTGAGAAATAGACAAACATTTTTATTAAAGACAATAGATTTGCATAGTTCCTAACAATAAGGGCATTTCATTTCTAGATTGGACTATATTTAAGATTTAACACATGTCATTTTTGTATTCAACTATGTGAGATTTGTTTTTGCATCAACATTTTGGGTCATACTTTGTGATCCATCATTAAAATGAAAGAGAGCTATAGGAAAAATGGTTTATTATAGATGAACATAGATTTAAAATAGAGAGAGGGAGGGTGAAGACTAAACTTGATTGAAGACAATGATAATATTTACAAAATAAAACTAAAAATAAGATGCAAAGAGAAACAATTAAAAAAAAATGTATTTATATAAAAAATCATCTTAAAAATAAGTAAATAAGCCATAAACATATATATAAAAGTTGACTTAACAACATAAACATAGAAATCTAAAGAAACCTATTATGGATAAACATAAAGAGTGTAGAATTAAAAACCATCTAACAAGGTGTCTTTGGGCTGGAAATGCTCCAATAAAATTTTTGTTCACCAAATTTAAGCTTCAAATCCTCATTTATAACTATTTTGAAATGATCTCCAATTTTGATGAAACAAAAGTCAATCTTGACTTTCTCAAGCCTCCTAGATGCATTTGAATAGTAAGCAATTCCATGAGTATAACTAGAAATACTGCAGTCATCTAGATCTAACAATATATAAATGCAATATAAAGGGGTAATTAAATCTTTGCAAAACATTTCTTACTCTCCAGATCATTAAAAATACAAATGAAGAGCATACAAGAATTTAAAAATTTTCTACATGAAAATATCAATCTCTTAGTTAGGAATATAAGAACTTAGATTTCTCAAAAAAAAAAACTTTGATAGCATGCTAGAAATATGAAATAGATTGAATAACCAAAGGAAATTTTTAAGAGAAAATCAATGTCGCAAAAACTAAAAAATCATAAAGAATGCAAACCAAAACTTTGAGAGGTTATGCAATATCATTAAGACATAATACATTGAGAGCTTCGAAGATTGGTGATAAATACAAGCTAGGTGGTGAGTTTATATAGAACTCAGTTCAATATGGAGGTGACAAATCAACCAATGAGAATTGACTAGCAAAACCACCAACATTAAATAAAGTGATGAAAAATTAAATACTCCACCCTTACGAGGTGGACAATAACTCATCATTTTATCTCCTAGTTATTAAATAATTAACTCACTTTATTATTGTAAGCAAGCTTAATAAATGTGTAGGAAAAAACTATAACTAAGGGAATTAAATATCCCACTAGTAAATAAAAACCTACACTAATAGGTCCTTGAGCCAAGTTTTGAACCAAGACGACGACCTCCAAAGGAGGTAAGTGATTTCATAGAGAGCCTAGCCACATAAGTAGTTTACTCCTGTTCACACTGAAAGCCATTGATTTTTCATACTCAATTTTGATAAAGGATCTCAAAGAGGAACTATGGAATCTCAAATTCATTATGTGCTATCTTGGTTCCTTGGACCTACCCGAAGTGGGTGAGAGTCGATTTACTAATTCTTCTGATCTCCTACATAATTCAAACTGGTAACCAGGACATGTACATTTTCTATATTCACAACTCCCCTTTTCCCAGCATTGTTGGCAAGCACTATGGATTTTCAAAGTCATGTTGGGTTGGTCTGGTGGGTCAGATTCAAAATATTATGCACTATAATTTGTATTAAATATTTTAACTATCAATTTGTGCTTTACCACAGTAGGATGCTCAAACAAGGCACAATTTTCTCTATAAATAGAGAACCATAGTGGCCCCGGTTGGACCTATCATGTGAAATCCCAAGATCCCAAGCATGATCGGCATCCCCCATGGTTTGAGAATATGACCTACACCTTATAAAACCACTAGCAGCTTAGAATCAATTATGCCCAATGTAAAGTGAAATTTGTCATTTATATGTAAGATCTTGCATGCGCTACTCGTCCTTAAAAAGGTATGTAACATTGTAATTCAATATTTTAATAAGAATAAATGGTTGTGTTATTCTTCATTATTCATTTACATTAAATAATTAGTTTGTGTGTTCAATGTCTATTCAAATTACAAGTAACTAGAATTAATGTTACCAGCACTTGCCCCTAAAGGAGGTTCAAGGAGTACGCTAGTGGAAACTATATTTTTGTTAATATGTTACAAGGTATGTGTTTGTGCCTAGATAGGCTACAAGTTGAAATTTTTAGTGTATGTGGCTGGATTAAACACTTAATAATAAACTTGGTAAATAATAGATGAAATAAACTTATACAAATCTATAGTTTTTCCTTCAAGAAACTGAGTATTATCTAATTATGTAATATTTGCATGCAGATTTAAAACTTAAAGCAATTTACAAATGAAAAAATAAAGTTGCCATGAAATTGATAGAAAATAATAAAAATGGAAATAGAATGTTCTCATCCAGCGGGCCAATTATCAAATCAATATTTATCTAGCTTTTATGTGATAACTGATATTTTGGAGGTTGTTACCATTAAATGGGAACTAATTTACCATTAAACAACACTCTTGCTAAGGTTTGGTAAAATTTTGTCACTCTTGCTAGGTTTTGCTAAAATGTTGCTTTATATGTGAATTTAGGTTAAAAAGACCTAAAAATCCCTACCTAGTTTTCCTTTCCCTATAATTTATTTCTAAGTTTTCATTGACTTGCTTCCACGATTCTAGCTGCCATTACTCATTTTATTAAGCCCTTTGCAACATTAAGTTACCAATCCCTTGATTCTCTCCTAATTCTCACTTAAGAAGAATATTTTGCATGTGCTTAATTAAATGGCTTAACTGAGCCCACACTTAATATATGGTTTGCATCGCTTATTATGCCTTTTCACTAATTGACATGAAGTATTTTATTAATGAATGGAACACCCATAGAATTACAGAAGGGTCGACAATTGAATCCATTTTATTTGTTTCCTTTCAGAATGATTCCATGAGTATGTGGATAGTTTTATAAAGTTTAAGTTAATTGTCGGGAATTGGCAGAAAGCGGTTAGGTGTCAATGTCATGATTTTTAAAGGGATTATATATTCTAGGACACATTAATGTTTAAAACAACTTTAAAACACATGTTTATATCATAAGTTACTCAACTGTTTGATGAAAATTTGATGGATGGTTGTATTTAGATTCTAGAATGAAATTCACAAAGTTCTAGGATTATGAACTCAAGCCTCTAGAATCACCATATAGCTGATGAAGGTACTCCCCTTACAAAGCCTCACACACACAACTAAAGAGATATAAAAAAAAAATGGAAATAAGCACTTGATTTCTATTATCTGGATGAAGTGAAATTACAATACTAAGAAAATATCATACTATAGCCACTTAGGCCTTCTGATTACAAAAATTTCCAAGCAAAAAACAACGATCTGCACTACTCGAGCTCCCCTCTGTAACCAAGAGGTCTAACTACCTTAGAATATTATAGAAGTTGTAACCCCATGTTGGCACCAGGAATTCTACTATCGATTTCTTTCCTTAGAATTTTTTATTTTCTATATTTTTCATTTTATATGTTTACAACTTCTCGTTGTCATAACTTTCGATCCGACCACAAGATTTCCAATTTTAATATATATTTTTCGTGGAAGATTTGAATTTTGTTGCTTCTATGCTTGGGAGATAAAATAACAATCTTCACACTCTCTCATTGAAGGAAAACCCTAGGAATCTCAATCTTAGGTATGCAAACGAGAAAGAGATCTTGCAACAGGGTTGTCCTAAGGTTTAATTATAGACTATGGATGGGTTCACCAGCAAGATAGGACTTGGATGGATAAATGAAAAGCAAGATGTAATGCTTAACCCTAATATGATGCAAGACTTCCCTAGATGACCTTAAAATAAATGTAAAAACTGTAAGAGCAGAGGTGTGCACATGGAAACCTAAAGAATATTGGAATAAGCTCTAAAACACTCAAAATCATAAAATTGGGGCATACTAGGACTCATACACCACTTTGGGCGTATTAGTCCCTGACTAGAGTTTCTTGTCTCGAACAGGTTTTTGACAGTGTAGGTTTTAGAAATACAAAATCTAGAACCTATACAAAATACCTGAAAAACAGAATATATGCTTGGTTTTTTTACGGGGGGTTTTATTCATGAGTAACTAAGTATTATTCATGGTTATGGAAATTATTTTAGTGAATTTTATTAGTTTGACTTCACTTTAGTATTAAAATCTATATTGTTTGACCCTATTTTAACTATTATTTTTATATAATCATTATCTCAATTTTAAAGTCCATAGTGGCACAATATCAATAGTCTAAAGGTGATTTAAAATATCATTCTACTATATTGGTTCGGTCTTGTATTGTGTTAAATTTATGTTTGAACATCAACTTTACACTATTGAGTACATCAATTTTTATCCAACGGTAATGTTGATCTAGCTTTAACTTAATAAAGTCTATATCTTTGGTCTAATTTGAAATATTTTGTGACTTCAAATTTAACTTGTTATTGTCTATTCATAATTTATAGCATTGAATTTAAATTTGATAATTTTTATTTATAATGTGGGTTTGAACTAGTCTTAGTTCTACCCATTTGTGATATGAATCGAATTTAGGTCTTTTGTGGTTTCTATGGTCATGATTGGGGATCTATTTGAGCTATTACTTTTAGGTATTGGTATTATTTCTATTGATAAAAGTTGTCAATGTTAAATGATTATAACTTGGTAGATTTTTCCTACACTAAGATCATGTTTCCTTTGGGATGTATTTTATCTTTTAGGAATGTCATCTATCACTCATAACTTACTTTGCACTAAGGTGAGGGTAGGGGCTATGTCAAAGGCTTATTGGTAGCTATTCCTTAAGACAATGTTTATGTGGTCCATTCATTTTAAATGTTGGTGATATTTAATAACTTGATGTTTGGTTTCAAACAAAATTAGGATTTGTTATTTTTCAGGGAAACAAAATAATTGTAAATTCTTATGTAATTTAAATTTGATAAAATTTTAGTAGCTAGAAAGGCTTATTATTTATATTGTTCTCATATATACTATTAACATTTGATTCAATAAGTGGAATAAAATATATGGTGAGGAATAGGAGATGGATTGCAATATAATGATGTTTCAATTAGCATGGTATTAATAAAAAAAATATAGCTCAAATTTTTTGTCAATATATAAAATAATAAATGTTTTACAAAACTTCAATAATCAATTTTTTTCAACCATTCTTAATTTAAGAAAAAAACAAATATTTTTGGTTCATGCAAGATTGCTTTTAAGTTTGAGAATGGTCTTGCATCAAACACCCCTCACTTAAGAAAGCTAACGAAAGTTGGCTAACCACACATCAAGACTTTTTTTCAACTTCAAAGGGAGTTGAACCAGTTCCTGAAATTTTTGGTATCTCGTCTCCATACATTTAATAGAATCTCGATAAGGATAATAGGCCATCCAGATCTCGCATTCCACAAACTGGTCGAGGGTTTTTCCCTTTATCTTTTTGTCGAATGTCCATTTTATGGGTGTCCCGTAAATATCTCTTGCAAATTCAATACCCTTTCTTTTGTGAAAGGGTTATTCGGTCCCTGTGTATGTGCCAAATCTTTAATACCTCGGTATTGTTCATCTCTGCGCTCTGGGAAATAGCTATACACTGGGAAATTTTGTTGAGAATGGTGGGAAAGTGTCCACTGGAACCTCCCTTGTGTATTATCATGCACAGATGGCTCAAAATGCCAGTTTGTCCGCTTGTTGGTGATGGTATTTCTACGGTTATGTCTCACTGTGTTACCGAACTTGACATTGAAATTGAGGTGGGTGCTGGCCTCAACATGCATTTTGCAGCCTTCTTCTAAAGTAGTGCTTTCAGAATAAGTTACTGTGGGGTTTGACGATGAGGCGCCCGAGTTAACTGCGTGGAAAGGAAAGCTCTCTGTTTCTGGCCCCATTATTACAGTGATCTTTGCAGGAAAGTACCATTCATGTTTAAATTTATCTAGAATTTGCTCTTGGGAATCCAGTCGAAATGCTTTGCAACAGATGTTCTCAATTTTGAACTCGACTTCTATCAGGTTCCCAATTTTCTTGATCTCATGGTGGAGTTGAAGCTTGTAGTCCAGTTGCTTATGACTCAAAGCATGGCGAAGGTCTGCGGATTTCTCCTTGTAGGTTATTTCCCTCTTCATTGCTGGCCATGGGGAGTAGTAGTCCAAATCTCATCAAGGGCTGAGTGATATGAAATTTTAAACTCATTATTTATGCATTTACTTGTGTATTCTAAGAGAATTTCTGTGAACTTGGAAGTGAGACATTTCATCAAATGATTTGCCATTTTTGGATGGACGATTCTCAGCATTTTCCCTGCCACTTCCTTCAATTTAGTCTCATTATCTTCCATGCCCCTTGTTGATGGCATTTTAATGCACTTCTCAACACAGGCAGTGCATAGGTGCACTACCTCTCTTGAAAGACAATCTCCCACAATCGAATTGCAGAACACTATCCCAAGGTCTCTTGGATGTCAGGTCATGACAGTGCTTAGATACCTCAGTAGTGTTATGTGATTTGCTGGAATCACAAGGCCTTCTTACAGAAAATATAAAGTGTGGACATAAAGCATGAAGTTGGATCTTTAAATGGAATCCTTAGGATGGGAAGTTGTTATGCACCGGCTGTAGGTACAAACAGTAATCTTGAACTCCATTTAGTTATGGGATTTGGCTTTACATTGTGCAATGAACTTTAATATAGGTCAGTTACTAAAAAAAAGGAAAAAAGGCGAAGGAGAAGGAAAGTTCCTAAGTATGAAGCTTGCTATGAATAGTGACAATGGAGTTCCTGCAATGGACAATCCTTAAAACAATATCCCACTTAACCAAGGATTTCATAGTATCATGGAAATTATGCTATCTTCTAAGGGCTGCAGATATTTCATCCTTCATCCACCACCTACATGCATGGATCAAAGATGAATGTTTGGAATAGCTTCAAATCAAGTCCAGGATAACTTTGCACAGCTATCTACCATCTACAAACAACAAAAAGTATGGACTAAGAAATCATCAACAAGACAGGAATTTTCACAATCACCAACAGCATTCCTAAGATTTATCCAAAGAAATGAGACAGCTTAACTAAACAGCAATAAGATCTAAGCTAAACATGTAATATTGGAGAATGAATCAAATAATATGAGAGAAACCAAGAAAATACACCAAGTCAATGTCTTTTCTTATAAATTTCAGCAGTATGTCTTTACAACAACTCAACTCTCTTTTTGCAAATGAGGGGAGTGCTCTATTTATAGTTTCCAAAAAGTTACATGAGTGGCCAAGATTCATTCTCATTGTGGCTAAGATTCATTACAAAATAGGGTTTCACCTACCCCCAAATAGATTACAATTTAAAATTACATTCCTATCTCTTCCTTATTTCATCTTCTTGTGGATGGCACTGTAGCTCTTTTGTCCTTTAGTGGATTGCTATTTTCTTTGTTGTAGCTACTCTTCAGGAAGATCTTTATCTTTGGTTGGGTTGTCCTGCTGCTCCTTGGAGGCTGCATGTTCTATATACTTGAGGATGACCACTTGGAGCTTGTCGTTTTCAAGGATTTCACATTATAATGCCTAGTAGCTTCATTCCTTAGCGTTCTCTTCCAGCCTCTTCCAGTTTTCGTCATACTTCGAGCCTTGGTCCCTAAATAGCTCCGATTGGTCAAAGGGGTAGGCAGCAAAACTTAGGAACTCTGTTGTAATTTCTCCAGCTGTCCCGTCCTTCATCTTCTCTTGGAAGTATGGCTTGATCTTTTCTAGGTCCATCTGCACAGTGGGCATATCATAGCCCATCATCAACTTGAGATATCAAACACATTCCGCCCAGATTTCCTTGATCCATTCAAGATCAGGATCCACCCTACTCAGGATTTGCTCCATTCTCTCCTTTCGATTGTCGAGGTCTCTGCGCCACACATCCACTAGCCAGTGATCTTCTTTCTTCAGCTCCAGCTTCTCCTCCCACATGGCCTCAGGCATTTGAAGGATAGCCTCGATCTTTGGGAAGGTGGAATCATAGATGGCAGGAAAATTGGTGCAGAGTCTCTTCGTGCTCTCTAGGGATTAGATCAGATCCAAAAACTTGTTGGCTATCCGCACAGCCATGTTGATTCCCATATTTCTGACATATGTGACCTGTCAGAACCAATCCTTGGTGGTTTTCTCCAAGTTCTTCCTCCTTTCCATTTTATCTATCTATTTTTTGGATAGCAACTGTGGTGTGGTTGTGGAGGTGGTGGGTAGGTCGTCCAGTGAGGACCATTGCTGTATGTAGTCTGTTAACGCCGCAACCTGCGCCTTGAGCTCATCCTTAGAGACCTTGTCCTACTTTATTAGGTGCACCACTATGGCCACCGACTCCTCAAGGTGCTCAACCTTTTGCTCTCTAGTTGCTATCCCCAAGTCAATGGTGGAGATACTGTAACTTACCCCTGCCTGGCCAACAGTAGGCATTGCAATTTGCACTACTCGGGAGCCAGAAGCATCCATTGTTATTTTGGATCGAACCTTGAGCTTCTTCTCCTTCTTCATGGTGATTTGGGATCGAGCCAAGATGGCTTTCAATCTCGCCCTCGGCTCCTTCAGCATAGGGGTCATCTTCTGAAGTTGTCTCTCTAACCATTCGGGCACAACAGACTTGTCCTTGGGCGACTCACGACTACCTTTTCCTTTCTCAATCAAAGGCAAGACTTCGACCTCCTTTTCCTTTTGTGGTTCCTATTTCTTTTGGGCAGCATCCTCCTCCTCTTCGTCAGAGTCATGAACAAAAATGAGGCGTTTGATAGGGATCTTAGTGGACGGCTGTCGGGTGGGGCTTTCTTCTTTTGCTGCCTCTTCTTCCTTCTTCTCTTTAGTAGCCTCGACCTCGGGGCCTGTGATAACACGGGCTTCAACCTCGGTTAAGTCCTTTGTTGCTCTTCTGGTGGCTGCCCCTCTTCACCATGCAGCGACTTTTCTGCCTCCTCCCCAACATCCTTTAGTTGCTGTGCCAACTCCTCCTCAAGGTCCTCATCGAACGTCTAGATGATTTCCTTAGCATCTGAGCCTCCCTCCTCATCTCCACCATTGGAAGAGCCCGTATCCTCACCTTCATAGACCACCCTATTGATGGTTCAGTGCTTGTACTCAGGGTGCTCATAGTACTCATCGACCTCCTCCTCTATAGACTTCAAGGCTTCCTGCTCTCGCTCCTCCAACTCTTTGGAAATTTGCATTGTGGCTTCCATGGCTGGCGGCCCTGTTGGTGGTTGTGAAGGCTGAGCCGTCACGAGGGCTTGGGCGAGGGCTACTTGGAGAGCTAGATTCATCAATATTTGGGAGAGCTCAGGGGGAAGGTTCGGCATGTGCCTCGTAATAGCCTCAGGCACAGTGGCAGCAGGAATGGGTGATGTTATTGCTGCCAAAGGGAGGGATGTAATCGGTGACATGGCCGCAGAAGATGAAAGGGGAGTGGTCATGCCGGAAGAGGAGTCAATGTTAATTACCATCTCGGCCGGGGGTGAAGGAGCAAGATGGACGGAAATGTCCACCGCCGGTGGAGATGAGGTGACCACAGCCAGGGAGGCGGGCGGTGCACCAGGAGGGGCAGGGAGAAGCAAGGGAGGCTACAATTTTGTCGTAGCCACTGCCTGTTTGAGCCTTTTGGGAGATGAGCCTCCCATTTCTTTCTTTGCTTGCTCCTTGGGATCTGCAAACTGCGCAGTCTCCTTTCCCTTTCTCTTCTGGGACCTGGTGACTGGAGGAGACTTGGAGGTCTCAACAATTGATGTGGTGGTGGCAACGTCCTCCGTGGCACTTGGCTCACTTTTAAGCCCTTCATAGGTCAGGATCACCCCCTGTCGCTTCAGATGTGCCACCTGCCCATCGATCCACTCCCTGGTACGAGTGAGAATCGGCTGGGTTATGATGTCCAGGTCATCATCTTCCTATTCATCCTAGTCGATTGATGGTATTGGTAGGTTGGTGACTACAGGCTACCTAGGTGCATAATGGTGGACTCATCCTCCTTGGCCTGGTCCAGTACCAGGAACAGTTGCACTCTTCTTAGGAACAACACGGTCATATGCATGTAGTCCCTCGTGCGGACCTCCTTGTCATCCTTGTAGTTAGCCCAGAAATCCTCAATGTGGTATTGGTCTGCATATGCTAGCCCTAGTGCTTTACTGACATGGCCATGTGGGTCCATCCTTGGGTGAGCGGTGTACCAGTCGAAATGATAGTCCTTGAGCTCCTTCTCAGAATTACTGGCACATTGCGAAGTCTGCAATCGGTATAGGCCCTAGCCGAGGGTCATGGGGTAGGAAATCCCTGCTATGTGTTTATTGCTGAAGATTGCCTAGATGTGTTGGAGCTGTCGAGAAAGCTCTAGGAGGATGATCCTGTCATTTGGGTACCGTGGCAATCTATTTGGTTGTTCTGTGAAACCCTGGGCCCAGATGCAGGTGAACTTGGGGAATTGGCTGAATAGGAAGGCATATTGTTTTAGGAGTGCCCTGGCGCTATGGGAAACCCTCCTCTCGAAATCTCTAGCAATTAATTTGATGATATGGCCAATGAATGTGTCATTGACCTGGCAATACTCCTTGAAGTTGCAGTATTGGAGCTGTGGATATTTGTCAAATAGTTTTAGCCCTCGCTTCTGCCCCTGATTGGGCACTACAAACAACCCGCTGTATTGTCTTTGATCTGTGAGGGAGTAGACGAGGTAGGAGGTCATGTAGAATTTAGAACTCTTCTTCACATTGACAAACTACTCATGGAAGCAGTCACTAATGATACCTCCCAAGTAGAATGAGACCTTGGTTGTAGCGTCCTCATTTCCTCGTAGGATCTGCTCAATGAAATAGGCCATCAATTCCTAGAAGTAGGCGGTCATTGGGAGACCTCTGACCCTGCTCAACAAGGTTACCAAGTCATGGTAATCATCGTGGAAATCGCTACGAAAGAGTTCTTGGGGAACCTTTGCAGTGCTGCCCTATTTTTCCTTAAGCCAATAGAGGTCGATTGACTTCTTACATCCTGTCGGGTTGGCATCCCACGCTGCTTGGCATTGTTCTAGTGTGGGGACCTCCATCTATTGGAACATGGGAATGTGGAATGTCTTGGTGATCCCTTCTGGCGACATGTCCGCAAGGATGTTCCCCTCCTTATCCATAATTATTCTGGTGTTTGGCTGATAGGCTTCTCAGCAAGCTATTACTAACTCAGGCGCTACGAGTGAGGGAGGGAAGCCGGCGGCCTTGGCGATTCTGCACTGCCCTATTAATCTGGTGTTCTTTGTTGTCAGGTTGACCCTGACCCTTTGACTGAATTCATCTCTATCAACCTGGCCGATGTTAGTATCTAAAATTTTCTTCTAGTCGGTGGTGACCTTTGAGTGGAGCGGTTCACCTTGGAACTAATACTTCATTTGATCTTTGTCCTCCTTCCCCCAAGGGGTCCTTCTTAACTTCTTTCCCTTGTCCTTTTTGGCAGATGCCCCTGAAGTTCCTGCTCCCGATTCCATATATTCTGCAAGCAAGGGCAATGTCAGCACGATAAAATATCACCAGTGTTCATGTTAGTCCATATTCCGAAAATAATATCCAAATAATCAATCAAGTACATCATAAATCTTATTTCTAGACATTACTGATCTTCGTTTTGAGGCATTTGGACAATCCGGGCCCGAAGGGCCGGACTTCCCTGGCAGGAAAGCTATCCGAAAGGGAAAACGTAGCCGAAAGCTCCTGGAGACCCTCCTTGGTCAAATTTTAATGTTTTAAGAAGCTCATGATTAAGAGGGCCAAAAATTAGCATATGAGTCGAGGTCAGATTCTAGGTTTGGGTTTGTTTGGATCGATCTAGGGGGACTCGAAGGTTTCAAGCCAGGAAGCCGTTGAGAGATGGCCATTGGTGATGGCAGACAACAGACAGAAACCTAGTGGCAAAAGTCTGAGGGCCGGGGGGCCAAAGGACGGCCGGCATAAAATCAATTTGCTTCTGAAGGCTCGGGCCGGTGACACCAGGAAGTCGGCGATATGAGTTCATCGTTTAAACTTAGTGGCATTTGGCGCAGTGGGACCCGGGGGTCGGGGAGCCGGTCGGCATTTTTTGCTAGACGTGACACGCGAGAGGCAGACTTCCGTTGACAGAAGTCCAAGGGTCGGCACCTGGAGGCTGGGGCGCCAGAGGGTGAAAGGCGGGGCAGGAGTTTCGACGGAAAAAGAGCGCCGGACTTCCAAAAATGGAATTCTAGGAGCCAGGACCCGGGGGCAGATGGCCGAGGTGAAAATTCTAACGGAAGGAGATCCACGGACTCCCTAGGACAGAAGTCCGAGAGGTGGGGCCCGGGGGTTAGGTGGCAGTGGGGGACTTCGATGAAAAACTTCGCCGTATGCAAGTAGCAAAAAATAAAGCACGGAGGCCCGACATCCAGGGCCTGAAGGAGAAAGCGATGGACCGATTTGAAAATGCCAGACGTTTTGACAAGCTGCAGCATCGGCGGAGCCGGGAAGGTAGAACGTCGGGCGACATTCACCGAAAGAAGAAGGCGAGGCACCGGCGGAACTCCGGAGACGGAACTCTGGGGTTTCGGGCCCGAAAGGACCAAACGGCGTGGGCAAGGTTCAATCATTCATGGCGGAGAAGAGACTGGGATCCGGCAGTCGAGGAGGCAGGGCATTTTGGTAGTTCAAGCGCGGCGAAAAGCAAATGGAAGCCCAGGCAGGGAAACGTGACAGACTAGGCCCAGAGAGGGAAATTGTCGTCGGCAGGTGTTAGAGGTTTGAAGTTTTGAGGGCGAAGGCGGGCCTTGGACCCAGGGTGACAGATTACCCTGCACGAAGAATAGTCACGTTATGGAAAAGTTCTGAATCGGCGGTGAGGGCATTTCTATGGGTTTTGCCGATTTTCCAAGACATGGGTTTGGCGCGCAACTTGATTGTCTATCGCCTTATGCTCTCCGGGGGATTGTTTATTTATTTAAATGTTTCAAAATTATGAAACAATGGTTAGGAGGGTGAGTGGATTGCCTACCTCAAAACATGCTAGGTGGGGGACATGGGATCCACACACAGTCGACGGGTTGATGCCGAGGGTGATGATTGTGACATCATCGAAGGCGGCGGGCTCTAGATGATACTTTCTTCAATTCACTCCAATCCTGCAGAATGATAATGACTGCCTGAATTGGGCTTTTTATACCCAAACTGCCATGAATGACTGCAATAAATACTCGTATGGTCATGGGAAAAGTTGGTGAATTCAAAATTAGGTCGGCGGCGGTGGCGGGAAAGCTGGGGCCCAGCAGCCGAGAGGACGCAAGGGATCCGTCGTTTGGTGATTTTCCTTGTTTAAATGATGGTGGCGGCGATCGGCTCAGGGCCCGGAGTTCAGGGATCTGCAAGGGATCCGCCGTCGATGACGGTGGGACCGCTATAGAATTCCAGGGAGTCGAGATCGGAACAGTTGACGGCGGGCAGTTATAAATGAAGACACCGGCGGAGAAAACCCAGGCCGGGCCCGAGGAGCGGGAGGCCGATAGAGGCTACCATCACGGATGGCGAGACTGAGATGGAAGTCCATTTTGAAAATGAACTTCCGAGGCCCGGGGCCCGAAGGGGCAGGTGCCACCTCAAAAATTTGCGATGAGTTTCAGACTGAGGGCGGTAGGGCGGACCCCGAGGAGCGGGAAAATGCTCAGTGAATGCTGCAAAGGATGGCAATTTCAAAGGGGAAACCTGAAGAGGGAACCCCAGACGCCCAGGCCCAGAAGGGCCCGAGCTGTTTCAGGGCCAAAATGCCAGAGGGATTCCCCGAGGCCCCCGGAAGGCAGCAAAAACCAAAAGCGGAGGCATGATCAATTTATGATGGAACTTTGGAGCAACATCGACCATACAAAACATTAAAAAAGATGGGCACACAAAACAAGGAGGCCCCAAAAGACCCGACGAGGCGAAAGAAAAGAGGGTCCCCATTCTGAACAGGGCATGTGTGCTAAGGGCACAACAAATGGCGACTTTGCTGGAGAACGCTCAGGAGCATTCTAGGGATAAATATTCATTCGGGACCTAGAATCTCTAGTTTCACAGACCAAGAGTGGCTTCCAAAGATGAATCTGAGAGAACGAGATCCTTAATTGGGTCAACTTACAAGACATCTTAGAAGTGTGTGTGTAGTGAGTTCATTCCTTTCTTTGGGATAGTGACCAGGGTTACCACTTCAACCGAGTGAGCTACATAAATCGCCTAACACCAAAAGTAAATTGAACATTGCCCCGCTGCTAGTCAGGTGTCCATAGCCCCGATGGGGTTGTCACTACAATCTCATGGATATTGCTCTACTATTGGCTAGGTGTCCATAGCCCCGATAGAGTTATCCGAACACCCATATAGTCATTTATTTCCCTTTTTTAGAGTTCCCTTTTTTCTCTTTTGTTCTTTGATATTTCACTTCTCTTTTACCATTTAGTTCGACCAGGTAAGCATTGAAGCCTACAATGGGTTTGAGACTACAGTAGTCACTAGAGCAGACTTAATATTTTTCACTCACTAGGGTGTCATAACAACCATAGTACGGTCCTTCAAAAATTATTATTATGTAATTTGTGCGTGACCTAAGATGTGGGTAAGAAGATCCAGCTAAGGGTCAAGTTCTGAGTAGAGTTCACACAAGGAAATCAGTCGCGGACAACTCTCAAAGACTGATAGTCTAGAGTGAAAGTTTAGCCAAATAACACAAAGAATGGACAACAAAGTGAACCGCTTCTCGAGCAAGCACGGCCACCGCAAAGGAGCAGGAAACATCTTTCAAAATAAAACTGCTAGGAGGGAGAAAATAAAAGGCGACGCAAACAAAACTCAGATAAGAAAGAAAGCAACTACTCTAACCTATGTACAAGTATTTACAATGAAGAGCTCAAAGGAGCTCAAGCTTGGAAGTAATGCTTCAGGTGCTGCCCGTTGACTGGAAACGGGACGTTCTCACTAGTTAAGGTCTTTAGGCAGAAGGCATTATCTCCCAAGATTTCAGCTATTTGAAAGGGGTCAAACCAAAGCTTGTCGAATTTTTTGTGTCCCCCTTTTCTTTTCATGGGCCTTATCCCAATAGAGGACCAAATTTGCAATTCTAAAGGCCTTGATCTTGGCTTGTTAGTCGAACCATCTCTTAACTATGCCCTGATGTTTGGCAAAATTTTTGATTGCATGATTTCAGACTTCCTCTAAATGTAAGAGCTCAGCTAATTGAGCTTCCCTACGATCTCCTCCCTCATAGAAATCATTGATGAACTGGAGAGTAAGGATCTTCAGATGGATGGGGAATATAGGTTCCAGGCCATAGACAAGGTGGAACGGGGAATCGCCAAGGGCAGCCTTGTGGCAAGTGCGATCGGCCCAAAGGGCAAAATGGAGCTGGGTATGCCAATCCTTGGGATTCCTATCTAGCAGCTTTTTGATCACAGTAATTAGGTTTTTATTCATGGACTCGGCAAGGCCATTGCCCTGAAGGTAGTAATTAGATGAGAATTTAAGGGCTATTCCATAGTCAAATGCCCAACTAGCAAATCTTAATGAAGCAAATGCAGGCCCATTATCACATACAAAAGTATATGGACAACCAAAGCGATTTAAAATGAAACTTTCTAGGAAATTAGTAACTACTTCAGTTGTGCATTGCTTACATACTATTGCTTTTGTCCATCTAGTACAATAATCAATAGTGGTAAGAATGTACCTATGTCACACAGATGATGGAGGGCTTATCAGACTGATGAAGTTGAGACCCCATTGCGCAAAAGGCCTTACCTCCAGCACAGGTTGTTGAGGGACATCAGCATTCTTCTCCATGGTGGCAGTGGTCTGGCACGTGTAACATGAATGAACATGGCAATGTGCATCCTCAAAGATAGTTGGCCAATAGTAACCTGCTCTCAATATCTGATGTGCTATGGAGGAACTCGAACCATGGCCAGTGCCAAATTTATTGTGAAACTCCTTCAAGATGCGTTCTGCTTCCTCCTTGCCAAGGCATCTCAGATAAATGCCTTCATGATTCTTCTTGTAGAGGATGGAACCCTGCAACATGTAGCTATTAATTTTCAATCTCAGGGCCCTCTTTTGGACTCCTTGTAGGTGCGGCGGACACTTATGATTCAACAGATAGTAGATGACATTCTGGTACCACTCTCCCACGGAGACATCCTCAAGCTGGTACTACTGCACCATGAGTTCAGGTCCAGCTTTTGCTGCTGTTTTAGTAATTGTGTGGGTGAGTGCCTGCCCTCGTACCAGTTTCATCGGTTGGATCTCCATATCATACTCTTGGAGCAGGGTGACCCACTTAGCCCTTCGTTTGCCCAATTCATTTTGCATGAGCAACATTTTTATCACTGAGTCGGGGACAATGGAAAACACCTTGTTGCGTAGAATGTAGTGTCTAAATTTCTTTACTCCTCTGACGAGAGTGTACGCCTACTTTTCAATGTTGCGGTAACGTAATTCGACATCTTTGAGGGGAGCACTCATAAAGGTGATCGGATGCTCGCTTCCTTCGTCGTCCTTCTAGGTCAACATGCTAGCACAAGAATGCTCTGAAATAAATGAGTAGATGTAGAATGGCTTCAGATAGTCTGGGCTAACCAACACAGGTGCCTCAGCGATAGCCCGTTTGATTTCTTCGAATGATTGTTTGGCATCTGGTGTCCATTCAACTTTGGCATCTTGTTTGAGCATGGGATTGAGAGGTTTAACGATCTCTGCAAAACCTGTGATGAATTTCTGAATGAAATTGATCTTTCTAAAAAAGGATTTTAATTCCTTCTTGCTGCTGGGGGGCTGAATTTTGAGTAAGGACTCAATGCGCTCAGGATCAATGGAGATTCCCTGCTCTAAAATGATGTGCCCGAGTAGCCTGCCTTCAGTCACTCTGAAAATGCACTTCTTGGGGTTAAGAGAAACCCAAAACTCTCTGCACCTTTGAAATACTTTACATAAGTCAGACACGTGATCGCCCCATTTTTTAGAGAATACGGTCAAATCATCCATGTAGATGATTATGCACTTGCCAATTAGGTCCTTGAAGGCGATATCCATGGCGCATTGGAAAGTGGCGCCAGCATTGATGAGCCTGAAAGGCATTCTTTTGCATGCAAACGTCCCCCACTTAGTGGTGAACGCTGTCTTGTGACGATCCTCATATTGTACCATTACCTGGTTATACCCAGAGAATCCGTCGAGGAAAGACATCATCTAGGAGTTGTTGACAATTTTTAGTACTTCATCCATCAAAGGCACTAGATAGTTGTCTTTCTCCAAGGTGCGGTTTAGGTTGCAGAAATCCACACACAATCTAATCTCCCCGTTCTTTTTCCTGACCGGGACCAAGTTGGCCACCCACGTGGAGTGCTTGACTTGAAAAATGATTCTTGCTAAAAGCAACTTTTACACCTCCTTGTAAATGATAGGTTCCAGCAAGGCATTGATAAGGCGTTGCCGCTGGTCGAATGCCCTCACTTCGATCTTAAGAGGGATGGTGTGTGTAATGATAGAAGTGTCATAAGTTTTCAAATCTTCATAGCTCCATGCCACTACATCATGGTATCATCGCAACACATCTGTAATCCCTCCCTTTTCCTCAGGGGTGCACACCTTGCCAATAAAAACATTTATGGCATCCTCAGTTGTACCAAGGTTATGAGCGTTGCACTGGTTGCTTATAGCTTCCTTTTTTGTTTGCTGATCCTGATCTCTGATCTGATCCAAATCAAATATGCATTCCAATTGAACCATGCCCCTAGGGATCATGTTAGTCTTGAGGTTGATAACCCCCTCTATATCCAATTCAGCCTCCTGTGGATCAGCTTCATCAATTATTTGAGTTGCGAAGACATCAGAGCTTGTGATGAACTGAAGGATATGCTTGTCATCATTGAAGACTTGTAGGTGAGTAACATTATCTAATACTGATGGCATGGATGTTAGCTCAACAGTGAATTTTTTGAGCCCAGATAAAGAGAGGGGTTGTAGAGTGCTGGCTGCCTGAGCCAAGGCATCAGCTGTGTGATTTTGAGCACAAGGGATCAATTGTATGTTTAATGCATCTAAGCCCTCTAAAAGATCTCAGACCCCGTGCCTATAGTTTGTGAGTCTCCCATCATGACAGGAATACAACTTCTTGACCCGCTTAACTATGAGTGCAGAATCCCTGAAAACTTGCAGCACTTTTACATTCTTCTTCAAGGCCATAAGAAGGCCAAGAACTAAGGCTTCATATTCCACTATGCTATTAGTGCAATAAAACTGCAATTAGTGGGCAGCGGAAAATATTTTACCTGTTGGGCTGATAAGCTCGAATCCAGCTCCAGATCCTTGCCTCGACTTCGATCCATCAAATCAGAGCATCCAGCAAGCAGAGGATCCCTTATCTTCATATCTGTTTGAGCTTCCGCCCACTTTCAGCTAGATGGCTGGCCCTGTGATCTGAGGAGAATTTTTTGATTCGAGGCAATGATCAACAGGCAATTCTTGTGGTGCCTCCTTTGGCATTTCCATCTAAGGAGCAGCTATTTTTCTAACATGCACCACTACTGCTTGGCACAAGAAATAATCAAATTCAGAGTGTGCAGCATTGTGAAGCCTGCACTAGTTTGGCAATAAGAGATCCTGGAAATTCATTCAGGCTCCTAGGCTGAGCTGATCCCTTACACATTTCTCCATGAATTATTGGAAGCCATTGAGTAATCCCCAATCGTCATCCTTATCTAGCTCATCATCCGCCTCTACTAATGTTTCTATATCTGGGGGCATTCATGTGGAATCTGCCGAGGGACTGCACAACACCAGCAATACTTCATCTGCACATTCTTCCTGAAGCCCAAGCTCATTTTGGTAGGAAAAATGGTGATAATTCCCTAAGTCAGTCTCAGTGAACAACACTTCACTGAGATTATTATATTCTGTAATCATGAACTTCATACGGGGTTCACGGTCGATACGGATCTGATTTGGAAGCCCCTTCCATGGCAACCACATGTGCAAAAGGTCTATAGCGATGTATCCATTTAGTGCCTTAGTGAATTCCCTTCCTAAAATGATTCCATATGCATCAGGAATGTCAGCCACTTGAATATCAATGATTTTCTGTATCCACAGGTCTATGACAATCTGCATCGAGATACAGTTTATTTCACCCATAATATTGATCTTTGTCTTGTCCAATTGGGTCACTTTCCTCTTTGAAGGCATGGGAGTGATGCCGAGGGCCTTGCATACTGCCAAGGGCATGACATTGGCAGATACTCCTGAATCAAGCAAGTAGTTGTGCAAGTTCTTCTCAAAGATCCTAATGGTGGTCAGGAAAGGGGGAGTTTTTGGTCTCCCTTAGAGGATGCCCATAGGCGTGTCCATGTGAGCTACCTGACCTTTGTTCCTATCACTAGCCATATCCATGGTTTGCTTAAATTGCTGGTCCTTGGAAAAATGTCTAGCAGCCCTTTTCAGCTCCTTTTCAATTTGCTTACTTGCTGATTGATTCATGGGGACATTCTTTCTTTTCTAGGCATTATCCTATATCTCCAGTTCTTTCCTAGGCTCTTCAAAGGTGACCCTCTTAGCTGGGGTTTCTTGTATTGTACTAGAAGACAGAGTCCCATTAAGAACCCTAAAAAAGGCATGTCTCGCGGCAGGAACTTTGAGTAATTTGAAGGCCAATAGGCTAATTTTTACCTTCTTGAACTCTTCTGCTACATATTCACCCATCTGCTCAACTTCAGAGCTAAAAGCTTGGCCTATAGCAGAACTAGGGGTGTGGACCTTCGTTTGCCCAGGCAGATTTTGGGGTTGGCCCTGTGGTTGGTTTTGCGACTGATTTGGAGATCCGTTCTTGTTGAGGTATTGGGTAGGTATATGAGGAAGCCCAGGGTTGTTACTTGCATTTAGATTAGGTGGAGTGGCGAAATTGTTTGGTGGGGTAGAAGTTGTAAAGGGTCCACCTACTTGTCTATTCCTAAGGAAGTAGGGACTCGACCGTTGATGGAATATGTGGACCTCATCTACAAATGATTCCTCTTCATCTATCAGACCATTATCTACTGAATCAAAGAGCTGAGCCAAGGTTTGTTCATTACTTACCTCTTGTGCCTCTTCACCCTCAACAGGAGTAGGCTCAACTTCAGGCTCGTTGCGGTCACCTCGCAGGAACGGTGCCTGATTGACCACCAAACATGAGGAATCGTAGGGCTCGGATGGGACGATGTCCCTGTAGTTAGCATTGTCGACTGCATTTTGTACCTCCATCTAGAAAATTTTAGCAGCTGTCTAGAACTTGGGACAATCTAGCTCAGAATGCCTATTGGTTTTGTGAAGTCGACACCATCCAGACAAGGCTGCTTCGGCTAGGTATACACCGCTGGATGTCTTGTCGTTACTTGTCGGTTGATCAAAAGGCGTGGGGACTCCACCATTATTAGGCTTGGTGTTCCATGTGTGATTCTGCCTCTAAGAAGGTCTCCTTCCTACATTTTGATTGGAATTTTGCCCTCTCTCATAATTCTACCCGAATGAAGTGCCTACTTCTTGATTATCTCTGTTGTCTCTATTATCTCGATTGTCTCGGTTGAGATTGGCCTAGAAATTACGTTGGGAGGCCTACAGTTGGTTATTCTTGTTCTTTAGGTGCGTCATTTTCATAGACATTTTCTTGATCATTTCTGTAAGTTCCTCCAACTTGTCTTTCTCAATCACGCCTCCAGGCAACGGCATCAAATTTTGGAGAAAAGCAGGTGGGGCTACTGACTGATTCTAATAAGCTAGAGGGAAATCTGGTCCTGACAGGTACAATGGCACCTGGGGCTATTGGGAGTACACCTAATGTTGTGGAGCAGCCTGAGAGTAGTGGGATTGCTACTGTGGTTGCAAATAGGAAGGCACGGGAGGCGCGTAATTCAATGGCTGCCCCAGATGGGGAACCATAGGCAATTGGGACACCTGGTTCATAAGAGGGGTTTGGTGAGCAAATGCTTGATTAAACCCCTGAACCTGCATTAGGTGTGTTATCGGCCCCAAAGAAGGCAGCGGGCTGGAGATATTTTGTCCCAAGTCCACACTAGCGACAATGACCTCCGCATAAGCGGCTACTAGGGTAGCGGGTGGTGGGTGCATCCTTTTCACCAAGGCCAATGTGAGGTTGTCCAACGCCGCATAGTAGACCGGGAGAGCTGCCGCATTGTTATGGAAGTACGGGTGCTAAAGCCTCGTGTGAGCCCGATGGAAGTGGTCATTGAAGGAGCCAATAGATTCGTTGACCTCCCTTTTGACAGACATGAACTATTAGTAAAGATCCAAGGGGTTAATGGGGATCTTATATTTCTATAGGAAGGCATTCTTCATCAAGTTCCATGAGGTAATGGACCCCCTCGGCAGGTTGATGTACCAATAGAAGGCCTCTTCTCCCAATGAATGCAGAAAAAGGTGACATGCAATGTCCTCATGGTCCACTTGCATTTCGGTGATCGCCGTCTCGAATATTTTGATATGCTCCTCA
The DNA here is from genome assembly GCA_007258455.2 of Sequoia sempervirens. Classification (NCBI taxonomy): domain Eukaryota; kingdom Viridiplantae; phylum Streptophyta; class Pinopsida; order Cupressales; family Cupressaceae; genus Sequoia; species Sequoia sempervirens. Next base: position 6,149,735 of record VDFB02018296.1, on the reverse strand, counting down.
GTTGTTCTTTGCAGATCGTGCGGATGGAACTTCGAACAAAAGCCCTCTAGATTCTTGGGCATATCATTGTAGATAGCAAAATGTATCGGCGAAGGGTTATGCGCTAACCAAGCCATGGGGAGAGGCGAAGGTGGTGTTTGCTGTTGGAAAACAGGGATTTGGGGCTGTATTGGCAATACAACAGCAATATGGGTCTGCTCTTAAGCTATGGCTGCCTGGACTGTGCCTTGGGCCGGAAGGGCCAGGAGAGGGGCAATCCCCTAGCTGCCGGAGATACGAGGTGCAAATGCAGTTTGGGACGGTTGGGTGGAAGATGATGGCCAGCCAAATGAAGGTGAGGGTGAAATAGGGGCAGATGGAATGGAGGAAGAGGAAGAGGCAACGCTACTTCCTTGTGCTCGTTTTTCCCTCGTGGGAGGCTACAATTCCTCAAATTCTCCCTTATTTGGTGTTGACCGTAGAATCCGTTGAAATCTCTCCAGAGAGAATGATCTAATTCGATCCAACTTCACTTTATTCTTCAACTTAGTATTCTCACCGTGGCCCTCTTTCTAGCGCTAGTTCTGTTGATGGTGTTTTTATGCACTTCTCAACACAGGCAGTGCATAGGTGAACTACCTCTCTTGAAAGACAATCTCCCACAATCGAATTGCAGAACACTATCCCAAGGTCTCTCGGATGTCAGGTCATGACAGTGCTTAGATACCTCAGTAGTTTTATATAATTTGCTGGAATCACAAGGTGGTTTTATAGAAAATACAAAGTGTGGACACAAAGCATGAAGTTGGATCTTGAAATAGAATCCTTAGGATGGGAAGTTGTTATGCACCGACTGTAGGTTCAAATAGCAATCTTGAACTCCATTTAGTTGTTGGATTTGGCTTTACAATGTGCAATGAACCTTAGTATAGGTTAGTTACTAAAAAAAAGGAAAAAAAGGTGAAGGAGAAGGAAAGTTCCTAAGTATAAAGCTTGCTATGAATAGTGACAATGGAGTTCCTGCAATGGACAATTCCTTAAAACAATATGCCACTTAACTGGGGATTTCACAGTATCATGGAAATTGTGCTATCTTCTAAGGGCTATAGATATTTCATCCTTCATCCACCACCTACATACATGGATCAAAGATGAATGTTTGGAACAGTTTCAAATCAAGTCTAGGCTAACTTTGCACAGCTATCTACCATCAGCAAACAACAAAAAATATGGACTAAGGAATCATCAACAAGGTAAGAATTTTTACAATCACCAACAACATTCCTATGATTTATCCAAAGAAATGAGATAGCTTAACTAAACAGCAATAAGATCTAAGATAAACATGTAATATTGGAGAATGAATCAAATAACATGAGAGAAACCAAGAAAATACACCAAGTCAATGTCTTTTCTTATAAATTTCTGCAGCATGTCTTTACAACAACTCAACTCTCTTTTTGCAAATGAGGGGAGTGCTCTATTTATAGTTTCCAAAAATTTACATGAGTTGCCAAGATTCATTCTCATTGTGTGGCCAAGATTTATTACAAAATAGGGTTTCACCTACCCCCAAATAGATTACAATTTAAAATAAAATTCCTGTCTCTTCCCTGTTTCGTCTTCTTGTGGATGGCACTGTAGCTCTTTCGTCCTTTAGTGGATTGCTGAGTTCTTTGCTATAGCTACTCTTAAGGAAGATCTCTATCTTTGGCTGGGTTGTACTGCTGCTCCTCGGAGGCTACATGTTCTATATACTTGAGGATGACCGCTTGGAGCTTGTCGATTTCAAGGATTTCACATCGTAATGCTTGGTAGCTCCATTCCTTAGCATTCTCTTCTAGCCTCTTCCAGTTTTTGTCATACTTCGAGCCTTGGTCCCTAAATATCTCTAATTGGTCGAAGGTGCGGGCAGCAAAACTTAGGAACTTCGTTCTAATTTCTCTAGCTATCCTGTCCTTCATCTTCTCTTGGAAGTATGGCTTGATCTTTTCTGGGTCCATCTACACAGTGGGCATATCATAGCCCATCATCAACTTGAGATATCGGGCACATTCCACCCGCATTTCCTTGATCCATTCAATATCAGGATCCACCCTGCTCAGGATTTTCTCCATTCTCTCCTTCTGATTGTCGAGGTCTCTGTGCCACACATCCACTAGCCAGTGATCTTCTTTCTTCAGCTCTAGCTTCTCTTCCCACGTGGCCTCAGGAATTTGAAGGATAGCCTCGATCTTTGGGAAGGTGGAATCGTAGATGACGGGAAAATTAGTGCAGAGTCTCTTTGTGCTCTCCAAGGAGTGGATCAGGTCCAAGAACTTGTTGGCTGTCCGCACAGCCATGCTGATTCCCATGTTTCTGACATATGTGACCTATCGGAACTAATCCTCGGTGGTTTTCTCCAAGTTCTTCCTCCTTTCCATTTTATCTATCTATTCTTTGGAGAGCAACTATGGTGCGGTCATGGAGGTGGTGGGTAGGTCATCCACTGAGGACAATTGTTGTATGTAGTCTGTTAACGCCGCAACCTGCACCTTGAGCTCATCCTTGGAGACCTTGTCCTGCTTTATCAGGTGCACCACTATGGCCACCGACTCCTCAAGGTGCTCAACCTTTTGCTCTCTAGTTGCTATCCCCAAGTCAATGGTGGAGATGTTATAACTCGCCCCTACCTGGCCAATAGTAGGCGTTAGAATTTGCACTACTCGGGAGCCAGAAGCATCCCTTATTATTTTGGATTGGACCTTGGGCTTCTTCTCCTTCTTCGTAGTGATCTGGGATCGAGCCAAGATGGCCTCCAATCTCACCCTCGGGTCCTTTAGCACAGGGGTCGTCTTCTCAAGTTGTCTCTCCAACCATTCAGGCACAACAGACTTGTCCTTGGGCGATTCACAACTACCTTGACCTTTCTCAGTCAAAGGCAAGACTTCAACCTCCTTTTCCTTTTGGGGTTCCTCTTTCTTTTGGGCAGCATCCTCCTCCTCTTTGTCGGATTCATGAATAAAAATGAGGAGTTTGATATGCATCTTGGTGGACGGCTGCCAGGTGGGGCTTTCTTCTTTTGCTGCCTCTTCTTCCTTCTTCTCTTCAGTAGCCTTGGCCTCGGGGCCTGTGATAACATGGGCTTTAGCCTCGGTTAAGTCCTTTGTCTGTTGCTCTTCTGGTGGTTGCCCCTCTTCACCATGCGGTGACTTTTCTGCCTCCTCCCCAACATCCTTTAGTTGTTGTGCCAACTCCTCCTCAAGGTCTTCATCGAACATCTGGATGATTTCCTTAGCATCTAAGCCTCCCTCCTCATCTCCACCCTCAGAAGAGCCCGTCTCTTCACCTTCATAGACCACCCTGTCGATGATTCGATGCTCGTACTCAGGGTGCTCATAGTACTCATCGGCCTCCTCCTCTATAGATTTCGAGGCTTCCTACTCTCGCTCTTCCAAATCTTTTGAAATTTGCATTGTGGCTTCCATGACTGGCGGCCCTGTTGGGGGTTGTGAAGGCTAAGCTATCGTGAGGACTTGGGCGAGGGCTGCTTGGAGAGCTGGATTTATCAATATTTGGGAGAGCTCAGAGGAAGGTTTGGCATGTGCCTCGTAATAGCCTCAGGCATAGTGGCAGCAGGAATGGGCGATGTTATTGCTGCCAGAGGGAGGGATGTAATCAGTGACATGGTAGTAGAAGAGGAAGGGGGAGTGGTCAGGCCGGAAGAGGAGTCAACATTAATTATCATCTCGGCCGGGGGTGAAGGAGCAAGATGGACAGAAATGTCCACCGCTGGTGGAGATGAGGCGACCATAGCCAGGGAGGCGGGCGGTGCGCCAGGAGGGGCAGGGAGAAGCAAGGGAGGCTGCAATTCTGTCGTAGCCACTACCTGTTTGAGCCTTTTGGGATATGAGCCTCCCGTTTCTTTCTTTGCTTGCTCCTTGGGATCTGCAGACTACATGGTCTTCGTTCCCTTTCTCTTCTGGGACCTGGTGACTGGAGGAGACTTGGAGGTCTCACGAGTTGATGTGGTGGTGGCAACGTCCTCCATGGCACTTGGCTCACTTTTAAGCCCTTCATAGGTCAGGACCACCCCCTATCACTTTAGATGCGGCACCTGCCCATCGATCCACTCCCTGGTACGAGTGAGAATCGGCTGGGTTATGATGTCCAGGTCATCGACCTCCTGTTCATCCTAGTCGATTGATGGTATTGGCAGGTTGGCGACTATAGGGTACCTTGGGTGCATAATGGTGGACTCATCCTCCTCGGCCTGGTCTAGTACCAGGAACAGTTGCACTCTTCTCAGGAATAGCACGGTCATACGCATGTAGTACCTTGCGTGGACCTCCTTGTCATCCTTCCAGTCAACTCATAAATCCTCAATGTGGTATTGGTGTGCATATGCTGGCCCCAGTGCTTTCCTGAAATGGCCACATGGGTCCATCCTTGGGCGAGTGGTGTACCGGTTGAAATGATAGTCCTTGAGCTCCTTCTCAGAATTACTGGCACATTGTGAAGTCTGCAATCAGTACAGGCCCTGGCCGAGGGTCATGGGGTAGGAAATCCCCACTATGTGTTTATTGCTGAAGATTGCTTGGATGTGTTGGAGCTATCGAGAAAGCTCCAGGAGGATGATCTTGTCATTTGGGTACCGTGGCAATATATTTGGCCGTTCCGTGAAACCTTGGGCCTGAATGTAGGTGAACTTGGGGAATTGGATGAACAGGAAGGCATATTGTTTTAGGAGTGCCCTGGCACTGTGGGAGACCCTCCTCTTGAAATCTCCAGCGATTAATCTGATGATATGGCCAATGAATGCGTCATTGACCCAGCAATACTCCTTCTTGAAGATGCAGTATTGGAGCTGTGGATATTTGTCAAATGGTTTCAGCCCTCGCTTCTACCCCTGATCGGGTGCTATGAACAACCCACTGTATTGTCTTCAATCTGCGAGGGAGTAGACGAGGTAGGAGGTCATGTAGAATTTAGAACTCTTCTTCACATTGACAAACTGCTCATGGAAGTAGTCACTAATGATGCCTCCCTAGTAGAATGAGACCTTGGTTGTAGCGTCCTCATTTCCCCGTAGGATCTGCTCAATGAAATAGGCCATCCATTCCTGGAAGTAGGCAGCCATTGGGAGACCTCTGACCCTACTCAACAAGGTTACCAAGTCATGGTAATCCTCTTGGAAATCGCTACGGAAGAGTTCTTGGGGAACCTTCACATCGTTGCCCCATTTTTCTTTAAGCCAATAGAGGTTGATTGACTTCTTGCATCTTATCGGGTTGGCATCCCATGCCGCTTGGCATTCTTCTGGTGTGGGGACCTCCATCTATTGGAATGTGGGAATGTGGAATGTCTTGGTGATCCCTTTTGGCGACATGTCCGCAAGGATGTTCCCCTCCTTATCAACAATTGTTCTCGTGTCTGGCTGATAGGCTTCTCGGCAAGCCATTACTAACTCAGGCACTACGAGCGAGGGAGGGAAGTCGACGGCCTTGGTGATTCTACTCTGCCATATTAATCTGGCATTCTTTGTTGTCGGATTGACCCTGACCCTTTGAGTGAATTCATCTATATCAACCTGGCCGATGTTAGTATCTGTAATTTCCTTCCAGTCGGTGGTGACCTTTGAGTGGAGCGGTTTGCCTTGGAATTGATACTTCATTTGATCTTTGTCCTCCTTCCCCCGAGGGGTACTTCCTAACTTCTTGCCCTTGTCCTTTTCGGCGGATGCCCCTGAAGTTCCTGCTCCCTATTCCATATATTCCGCAAGCAAGGGAAAAGTCAGCACGATAAAATATCACCAGTGTTCATGTTAGTCCATATTCTAAAAATAGTATCCAAATAATCAATCAAGTACATCATAAATCTTATTTCTAGACATTACTGATCTTCGTTTCATTGCATTTGGACAATCCAGGACCAGAGGGCTGGACTTCCCTGGCAAGAAAGTTGTCCGAAAGGGAAAACACAGCCGAAAGATCCCGGAGACCCTCCTTGGTTGAATTTTAATGTTTCAAGAAGCTCATGATGAAGAGGGCCAAAAATTAGCATATGGGTCGAGGTCAGATTCTGAGTTTGGGTTTGTTTGGATTGATCTAGGGGAACTCAGAGGTTTCAAACTGGGAAGCCATCGAGAGATGGCCGTTGGTGATGGCGGATAGCGGATGAAAACCCGACAGCGGAAGTCTAAGGGCTGGGGTCCGGGGGGCCAAAGGATGGCCGACATAAAATCAATTTGCTTCTGAAGGCTCAGGCTGGCGACACTAGGAAGGCGGGTGGACTTCATCGTTTGGAATGGTAATCTTCGCACGGAAGTCCAGAGGTGAGAAGCCGGTGGTATGAGTTCATCGTTTAAACTTAGCAGCATTTGGCACAGCGGGACCTAGGGGTCGGGGAGCCGGTTGGAATTTTTGCCAAACGCGACGCGCGAGAGGCAGACTTCCGTTGACGGAAGTCCGAGGGCCGGCGCCTGGAGGCCAGGGCACTGGAGGGCGAAATGTGGGCCAGGAGTTTCGATGGCAAGAGAGCGCTGGACTTCCGAAAACAGAAGTCCAGGAGCCGGGACCCGGGGGTAGATGGCCGAGGTGAAAATTCTGACGGAAGGAGATCCACGGACTCCACAGGACGAAATTCCAGGAGCCGAGGCCTGGGGGTTGGGCGATAGCGGGGGACTTCACCGAAAAACTTCGCCATTCACAAGCGATAGAAAATAAAGCACGGAGGCCCGACATTCAGGGCCCGAAGGCGAAAACGATGGACTGATTTGAAAATGCCAGACGTTTTGACAAGCTGCAGCATCGGCGGAGCCCGGAAGGTTTTGACAAGCTACAAAGAAGAGACTGGGATCTGACAGCCAGGGAGGCGGGGCGTTTTGGCAGTTCAAGCGTGGCGAAAAGCAACCGTAAGCTCGGCAGGGAAACCCGACGGACCGGGCCTAGAGATGGCGATTGCCGTCGATGGGTGTTAGAGGTTTGAAGTTTTGACGGTGAAGGCGGGCCTCGAACCCGGGGTGACAGATTTCCCTGCGCGAAGAACAGTCACGCCATGGAAAAGTTTTGAATTAGGGGCGAGGGCATTTCTATGGGTTTTTCCGATTTTCCAAGACATGGGTTTGGCACACAACTTGAATTTCTATCGCCTTATGCTCTCTGGGGCATTACTCATTTATTTAAATGTTTCAAAATTATGAAACAATGGTCGGGACGACGAGTGGATTGCCTACCTCAAAACACACTAGGCAAGGGATGTGGGATCCACACACGGTCGATGGGTTGATGCCGAGGGCGATGATCGTGACGTCATCGAAGGGGGTGAGCTCTAGATGATAGCTTCTTCAATTCGCTCCAATCCTATAGAACAGTCGACGCGGGCAGTCATAAACAAAGACATAGGCAGAGAAAACCCAGGTGGGTCCCGAGGAGCGGGAGGCTACCAAAGGCTCACCGTCGTAGATGGCGAGACCGATATGGCGGTTCAGAAACGAACTTCTGAGGCCCAGGGCTAGAAGGGGCAGGCGCCGCCCCAAAAATTTGTGACAAGTTTCAGACGGAGGGCGGCAGGGCGGACCCTGAGGGGCGGGCAGACGCTTGGTGAATGCCACAAAGCATGACAATTTCAAAGCGAAAACCCGAAAAGGGAACCCTGGATGACCAAGCCTGGAAGGGCCCGGAGCTGTTTCAGGGCCAAAATGCCAAAGGGATTCCCTTAGGCCCCCAAAAGGCATTAAAAGCCAAAAGCAGAGGCATGATCGATTTATGATGGAACTTTGGAGCAACATCAACCATAAGAAACATCAAAAAAGAGGGGCATGCAAAACGAGGCGGCCCCAAAAGACCCGACGAGGTGAAAGAAAAGAGGGTCCCCATTTCAAATGAGGCATGTGTGCTAAGGGCACAACCCTGAAATAAACATAGCATGCAACACATAAGAGAGTGTTAAATGCTTGCTTGTACATTGATGCTTCAATTGAGTGTGGGCCGATGTCCACTCCCATCAACCTCCCAAAATCTGTGTTGCTAATTCTTGTGTTCCCTCTACCCAGTTTCTCTAACTCCTTGATATTTTTGTCCGTGACTCCCATGAATGTATAAATGCAAAGCCTAGAGAACAATGGATGTAACTTCTGTTGCATCTCCTCTTCACCGCACTCTTCAATATGATATTCTCTGAAATCAGCTACGACATTATCTCTGAGCCGTAGACTGAGAGACACATTGCGAGACACACTATTTCTATATTCACAAGTGAATTCGACAACGAGGGACTGATTATTAATTAGCAGAAGGGGTTCAATGTAGTCTTTCATTAGTCTAGTTTTGAGATGGCCTATCCAGGAATAAACATCAGAAAAACCCATGCTATAAGAAGATCGGAGAAGGTAATTTGAATATGGAAATCTCGAACATTGCATTGGTTATGTGTTGGCCAAAGCAGTTTAAATACACCAAACAAAAACAAATAAAGAGCTCGTAGAAATTTCCAACAATGGTCACAGAACTTTTCTCACATGGACGGATCTAGGTGACTTTGGCGTAGAAATTTCAAAGAATGGTCACCGCACTTTTCTCACACTAACTAATTGATATGTTTGAAAATTTCCAACTCAAACCTATTATAATGAATCTATCAATGATGGGACTAAGTTCGCTGTACAATAATTTGATACGTTTGAGAATTTCCAACTCAAACCTCTCATAGTGAATCTAATAAGTCTGCGTTGCTACAGTTGTCTACTTTAATAGGGTGGACAAGTCTTCCTTACTATTTTTAATGAGAATTAGTATTTTCCCTCTCTTATGGTCACGCCTATCCCGTGTCCAGCCCCTATAAAAAATTCATTTTTATCAAATTAAACACAACAAACCGAACATTTATCATCCACGCTTACTAGAACTCCTTTGAAGTAGAAAGGTAAGACTTTTTGTTGTTCAATGAGATAATGTCAGTATTCTTCTACGAAAAATAATTTTGTTAAGATAGAAAATTTTACATATTAAAGTCCAATTCTTCAATTATTTTAATGCCAATAGATAAATTTTTCTATTTATAATAGTAATTTTGTTTAAAATTTTAAAATAAATATGTGGTTATTCATCAAGTTATAATTTATAAGAGATATCTATACCTAAGATCTATATAATATTTGAAAATACAAATTTTATATAAAATCATCTTAATATTTTACATCAAAATATGCATATTCCATTCTAGGGAAACCTAGGTGACAGAGAGAAAATCAAGGATACACTTCTAGCAAGACTAATCACATACTGGTATAAGGGTCTCAAGCAAGACATGAAAATTTGCATAAGGGTCACACATAGTTTTCAATAAAAAATTAATGCATAACACAATATGTATAGACAATCTACTAGGTTTTCAATACACAATTGATCAAGGATTCAACTTACAATTTAGAACTTGGGTACTCACAACCTAGTCAACAAAGTAGAGTGAAATATGTTAAATATATGGAGTAACAATTTTTTTTAATGTAAATATGATTTTCCTTTACTAGTGATCAACATACTTGTTTCATTTCAATTTATGTAGTCGAGGGTAGAAGAATGAGCACTCCAAAACCATGTTACTTATCATCTAGTAACACAACTTGATCATAGCACAAGGAATAAGGCGTTAAATCATCATATTAATATACAAAACTAATAATTTCATTTTCCAAGAGAAAACCATAAGACTGATAAGCGAAAAATGAGGTAGATTATGGAACAACACTATGGAATATAGATAATATTTACATTCATAATATATAAAATAATAAAGCCAAGTTTATTCCTTGTTTCAATCTAGGAGTGTCATACTATGAAAGATGTAATGACAATATGCACAAGGGCTATTGTGACATGGTGTGTGGCATTTATGGTTTTCCTTTTAAAAGAAAATATGATGAAGATAATGTTAAGAATAGGAACAAATATACTAAGCTACACAAATTATAATGCTATAGAAAATAATAGAAAAATAATGTAAAAGAATAGAAAATAATGCAACCACAAAAATAAAAGAAACTTGCTATAAATAATTTTCACCAATCACGACTTAAAAAACAAATGTATTATTCAACGTACTACTAAAATCAATTTAACATAAAAATGAATGAAATGGACACAAAAAAACAATTAAAAATAAGTATAATAATATCATAAAAAATAAGGATGAGAACAACTACCCATCAACAAGAACGATCTAGTGAGCGGGTTCTAACTCACATTTTTGCAATATGAATAATTTACAAATTGAACTAAATTACCTCTTTTAGAATAGTAACATTCACTCAAAGTAAAGAAGAATAGTACATTATTTATTCAAAATCGACATCTCCCACACACCATTTCTTCACTTGTTTTTATAGTAAATAACTCAAAAGAATATGGTAAATAGAACATTTAATTAATAGTATATTCAAAATTTTGGTTTTTATATTTACTTAGTTTGTTTAAATTTACCAAGAAAAATCAATAATCTTAATAATATATTAGATCATAATCTCCAAATAGATAGTCTCTATAAATATTTATATCTTTTATGACTTTCAATTTTTTCATTCAATTAAAATTATGAGCTTGAGAAATAGACAAACATTTTTATTAAAGACATTAGATTTGCATAGTTCATAATAATAAGGGCATTTCATTTCTAGATTGGACTATATTTAAGATTTAACACATGTCATTTTTGGATTCAACTATGTGAGATTTTTTTTGCATCAGCATTTTGGGTCATACTTCATGGTCCATCATTAAAATGAAAGAGAGCTATAGGAAAAATGGTTTACTATAGATGAACATAGATTTAAAAGAGAGAGAGGGAGGGTGAAGACTAAACATGATTGAAGACCATGATAGTATTTACAAAATAAAACTAAAAATAAGATGCAAAGAAAAACAATTACAAAAAAAACATGTATTTATATAAAATATCATCTTAAAAATAAATAAATAAGCCATAAACATATATATAAAAGTTGACTTAACAACATAAACATAGAAATCTAAAGAAACCTATTATGGATAAACATAAAGAGTGTAGAATTAAAAACCATCTGACAAGGTGTCTTTGGGCTGGAAATGCTCCACTAAAAAGTTGTTCGCCAAATTTAAGCTTCAAATCCTCATTTATAACTATTTCAAATGATCTCCAATTTTGATGAAATAAAAGTCAATCTTGACTTTCTCGAGCCTCCTAGATGCATTTGAATATTAAGCAATTCCATGAGTATAACTATAAATAATGCAATCATCTAGATTTGACAATACATAAATGCAAGATAAAGAGGTAATTAAATCTTTACAAAACATTTCTTACTCTCGAGATCATTAAAAACACAAACAAAGAGCATACAAGAATTTAGAAATTTTCTACATGAAAATATCAATCTCTTAGGAATTGTAGACATGCAAAATTAACATTGTGCATTCAATCAGGTTAATTCATCAACTAAACTAAGTTTCACTTTAGGTCCATTCATTAATTAACCAGGTTCACCTTCATCCATTCATTAGGTAATATCATCTCCTAAGGTCATTAATTTAATATCAAATAAACATTATCATCAACCTTTTTAATCAAATAAATCAAATGCATACTCCATCCTTTTCTAAATTAAATAAATCAAATATCTAAGTCAAAAAGTTCAAATCATCTTAATCATCATTAAACTAATCTAACCATGATTAAATGTTAATCCTCACTTGCATCCTCTAGATATCTCCACTTGCACAAATAAATCCATTTATTGATTTATTAAAACCCTCATTTTCACTAAACGTGGCATTTATGGGGAATATTCCCTCAAGTTTGAAAAACATGACAAGTTGACTTGTCCCTCCAACATTGCATTTTTTTCTCATTTTCTTGTCCCCCTCTCAAAATTTATTGGCCAAATTTGAATTTGAAACTCCCTCTCATCGTCACACTTCCCAAATCTTGCACATCCTTTGGCATATCACCATTTGACAAGTGGCCTCTTCTTATTCGTTGATCTTTAGTCCCACATTCATCCATTTGGCCAATCTCTCATCAAGAAAATCTATAAATGAAGGCCTTAATCTTCATCAATCTATCCACAAATTTTATGCAAGGTTACTCTCTTGGTTTTAGAACTAATCTTGCTCTTCATCATATTGGCATTTGCATCATTTTAAGCTTTGATCAAGGATTGGGAAAGGGTCATTTGCACATTTGACACCAATCCACTATAGAATAGGTATTTGTTGTTGTTTTCATAATGCTTCTAGTTTTCTCTTGTCATGCATTGCATTTGGAAGCATTCACAAGGTATTTCATAGGAGTGTTATTGAGAGATTTGTAGGTAATAACCCTTGTTTGAAGTTAAGTATGTGCAGATTTTAAAAGGCATTCACATGTGGCACTAGAAGGAGGGATGAAAATATATATATATATATTTTTTTGTCTTTGAAAGGTCCCCATTAATGTAGTATTTTATCCGCAGGGTGTCTACAACGATAAGATAATGTAAATAATCATGAAGGATATCTTTCCCATAGTGGCAAGCTGTCGTTGTTTCATCAATAATACGAATAGACCATGATTTCAATAGACTTTGAAATTGTTCTTGTTTACCCCTGAGGTCTTCTTGCATGGAAGAACACTATTTTTAAAAGAGCTTCCAGTGACTCGCATTTGGCTGACATTGAATTAATTGCTATTTGATGTTGGGTTAGCTCTTGTTGGATTTGCTCAAATGCTTTTTATTTTGTCTTCAATTGTTCGTTCAAGCAAGCAAAAGCTTCATTTTTCTTCTTATATGGTGACTCCAAATTTTAAATTTTCAGCACTCATTTTGGATTGTGTTTCCTGGTATTGTGATTCTGATATCAGTAACTATGTGATAGTTCAGCTTTTTGACATGTTAACCTCTCTGCAGATTCACGGGCTCCTTCCAATTGACTTTCTAGCTCATGTACCCTTTACAACCTTCAACTAGAGCTCTGTTTAACAATCATTCAACAGTTTCACCATATCATCTCTTTCCTTTTTCCCATTGATACTCTTTTATCTTCAATGTTTTCATGACAATCATTGTAAGCATCTTCCATAGTTTGCAAACTTCATCTTCAAGCTCCCAAAAGAACTATGGAAATCTTCACTGCAAGACTTTGATGCCTAGAACTCCTCGAGCATTTCCCAGCTCCTGATTCTCTTGCTTCATGAGTGCCTGCTTCACTTCCATTTCTCGAATCTGTCTCTCCTTGAAATCCAAAGAATCTTTCATTTTCCCCACTTGGCTGCCACATTTTTTAGTCATACTTTCAATAACTAACCTAGCTTTATCAAATTCAGTAGTCACCTTCTCAAATCCATGCTGAGATTCCTCCATTTGGATTTTCAATACTTTCCTTCGCTCTCTTCATGTGCTAAAGCTTGATTGCACCTCTGCAACTGCGAGTGGAGATCCTTGGACATTCTAGACTGGGTGTCCGGATTGATCTACAGAGTTGAAGTTACACTAGTACATTTAGGTCTGCACATCAAATATTGTTTGTGTAAGCTGGTTAAACTGTTGTATTAGTGTAAGTTCTAGAGTGCGCTTTACACTTTCTAAATGCGTTTGCTTAAAAAGTTCTTAAATCTTTTTCAACAAATACATTTTGAATTTACCTTGCAATCATTACGGGCCATGAGACCACCTCTTTGAGTTGTTCTGTCAATTAAATTAATATATTTGTTTATGCTGCCGCATACAAGTTACCAGGAGTTTTCTTTAAAGATACACCATTCCTTCAATTCGCAGAATTCAAGCATCCCACCACGCGATTTCAGATAAAGCAAAATATTAAAAGCATGATACATAGGGAACCTCAAATATATCAACTATCATGAATGATTTATGTCTTTACTACGTTAACAGTGGCTTTGCAAAATGCAATTCAATGGCGTGTTTTTTTTTTTTACTTCATTAATAGTGGCTTTTCCATTCAAAAAGAAGTATGATGAATGGTGCAATTAACAAGTTGCTACAAATTTAATGATTAGAATTCAAAGTTGGCTCCTTCAATGCGTGGAGTTATCTTCTATAAGCTTTAGTTTCTCCTATGGAAATCAATCTATGCAAACCCACTTAGTTTGCTGGCAGCATTAAAATATCTGAGCAGTACTCCCCTAAAACTTTTGTGACTAGCTAGAGATGACCATCAGTTTCTGTGATATAATGAGATGTTGGAGGGCATGATTTCTGGAGGGAAATAGAAATCTTCATTTCAAAAAATCATTCATGAACATGTCTTCCTTTTAAGAAGTGCAAGATCTTTGAGGGAAGGCGTACGTCCTCCAAATATCTTAGGCCATCATCAATATCTTTGTTTTTCTCAGCATTATTGATTATTGTCTCTCATTAAAAGCTCTGCAGATCATGAAAGCACCATGAGTAAATGTTAGCATTGACTATTGCAATTATGATTTGATTGCTATGATTTTTTCTTGTTCTTAGTGGGCAGGTGAATCATCTTTTTAAAATCATTCAGGAGATGGGATAGGTATTTAATTTTGAGATGTATTTGAATTTTTTATTTTTTTTCCTATGTAGGTGGCGACAACATCCTTTTGTCTTTGACTTAAAATAAAAAAGTAACATTGAAATTAAAGCCACATTTGGAACCATATGCCATTTTCTGATTTAGTGAACCCTTTTGATCATATATGTCTTTAATGTATGCTAGGTATTAATAGACTGATTAGATAAATCACATCTCCATAAAATGCTAATTGGATCATTTTGATTCACTCATGATTCAAATATCTTCTTATGCTATATCATTATACTTATGATTTATAAATTTTCTAATAAATGTCATAAATATATATTATTACATTTATTATGATTTCTTTGAGATAGTGAAAGTTTTTAAGAGATATTTTCTTTGTGAATTGATTTATTAAATCAGTATATTGAGCAATGTGGATTATGTAGAGAAACTTTGATGGAGGAAAAGTGAATCTAACAAGTGTGATACTCATCCAAATCATTTGTTAGAAATTATGTTATTGTTTAGAATTAATGATCAAAGTGGATTTTCAAAGTCATGTTGGGTTGTTCTGGTGGGTCAGATTCAGAATATTATGCAATATATTTTGTATTAAATATTTTAACTATCAACTGGTGCTTTACCATAGTGGGATGTTGAACCATAGTGGCCCCAGTTGGACCTATCATGTGAAATCCCAGGATCCCAAGCATGATCAGCAGGCCCCATGGTTTGAGAATATGACCTACACCTTATAAAACCACTAGCAGCTTAGAATCAATTATGCCCGATGTAAAGTGAAATTTTTCATTTATATGTAAGAGCTTGCATGCCTTACTCATCTTTAAAAATCTATGTAACATTGTAATTCAATAGTTTAATAGGAATAAATGGTTGTGTTATTCTTCATTATTCATTTACAGTAAAGAATTAGTTTGTGTGTTCAGTGTCTAATCAAATTACAAGTAACTAGAATTAATGTTACCAACACTTGCACCTAAAGGAGGTTTAAGGAGTATGCTAGTAGAAAACTATATTTTTGTTAATATGTTACAGGGTATGTGTTTGTGCCTAGATAGGCTACAAGTTGAAATTTTTAGTGCATGTGGCTAGATTAAACACTTAATAATAAACTTGGTAAATAATAGATGAAATAAACTTATAAAAATCTATAGTTTTTCCTTCAAGAAACTGAGTATTATCTAATTATGTAATATCTGCATGCAGATTTAAAACTGAAAGCAATTTACATATGAAAAATTAAAGTTGCCATGAAATTGATAGAAAATAATAAAAATGGAAATAGAATGTTCTCATCCAGCGGGCCAATTATCAAATCAATATTTATCTAGCTTTTATGTGATAATCGATATTTTGGAGGTTGTTACCATTAAATGGGAACTAATTTACCATTAAACAACACTCTTGCTAAGGTTTGGTAAAATATTGTCACTCTTGCTAGGTTTTGCTAAAATGTTGCTTTATATGTGAATTTAGGTTAAAAAGACCTAAAAATCCCTACATAGTTTTCCTTTCCCTATAATTTATTTCTAAGTTTTCATTGACTTCCTTCCACGATTCTAGCTGTCATTACTCATTTTATTAAGCCCTTTGCAACATTAAGTTACCAATCCCTTGATTCTCTCCTAATTCTCACTTAAGAAGAATATTTTGCATGTGCTTAATTAAATTGCTTAACTGAGCCCACACTTAATATATGGTTTGCATCGCTTATTATGCCTTTTCACTAATTGACATGAAGTATTATATTAATGAATGGAACACCCATAGAATTATGGAAGGGTTGACACTTGAATCCATTTTATTTGTTTCGTTTAAGAATGATTCCATGAGTATGTGGATAGTTTTATAAAGGTTAAGTTAATTGTCGTGAACCGGCAGAAAGGGGTTAGGTGTCAATGTCATGATTTTTAAAGGGATTTTGTGGGTCTGTGGGATGATTCATGGGGATATATATGTGACTCTTGGAATGAAAAATAAGGACATGTGGAATCATCTCAATGTCTCCAATTGGTTTTCTATCAAAAGCTACGATTGTGAGCAATGGTATGACGACACGCAACACAATATCATGAGGATTATGTATTCTAGGACACATTAAAGTTTAAAACAACTTTAAAACACATGTTTATATCATAAGTTACTCAACTGTTCAATGAAAATTTGATGGATGGTTGTATTTAAATTCTGGAATGAAATACACAAAGTTCTAGGATTATGAACTCAAGCCTCTAGAATCACCATATAACTGATGAAGGTACTCCCCTTACAAAGCCTCACACACACAACTAAAGAGAGATAAACAAAAGATACAGAAATAAGCACTTGATTTCTATTATCTGGATGAAGTGAAATTACAATACTAAGAAAATATCATACTATAGCCACTTAGGCCTTCTGATTACAAAAATTTCCAAGCAAAAAACAACGATCTACACTACTGGAGCTCCCCTCTCTCACCAAGAGGTCTAACTACCTTAGAATATTCTAGAAGGTGTAACCCCATGTTGGCACCAGGAATTCTACTATCGATTTCTTTCCTTAGAAGTTTTTATTTTCTATATTTTTCATTTTATGTTTTTACAACTTCTCATGGTCATAACTTTCGATCCGACCGTGAGATTTCAAATTTTAATATATATTGCTCGTGGAAGGTTTGAATTTTGTTGCTTCTATGCTTGGGAGACAAAATAACAATCTTCACACTCTCTCATTCAAGGAAAACCCTAGGAATATCAATCTTAGGTATGCAAATGAGAAAGAGATCTTGCAACAGGGTTGTCCTAGGGTCTAATTATAGACTATGGATGGGTTCACCAGCAAGATAGGACTTGGAAGGATAAATGAAAAGCAAGATGTAATGCTTAACCCTAATATGATGCAAGACTTCCCTAGATGACCTTAAAATAGATGTAAAAACTATAAGAGCAGAGGTGTGCACATGGAAACCTGAAGAATATTGGAATAAGCTCTAAAACACTCAAAATCATAAAATTGGGGCATACTAGGACTCATACACCACTTTGGGCGTATTTGTCCCTGACTAGTGTTTCTTGTCTCGAACAGGTTTTCGGCAGTGTAGGTTTTGGAAATACAAAATCTAGAAATTCAATCTGTAGTGGGACTCACATGCCACTTTTGGCGTATCAGTTCCATTGTGCTTTTCCAGGAATTCAAAGTTTGGATCTGCACTTCAACCTCTACTCTTCTCTTCTAAACTGATTTTTGGATCTGAACCTATACAAAATACCTAAAAAATAGAATATATGCTTGGTTTTATTCATGAGTAACTAAGTATTATTCATGGTTATGGCAATTATTTTAGTGAATTTTATTAGTTTGACTTCACTTTAGTATTAAAGTCTATATTGTTTGACCCTATTTTAACTATTATTTTTATATAATCATTATCTCAATTTTAAAGTCCATAGTGGCACAATATCAATAGTCTAAAGGTAAATGGAAAATATCATTCTACTATATTGGTTCGGTCTTGTATTGTGTTAAATTTATGTTTGAACATAAACTTTACACTATTGAGTACATCAATTTTTATCCAACGGTAATGTTGATCTAGCTTTAACTTAATAAAGTCTATATCTTTGGTCTAATTTGAAATATTTTGTGACTTCAACTTTAACTTGTTATTGTCTCATCATAATTTATAGCATTGACTTTAAACTTGATAATTTTTATTTATAATGTGGGTTTGAACTAGTCTTAGTTCTACCCATTTGTGATATGAATCGAATTTAGGTCTTCTAAAGTAGTGCTTTCGGAATAAGTTCCTGTGGGGTTTGACGATGAGGCACCCGAGTTAACTGCGTGGAAAGCAAAGCTCTCTGTTTCCAGCCCCATTGTTACAACGATCTTTGCAGGAAAGTACCGTTCATGTTTAAATTTATCCGGAATTTGCTCTTGGGAATCCAGTCGAAATGCTTTGCAGCGGAGGTTCTCGATTTTGAACTCGACTTCTATCAGGTTCCCGATTTTCATGATCTCATGGTGGAGTTGAAGCTTGCAGTCCAGTAGCTGATGACTCAAAGCACGGCGAAGGTCTGCGGATTTCTCCTTGTAGTGGATTTCCCTCTTTATTGCCGGGCACGGGGAGTAGCAGTAAATTGTCCAAATCTCGTCAAGGGCTGAGTGATATGAAATTTTAAACTCATTATTTATGCTTTTACTTGTGTATTCTAAGAGAATTTCTGTGAACTTGGAAGACAGACATTTCATCAAACGATCTGCCATTACTGGACGGACGATTCTCAGCGTTTTCCCTGCCACTTCCTTCAATTTAGTCTCGTTATCTGTCGTGACACTAAGATCAACATAGCATGCAGCACAGAAGAGAGTGTTAAACGCTTCAATTGAGCGTGGGCCGATGTCCACTCCCATCAACCTCTCAAAATCTGTGTTGCTGACGCTTGTGTTCCCTCTACCTAGTTTCTCTAACTCCTTGATATTTTTGTCGGTGACTCCCATGAATGTATAAATGTAAAGCCTGGAGAACAACAGATGTAACTTCCGTTGCATCTCCTCTTCACCGCACTCTTCAATATGACATTCTGGGAAATCAGCTACGACATTATCTTCGAGCTACAGACTGAGAGACACATTGCGAGACACACTATTTCTATATTCACCAGTGAATTCGGCAGTGAGGGACTGATTATTAATTAGCGGAAGAGGTTCAATGCAGTCTTTCATTAGTCTAGTTTTGAGATGGCCTATCCGGGAATAAACATCAGGAAAACCCATGCTATAAGAAGATCGGAGAAGGTAATTTGAATATTGAAATCTCGAACACTGCATTGGTTATGTGTTGGCCAAAGCAGTTTAAATACACCAAACAAAAACAAATAAAGAGCTCGTAGAAATTTCCAACAATGGTCACAGAACTTTTCTCACACGGACGGATCTAGGTGACTTCAGCGTAGAAATTTCAAAGAATGGTCACCGCACTTTTCTCACACTAACTAATTGATATGTTTGAAAATTTCCAACTCAAACCTATTATAATGAATCTATCAACGATGGGACTAAGTTCGCTGTACAATAATTTGATACGTTTGAGAATTTCCAACTCAAACCTCTCATAGTGAATCTAATAACTCTGCGTTGCTACAGTTGTCTACTTTAATAGGGTGGACAAGTCTTCCTTACGATTTTTAATGAGAATTAGTATTTGCCCTCTCTTCTGGTCAGGCCTATCCCGTGTCCAGCCCCTATACAAAATTCGTTTTTATCAGATTAAACACAACAAACTGAACATTTATCGTCCATGCTTACTAGAACTCTTTTGAAGTAGAAACGTAAGACTTTTTGTTGTTCAATGAGATATTGTCATTATTTTTCTATGAAAAATAATTTTGTGAAGATAGAAAATTTGACATATTAAAGTCCAATTCTTCAATTATTTTAATGCCAATAGATAAATTTTGCTATTTATAATAGTAATTTTGTTTAAAATTTTAAAATAAATATGTGGTTATTCATCATGTTATAATTTATAAGAGATATCTGTACCTAAGATCTATATAATATTTGAAAAATACAAATTTTACATAAAATCATCTTAATATTTTACATCAAAATATGTATATTCCATTCTAGGGAAACTTGGGCGACAGAGAGAGAAGATCAAGGATACACTTCTAGCAAGACTAATTACATACTGGTATAAGGGTCTCAAGCAAGACACAAAAATATGCATAAGGGTCACACATAGTTTTCACAAAACAATTACTGCATAACACAATATGTATAGACAGTCTACTAGGTTTTCAATACACAATTGATCAAGGATTCAACATACAATTTAGAACTTGGGCACTCATAACCTAGTCAACAAAGTAGAGTGAAATATGTTAAATATATGGAGTAACAATTTTTTTAATGTAAATATAATTTTCCTTTACTAGTTATCAACATACTTGTTTCATTTCAATTTATGTAGTCGAGGGTAGAAGAATGAGCACTCCAAAACCATGTTACTTATCATCCAGTAACACAAAATGATCATAGCACAAGGAATAAGGCATTAAATCATCATATTAATATACAAAACTAATAATTTCATTTTCCAAGAGAAAACCATAAGACTGATAAGCAAAAAATGAGGTATATTATGGAACAACACTATGGAATATATATAATATTTACATTCATAATATATAAAATAATAAAGCCAAGTTTATTCCTTGTTTCAATCTAGGAGTGTCATACTATGAAAGATGTAATGACAATATGCACAAGGGCTATTGTGACATGGCGTGTGGCATTTATGGTTTTCCTTTTAAAAGAAAATATGATGAAGATAATGTTAAGAATAGGAACAAATACACTAAGCTACACAAATTATAATGCTATAGAAAATAATAGAAAAACAATGTACAAGAATAGAAAATAATGCAACCACAAAAATAAAAGAAACTTGCTATAAATAATTTTCACCAATCATGACTTAAAAACCAAACTTATTATTCAATGTACTACTAAAATCAATTTAACATAAAAATGAATGAAATGGACACAAAACACAATTAAAAATAAGTACAATAATATCATAAAAAAATAAGGATGAGAACAACTACCCATCAACAAGAACAATCAAGTGAGCGGGTTCTAACTCACATTTTTGCAATATGAATAATTTACAAATTGAACTAAATTACCTAGTTTAGAATAGTAACATACACTCAAAGTAAAGAAGAATAGTACATTATTTATTCAAAATCGACATCTCCCACACACCATTTCTTCACTTGTTTTTATAGTATATGACTCAAAAGAATATGGTAAATAGAACATTTGCTTAATAGTATATTCAAATTTTTTGTTTGTATATTTACTTAGTTTGTTTAAATTTACCAAGAAAAATCAATAATCTTAATAAAATATTAGATCATAATCTCCAAATAGATAGTCTCTATAAATATTTATATCTTTTATGACTTGAAATTTTTTCATTCAATTAAAATTATAAGCTTGAGAAATAGACAAACATTTTTATTAAAGAAAATATATTTGCATAGTTCCTAACAATAAGGGCATTTCATTTCTAGATTGGACTATATTTAAGATTTAACACATGTTATTTTTGGATTCAACTATGTGAGATTTGTGTTTGCATCAGCATTTTGGGTCATACTTCGTGAACCATCATTAAAATGAAAGAGAGCTATAGGAAAAATGGTTTACTATAGATGAACATAGATTTAAAATAGAGAGAGGGAGGGTGAAGACTAAACATGATTGAAGACGATGATAATATTTACAAAATAAAACTAACTAGCACTTGCAACTTAGCAAGGCGCAATGGTTCCGCTGATAGGAGGGTATACTATGGTAGTGTATTCGGAGGGCAGAGAGGGGGAGAATGCATGGGGAAAGTGCAATTTGGTTTTTTGCGAGAGTAATTATTCATAGCGAATGTGAATGGGTGGCAGGATGCAAGTAGAGTTGAATATGCCATGTGGATGAACAACACAATATATTATCTTAAATGGTTGAAGTGGTGGAACATTATAGCAAAACTGTAGCAAGTACATTTGTTGGTAGTTCATGATATACGAAATGTGCGCTATGAAAAGTCAAAAAATTGGTGAGCAATTTTGCATTAGAACTTTTTTTTTAACAAAATATAGTACAATTGTTGGTGTTTGATTGTGAGGGGCTATGATATATGCCATTTGGCTTCAAGGCCTGGAAAGAAAAATAAATGTTAACCCGAACCCTAAATTTGATGCAAAACCTACCCCTCATCCTAATGTTGACCATATTTCTAACCCTAACTGTATCTCTTAACCCTAACCATAAGCTTAACTATATCTCTATCCCTAATCCTAACCTAAACCCTAAACCTAACTATATATTTTTACCTTTGAGAACATTTAACCATATCTCTTAATCTTAACACTAACCCTATTCCTAAGCCATTGTCTATCCCTAAACCTAACCACATAATGACATTAAACCTAACTATATCTCTATCCCAAATCCTAACCATAAGCATAACCATAACCATGATGTAAATCGTAACCCTAAACCTAAAATTGATCTTAAATCTAATTGTAACCCTAACCCTAATCCTAACTCTAACCCTAATTTTAAGATAATCTTCATTCTAACCCTAATCCTAATTTTGATGCTAGCCGTAACCTCGATCTTGATGTTAACCCTAACCCTAACCCTATTCTTAACTAAATTTATAATCCCCTAAACCTAATTATATTTCTAACTCAAAACCTAACCCTAAGTATGACCATAACAATTATGCAACCCCTAACCCTCACCTTATTCGTAAACCTAACCTTGACCTTAAACCTAATTCTAACCCTAATCTGAGCAAATATTGATGCTATCCCTAACCCTAATTTTGATGCTATCTCTAAGCCTCATCATAAAGCCAACAATAACCCTACTCTTAACTAAATCTCAACCCTAACCCTAATTGTAACTATATATCTAGCATTAACCTTAACCTTACCTGTAACCCTAACCATATCTCTTAACCCTAACCCTAACCCTAACCCTAATAAGCTTAACCCCAACTATTGCCCTAACCCTAACTATATCTCTTAACCCTAAACATGACCCTAAACCCTTTTGTAACCCTAATCTTAATGCTAAACCTAACCCTAATCCTAAACTATTCTTCATGCTAACCCTAACCCTAATTTTGATGCAAACCCTAATCCTCATCCTAATGTTAACCATATTTCTAACCCTAACTATATCTCTTAACCCTAACCATAAGCTTAACTATATCTCTAGCCCTAATCCTAACCTAAACTCTAAACCTAACTATATCTCTTAACCCCAACCTAACCATAATCCTAATCCTAAACTTGACCGAGAATATAACTATAACCCTAATCCTGTTAACCTTAACCCCAATTATTACCTCAACCCTAGCTATATCTATTAACCCTAAACTTGACAACAAACCTAAATGTAAACCTAATCCTAATGCTAACCCTAACCCTAAGTTTGATGCTAGTAACCCCAATTATTACCCCAACCCTAACTATATCTATTAACCTTAAACTTGACAACAAACCTAAATGTAACCCTAATCCTAATGCTAACCCTAACCCTAAGTTTGATGCTATATCTCTCTATGTATATATATATATATACACATGCTAGAGATATAGTTAGGGAACTAGGGTAAATAGATATATCTTTGAATTATTTATTTGATTTTTGATTTTTTTCTTTGATCATTCAATTTATCATGGTAAACATTTTTATTTGATCTTTTTGATTTATTTTTATCTTTGGATTATTTATTTGATCTTTTGGTTTATCTATGATACATATTTTTAATTCTTAGTAATTTATATTTTATTGTTTTTTTATCATATCTCTTTGATTTATTTATTTGATCTTTCAATTTATTTATTTTTATTTATTTTATTTTTTAATTTATCTATGATAAATATTTTGAAATACTATGATTTATCATTTTGATTTTTTAATTTATCTATGATAAATATTTTAAAATATTGTGATTTATCATTTTGATTTTTAAATCAAATCCCTTTGATTTTGATTTTGATTTTTCTTTGTGATTTTTCTGATTTTTGATCAAATTTCTTTGATTTTGATTTTTCTCTCAAATTTCTTAGATTTTGATCTCTTTGTGATTTATCTTTGATTTTGAATCTCCAACAATTCATAAAATGATTTAATTCTTTAAAATAAACTTCAATTAATTAAAAGAATACTTATACAACTACCACCTATCATTACGAATAATTGCTCAATAATTAAGTTTGATTGTGGAAAGGTTGTATTAATCATTTCATTCTGTCTACGTTAACTAATAATATAAGAACCTACCAAAATTAAAATGTATATACATCACTCTCAACTTTGGAATTGTTCAAAACATGCACAATTTGTTAGGACAAAATTATTAGAAATGGAATTGTTTTTGCTAGCTACAAATCAAAGTGAATGAAATAACTACCCAATTGACTATCCACACTTCTTTGCTGCACCCATTGGTTTCTAGTTTAAATTTTAATCTATGATGTCCTTTTTTCCTAGTTTCTAACTATATATAAAAAGTAACATATTATTAATGAGGTGGTTAACTAATCGATATGTTTTCCTACAATTTCCTATTCAAATCTTGGAACTACTTAACCTTTAAGTAGAGTTTTGCTTGCTTAAAACAAGCATTCATTCTTGAGGGATACTTTTGGGTTTTTAAAAGATACTACTGAAATGTTCTGTGTGATGGTAATTGCTGATTGACATGTTTGGCGCTTGATTATTTTAGGTGAAGTGCTTAAAGCAGAATTTCACACATCTTAGATAAGCATTACAGGAAAGATTGAGCTCTTCTACAAATTATAAACAACTGGGTAATTTTGTTTCCAGATATCTTATTCAGATTTAGTTTTAATCCCCAGGGTCTTCTCACTGTTCACAATGGCGGATAGGAGCATAAACTAGGCTATCAATGAATTGGCAATAGAGGTAGTAGATTCAGAAGAACGTTACTCATGGTTTGATAATGTGAAGGGAAAAATTGAATATCACAAGGCCGAAGACATTAAGCCAGATTATAACTCAGGAAAGCTTTCTCATGTGTCCATAAATAGAGTACCCATGTATCTCAAGGGCTTAAATAGAGATACGTATGTGCCTCGAGTGGTCTCTTTGGGCCTCTTTCATCACAGGATGTCTCAGAAACTCTCTGAAATAGAGTTACACAAAGTAGAGGCTATAAATCGATCAGCGAAAAGGTGCCCACAAAATCAGAAGCACACACGCTTTCTAGTGGAAAAAGTATAGAGATTGCTTCCAGAAATTACAGCAAGCTACGAAGTAAAATCAGACTGTAAGGAAGAAATCACTGCGTGGCTGTTCACTCTGGATGGATGCTTCATTCTAGAGACTCTCAAGCTTCTCAGTGATGAATCACAAAGGAACCTGGATCCTCTTTTTAATAGAAACAGGGTCTATTCTTGTCAATTCGATATCCTAATTGATCTACTATTGCTTGGAAATTAGGTTCCCATAGTCCTCCTCCTTGGGCTATTGCAAATGGAGGACAATTGCACAGAAGAAAAGGCAAGGATAGAGCTGCTTAGACTAATTCATGATGGTATAGTTGCCTTGGCTCACCCTTTCTTGCAGCCACAAATAGGGGAATCGCCAACAGAGCATGATGAACGTGAGAAAAACTTGAAGGAAGAACTCAAGTTAAAGTATAAAAATCTGAAGCAATACAACCACTTTTTGGGATTTTTCCATGATTTCATTCTGCAGGAGTCGAAGACTACCGGTGAAGGAGAAAAGGCAAGGGATATTCATATGACAGTACTAGAGGGCAGACACCATCATTATCTTTGTGGTCTTCATCGTCATACAACAACTCATAAATTGAAGAAAGAGTCTAAGTATCAATACCTCACGGCTTCTGCTACAGAGTTATACAAGAGGGGAATGATGTTTAAGTCATACGAGGGAGTTCCCCCAGTGAAGGACCTCCGTTTTGACGAACAAAAAAATACTCTATTTCTCCCTATGATATGGATTTCTGATGCTATAGAATTGATCTTTAGGAACCTCATGGCTGTGGATGTCTGCCAAGAAAAAGAACTCACCGTTATTTCAGAGTATGTATTTCTGATGAATAGTTTGATGGAGACTGTGGAGGATGTGGCTTTGCTCAAGAAGAAGGGAATAATTCAGAGCTCCATTGGAACTGATGAGGAAGCGAGTGACCTGTTCAATGGTCTATGCAAAGGAATTAATTTCACTTTCGCTGATGAAGATAGGTTTGTGGCATTGAAGAGTGGTGTTAATGAATGGTACAAACAACGGACTATGGTGAAAATTACTGCGTGGGTGGAGAGTCATCCAAACCTTGTGAATAGACTGGTAACTCCAAAACACATAATTATTCATTGCTCCTTGGTGACACTGTGATTGCAAAGGATGAAGGGCCTAAAAATACAACTGGGGTTAGCTCCAAAGTATACGCTGGTGTTGCATAACCATTTAACAATGATGATGAAGACAAGGCAGTGAAACAACAACTCAAAGCTGAGGTAAAAGCAACAAAGGCCATGAAGCATAAAAATAGAAATTACCCTCTCCCTTCTGATGTTTCCTTGCTCTCCTCCTGTCATAATCGCCATTGCCATTTTATTCTAAAGGCGGCCACTTGAAAAAGCAATAGAAATAGGAAAATAGGGAATACACGTAGACATTACTTCAACTTGCACAGAAAACCCTGAAAGTCAAGGTAAAATTAATACAGCACGCAGGGAGTAGCTAGTACAGTGTTCGATATGAATGATTCTTTTGTTTTTCACCCATACTTCTAGCAGGACGCCCATACCCGGTGCAGAGGGACAGCGTACAGAGTGAAGGAAGTGAAAATCCAACTGGAAAAAATGCCTTCACAGGGAGAAAAATGTGGATGGCATGTCTCAGGTGAGAATCCAGCCGGAATAGTCTTAGCCGGCATCAGCCAGTGAGACTTTTCCAGTTGAATTCTCACCTATAATAGCCTATCAGCTAAAAATAAGATGCAAAGAGAAACAATTAAAAAAAACATGTATTTATATAAAAAATCATCTTAAAAATAAATAAATAAGCCATAAACATATATATAAAAGTTGACTTAACAACATAAACATAGAAATCTAAAGAAACCTATTATGGATAAACATAAAGAGTGTAGAATTAAAAACCATCTAACAAGGTGTCTTTGGGCTAGAAATGCTCCAATAAAAAGTTGCTCGCCAAATTTAAGCTTCAAATCCTCATTTATAACTATTTGAAATGATCTCCAATTTTGATGAAACAAAAGTCAATCTTGACTTTCTCAAGCCTCCTAGATGCGTTTGAATAGTAAGCAATTCCATGAGTATAACTGGAAATAATACAGTCATCTAGAGTTGACAATACATAAATGCAATACAAAGGGGTAATTAAATCTTTGCAAAACATTTCTTACTCTCCAGATCATTAAAAATACAAACGAAGAGCATACAAGAATTTACAAATTTTCTACATGAAAATATCAATCTCTTAGTTAGGAATATAAGAACTTAGATTTCTCAAAAAAAAAACTTTGATAGCTTGCTAGAAATATGAAATAGATTGAATAACCAAAGGAAATTTTTAAGAGAAAATCAATGTCGCATAATCTAAAAAATCATAAAGAATGCAAACCAAAACTTTGAGAGGTTATGCAATATCATTAAGACATAATACATTGAGAGCTTCCAAGATTGATGATAAATACAAGCTAGGTGGTGAGTTTATATAGAACTTGGTTCAAGATGGAGGTGACAAATCAACCAATGAGAATTGACCAGCAAAACCACCAACATTAAATAAAGTGATGAAAAATTAAATACTCCACCCTTACGAGGTGCACAATAACTCATCATTTTATCTCCTAGTTATTAAATAATTAACTCACTTTATTATTGTAAGCAAGCTTAATAAATGTATAGGAAAAACCTATAAATAAGGGAATAAAATATCCCACTAGTAAATAAAAACCTACACTAATAGGTCCCTGAGCCAAGTTTTGAACCAAGATGATGACCTCCAAAGGAGATAAGTGCTTTCATAGAGAGTGTTTCCACATAAGTAGTTTAATCTTGTTCACACTGAAAGCCATTGATTTTTCATACTCGATTTTGATAAAGGCCCTCAAAGAGGAACTATGGAATCTCAAATTCATTATGTGCTATCTTGGTTCCTTGGAGCTACCCGAAGTGGGTGAGAGTCGATTTACTACTTCTTCTGATCTCCTACATAATTCAAACTGGTAACCAGGACATGTACATTTTCTATATTCACAACTCCCCTTTTCCCAGCATTGTAGGCGAGCACTATGGATTTTCAAAGTCATGTTGGGTTGGTCTGGTGGGTCAGATTCAGAATATTATGCACTATATTTTGTATTAAATATTTTAACTATCAACTTGTGCTTTACCACAGTGGGATTCTCAACCAAGGCACAATTTTCTCTATAAATAGAGAACCATAGTGGCCCCGGTTGGACCTATCATGTGAAATCCCAAGATCCCAAGCATGATCGGCATCCCCCATGGTTTGAGAATATGACCTACACCTTATAAAACCACTAGCAGCTTAGAATCAATTATGCCCGATGTAAAGTGAAATTTGTCATTTATATGTAAGAGCTTGCATGCGCTACTCATCCTTAAAAAGCTATGTAACATTGTAATTCAATATTTTAATAAGAATAAATGGTTGTGTTATTCTTCATTATTCATTTACATGAAATAATTAGTTTGTGTGTTCAGTGTCTATTGAAATTACAAGTAACTAGAATTAATGTTACCAGCACTTGCACCTAAAGGAGGTTCAAGGAGTACGCTAGTAGAAAACTATTATTTTATTAATATGTTACAGGGTATGTGTTTGTGCCTAGATAGGCTACAAGTTGAAATTTTTAGTGCATGTGGCTGGATTAAACACTTAATAATAAACTTGGTAAATAATAGATGAAATAAACTTATACAAATCTATAGTTTTTCCTTCAAGAAACTGAGTATTATCTAATTATGTAATATTTGCATGCAGATTTAAAACTTAAATCAATTTACAAATGAAAAAATAAAGTTGCTATGAAATTGATAGAAAACAATAAAAATGGAAATAGAATGTTCTCATCCAGCGGGCCAATTATCAAATCAATATTTATCTAGCTTTTATGTGATAATCGATATTTTGGAGGTTTTTACCATTAAATGGGAACTAATTTACCATTAAACAACACTCTTGCTAAGGTTTGGTAAAATTTTGTCACTCTTGCTAGGTTTTGCTAAAATGTTGCTTTATATGTGAATTTAGGTTAAAAAGACCTAAAAATCCCTACCTAGTTTTCCTTTCCCTATAATTTATTTCTAAGTTTTCATTGACATGCTTCCACAATTCTAGCTATCATTACTCATTTTATTAAGCCCTTTGCAACATTAAGTTACCAATCCCTTGATTCTCTCCTAATTCTCACTTAAGAAGAATATTTTGCATGTGCTTAATTAAATGGCTTAACTGAGCCCACACTTAATATATGGTTTGCATCGCTTATTATGCCTTTTTCACTAATTGACATGAAGTATTTTATTAATGAATGGAACACCCATAGAATTACGGAAGGGTTGACAGTTGAATCCATTTTATTTGTTTCCTTTCGTAATGATTCCATGAGTATGTGGATAGTTTTATAAAGGTTAAGTTAATTGTCGTGAACCGCCAGAAAGGGGTTAGGTGTCAATGTCATGATTTTTAAAGGGATTTTGTGGGTCTATGGGATGATTCAAGAGGATATATATGTGACTCTTGGAATGAAAAATAAGGACACGTGGACTCATCTTAATGTCTCCAATTGGTTTTCTATCAAAAGCTATGACTGTGAGCAATGGTATGACGACACACAACACAATCTCATGAGGATTATGTATTCTAGGACACATTAAAGTTTAAAAGAACTTTAAAACATATGTTTATATCATAAGTTACTCAACTGTTCAATGAAAATCTGATGGATGGTTGTATTTAAATTCTAGAATGAAATACACAAACTTCTAGGATTATGAACTCAACCCTCTAGAATCACCATATAACTGATGAAGGTACTCCCCTTACAAAGCCTCACACACACAACTAAAGAGAGATAAACAGAAAATACAGAAATAAGCACTTGATTTCTATTATCTAGATGAAGTGAAATTACAATACTAAGAAAATATCATACTATAGCCACTTAGGCCTTCTGATTACAAAAATTTCCAACAAAAAATGACGAGCTGTGCTACTGGAGCTCCCCTCTGTAACCAAGAGGTCTAACTACCTTAGAATATTCTAGAAGGTGTAACCCCATGTTGGCACCAGGAATTCTACTATTGATTTCTTTCCTTAGAAGTTTTTATTTTCTATATTTTTCATTTTATGTGTTTACAACTTCTCATGGTCATAACGTTCGATCCGACCGTGAGATTTCCAACTTTAATATATATTGTTCGTGGAAAGTTTGAATTTTGTTGCTTCTGTGCTTGGGAGTTAAAATAACAATCTTCACACTCTCTCATTCAAGGAAAACCCTAGGAATATCAATCTTAGGTATGCAAATGAGAAAGAGATCTTGCAATAGGGTTGTCCTAGGGTCTGCTTATAGACTACGGATGGGTTCACCAGCAAGATAGGACTTAGAAGGATAAATGAAAAGCAAGATGTAATACTTAACGCTAATATGATGCAAGACTTCCCTAGATGACCTTAAAATAGATGTAAAAACTGCAAGAGTAGAGGAGTGCACATGGAAACCTGAAGAATATTGGAATAAGCTCTAAAACACTCAAAATCATAAAATTGGGGCATACTAGGACTCATACACCACTTTGGGCGTATTAGTCTCTGACTAGGGTTTCTTGCTTCGAACAGGTTTTCGGTAGTGTAGGTTTTGGAAATACAAAATCTAGAAATTCAATTTGTAGTGGGACTCACATGCCACTTCTGGCCTATCAGTTCCATTGTGCTTTTCTAGGAATTCAAAGTTTGGATCTGCACTTCAACCTCTACTCATCTCTTGTAAACTAATTTTTGGATCTGAACCTATACAAGATACCTGAAAAATAGAATATATGCTTGGTTTTTTTACGGGGGGTTTTATTCATGAGTAACTAAGTATTATTCATGGTTATGGCAATTATTTTAGTGAATTTTATTAGTTTAACTTCCCTTTAGAATTAAAGTCTATATTGTTTGACCCTATTTTAACTATTATTTTTATATAATCATTATCTCAATTTTAAAGTCCATAGTGGCACAATATCAATAGTCTAAAGGTAAATGGAAAATATCATTCTACTATATTGGTTCGGTCTTGTATTTTGTTAAATTTATGTTTGAACATCAACTTTACACTATTGAGTACATCAAGTTTTATCCAACGGTAATGTGGATCTAGCTTTAACTTAATAAAGTCTATATCTTTGGTTTAATTTGAAATATTTTGTGACTTCAACTTTAACTTGTTATTTTCTATTCGTAATTTATAGCATTGACTTTAAACTTTATAATTTTTATTTATAATGTGGATTTGAACTAGTCTTAGTTCTACCCATTTATGATATGAATCGAATTTAGGTCTTTCGAGGTTTCTACGGTCATGATTGTGGATTTATTCGAGGTATTACATTTAGGTATTGGTATTATTTATGACTATTGTTAAAAGTTGTCAATGTTAAATGATTATAACTTGGTAGATTTTTCCTGCACTAAGATCATGTTTCCTTTGGGATGTATTTTATCTTTTAGCAATGTCATCTATCACTCATAACTTACTTTGCACTAAGGTGAGGGTTTGGGCTATGTCAAAGGCTTATTGGTAGCTATTCCTTAAGACAATGTTTATGTGGTCCATTCATTTTAAATGTTGGTGATATTTAATAACTTGATGTTTGGTTTCAAACAAAAATAGAATTTGTTATTTTTCGGGGAAACAAAATAATTTTGAATTCTTATGTAATTTAAATGTGATAAAATTTTAGTAGCTAGAAAGGCTTATTATTTATATTGTTCTCATATATGCTATTAACATTTGATTCAATGAGTGGAATAAAATATATGGTGAGGAATAGATGGATTGCAATATAATGATGTTTCAATTAGCATGGTATTAATAAAAAAAATATAGCTCAAATTTTTTGTCAATATATAAAAATAATAAATGTTTTACAAAATTTCAATAATCAATTTTTTTCAAACATTCTTAATTTAACAAACAAACAAATATTTTTGGTTGATGCAAGATTGCTTTTAAGTTTGGGAATGCTCTTGCATCAAACATCCCTCACTTACGAAAGCTAACAAAAGTTGGCTAACCACACATGGAGACTTTTTTTCAACTTCAAAGGGAGTTGAACCAGTTCCCAAAATTTTTGGTATCTCGTCTCCATACATTTAATAGAATCTCGATAAGGATAATAGGCCATCCAGCTCTCGCATTCCACAAACCAGTCGAGGGTTTTTCCCTTTATCTTTTTGTCGAATGTCCATTTTATGGGTGTCCCGTATATATCTCCTGAAAATTCAATACCCCTTTCTTCTGTGAAAGGGCTATTCGGTCCCTGTGTATGTGCCAAATCTTTAATAGCTCGGTATTGTTCGTCTCTGTGCTCTGGGCAATAGCTATACACTGGGAATTTTTGTTTAGAATGGTGAGAAAGTGTCCACTGGAACCTCCCTTGTGTATTATCATGCATAGACAGCTCAAAATGCCAGTTTGTCCGCTCATTGGTGATGGTATTTCTACGGTTATGGCTCACCATCTTACCGAACTTGACATTGAAATTGAGGTTGGTGCTGGCCTTAGCATGCATTTTGTAACCTTCTTCTAAAGTAGTGCTTTTGGAATAAGTTACTGTTGGGTTTGACGATGAGGCACCCGAGTTAACTGCGTGGAGAGCAAAGCTCTTTTTTTCCGGCCCCATTGTTATAGCGATATTTGCAGGAAAGTACCGTTCATGTTTAAATTTATCCAGAATTTGCTCTTGGGAATCCAGTCGAAATGCTTTGCAGTGGAGGTTCTCGATTTTGAACTCGACTTCTATTAGGTTCCCGATTTTCTTGATCTCATGGTGTAGTTGAAGCTTGCAGTCCAGTTGCTGATGACTCAAAGCACGGCGGAGGTCTGCGGATTTCTCCTTGTAGTGGATTTCCCTCTTCATTTCCGGGCACGGGGAGTAGCAGTAAATTGTCCAAATCTCGTCAAGGGCTGAGTGATATGAAATTTTAAACTCATTATTTATGCTTTTACTTGTGTATTCTAAGAGAATTTCTGTGAACTTGGAAGCCAGACATTTCATCAAATGATCTGCCATTTCTGGATGGACGATTCTCAATGTTTTCCCTGCCAGTTCCTTCAATTTAGTCTCATTATCTACTGTGCCCCTCAAATCAACATAGCATGCAGCACAGAAGAGAGTGTTAAACGCTTCCTTGTATATTGATGCTTCAATTGAGCGTGGGACGATGTCCACTCCCATCAACCTATCATAATCTATGTTGCTGATGCTTGTGTTCCCTCTACCCAGTTTCTCTAACTCCTTCATATTTTTTTCGATGACTCCCATGAATGTATAAATGCAAAGCCTGGAGAACAATGGATGTAACTTCCCTTGCATCTCCTCTTCACCGCACTCTTCAATATGATATTCTCCGAAATCAGCTACGACATTATCTCCGAGCTACAGACTGAGAGACACATTGCGAGACACACTATTTCTATATTCACCAGTGAATTCGGCAGTGAGGGACTGATTATTAATTAGCGGAAGGGGTTCAATGCATTCTTTCATTCGTCTAGTTTTGAAATGGCCTATCCAGGAAAAAACATCAGGAAAACCCATGCTATAAGAAGATCGGAGAAGGTAATTTGAATATGGAAATCTCGAACACTGCATTGGTTATGTGTTGGCCAAAGCAGTTTAAATACACCAAACAAAAACAAATAAAGAGCTCGTAGAAATTTCCAACAATGGTCACAGAACTTTTCTCACACAGACGGATCTAGGTGACTTCAGCGTAGAAATTTCAAAGAATGGTCACTACACTTTTCTCACACTGACTAATTGATATGTTTGAAAATTTCCAACTCAAACCTATTATAATGAATCTATCAACGATGGGACTAAGTTCGATGTACAATAATTTGATACGTTTGAGAATTTCCAACTCAAACCTCTCATAGTGAATCTAATAACTCTGCGTTGCTACAGTTGTCTACTTTAATAGGGTGGACAAGTCTTCCTTACTATTTTTAATGAGAATTAGTATTTGCCCTCTCTTATGGTCACACCTATCCCGTGTGCAGCCCCTATACAAAATTCATTTTTATTAGATTAAACACAACTAACCGAACATTTATCGTCCACGCTTACTAGAACTCCTTTGAAGTAGAAAGGTAAGACTTTTTGTTGTTCAATGAGATAATGTCATTATTTTTCTACGAAAAATAATTTTGTTAAGATAGAAAATTTGACATATTAAAGTCCAATTCTTCAATTATTTTAATGCCAATAGATAAATTTTGCTATTAGTAATAGTAATTTTGTTTAAAATTTTAAAATAAATATGTGGTTATTCATCATGTTATAATTTATAAGAGATATCTATACCTAAGATCTATATAATATTTGAAAATACAAATTTTACATAAAATCATCTTAATATTTTACATCAAAATATGTATATTCCATTCTAGGGAAACCTGGGCGACGGAGAGAGAAGATCAAGGATACACTTCTAGCAAGACTAATCACATGCTGGTATAAGGGTCTCAAGCAAGACACGAAAAATTTGCATAAGGGTCACACATAGTTTTTCAGAAAACAATTAATGCATAACACAATATGTATAGACAATCTACTAGGTTTTCAGTACACAATTGATCAAGGATTCAACATACAATTTAGAACTTGGGCACTCATAACCTAGTCAACAAAGTATAGTGAAATATGTTAAATATATGGAGTAACAATTTTTTTAATGTAAATATGATTTCCTTTACTAGTTATCAACATACTTGTTTCATTTCAATTTATGTAGTCGAGGGTAGAAGAATGAGCACTCCAAAACCATGTTACTTATCATCCAGTAACACAACATGATCATAGCACAAGGAATAAGGCATTAAATCATCATATTAATATACAAAACTAATAATTTCATTTTCCAAGAGAAAACCATAAGACTGATAAGCAAAAAATGAGGTAGATTATGGAACAAAACGATGGAATATATATAATATTTACATTCATAATATATAAAATAATAAAGCTAAGTTTATTCCTTGTTTCAATCTAGGAGTGTCATACTATGAAAGATGTAATGACAATATGCACAAGGGCTATTGTGACATGGCGTGTGGCATTTATGGTTTTCCTTTTAAAAGAAAATATGATGAAGATAATGTTAAGAATAGGAACAAATACGCTAAGCTACACAAATTATAATGCTATAGAAAATAATAGAAAAACAATGTACAAGAATAGAAAATAATGCAACCACAAAAATAAAAGAAACTTGCTATAAATAATTTTCACCAATCACGACTTAAAAACGAAACGTATTATTCAAGGTACTACTAAAATCAATTTAACATAAAAAAATGAATGAAATGGACACAAAACACAATTAAAAATAAGTATAATAATATCATAAAAAAATAAGGATGAGAACAACTACCCATCAACAAGAACAATCTAGTGAGCGGGTTCTAACTCACATTTTTGCAATATGAACAATTTACAAATTGAACTAAATTATCTGGTTTAGAATAGTAACATTCACTCAAAGTAAAGAAGAATAGTACATTATTTATTCAAAATCGACATCTCCCACACACCATTTCTTCACTTGTTTTTATAGTAAATGACTCAAAATAGATAGTCTCTATAAATATTTGTATCTTTTATGACTTCCAATTTTTTCATTCAATTAAAATTATGAGCTTGAGAAATAGACAAACATTTTTATTAAAGACAATAGATTTGCATAGTTCCTAACAATAAGGGCATTTCATTTGTAGATTGGAATATTTTTAAGATTTAACACATGTCATTTTTGGATTCAACTATGTGAGATTTGTTTTTGCATTAGCATTTTGGGTCATACTTCGTGATCCATCATTAAAATGAAAGAGAGCTATAGGAAAAATGGTTTACTATAGATGAACATAGATTTAAAATAGAGAGAGGGAGGGTGAAGACTAAACATGATTGAAGATGATGATAATATTTACAAAATAAAACTAAAAATAAGATGCAAAGAAAAACAATTTAAAAAAAACATGTATTTATATAAAAATCATCTTAAAAATAAATAAATAAGCCATAAACATATATATAAAATTTGACTTAACAACATAAACATAGAAATCTAAAGAAACCTATTATGGATAAACATAAAGAGTGTAGAATTAAAAACCATCTGACAAGGTGTCTGTTGTGCCCTTAGCACACATGCCCCGTTCGAAACGGGGACCCTCTTTTCTTTCGCCTTGTTGGGTCTTTTAGGGCCACTTCATTTTGCGTGCCCCTCTTTTTTTGATGTTTCAGATGGTCGATGTTGCTCCAAAGTTCCATCATAAATCGATCATGCCTCTGCGTTTGGATTTTGCTACCTTCCGGGGCCTCGGGGAGTCCCTCTGGCATTTTGGGCCCTGAAACGGCCCTGGGCCCCTTCGGGCCCGGGCGTCCGGGGTTCCCTCTTCGGGTTTCCCCTTTCAAAATGCCGTCCCTTCGGCGTTTTCCGAGCATCTTTCCGAGCCTCGGAGTCCACCCTGCTGCCCTCCGTCTGAAACTTGTTGGAAAATTTTTGGGGCGCCGCCTGCCCCTCCAGGCCCTGGAACCCGAAAGTCCACTTCCGGACTTCTGTCTCGGTCTCGCCGTCCGTGACGGAAAGCCTCTGGTAGCCTTCCGCTCCTTGGGACCCGCCTAGGTTTTCTTCGCCGATGTTTTTGTTTATCACTGCCTGCCATCGACCGTTCTGGGCTTGACTCCTCAGAATTCCATCTCCAGAATTTCGTGGTAGTCCCGCCGTCCTCGACAGCGGATCCTTTGCGGATTCCCGAACTTCGGGCCCTGAGCTGATCACTACCGCCGTCATTTAAACAATGAAAATCACCCAACGGCGGATCCCTCGCATCCTCCCGGTTTCTAGGCTTTGACGTTCCCGCCGCCGTTGCCGACCTAATTGTGTATTCACCAACATTTCCTACGGCCATATGAGCATTTATTACAGTCATTCATGGCAGTTGGGGTATAAAATGCCCAATCTGCCTGAGTCATTTTCACAAATAGGATTGGAGTGAATTGAAGAAGCTGTCATCTGGAGCCCACCGCCTTCGATGACGTCACAATCGTCAACCTTGACATCAACCCGTCGACCGTGTGTGGATCCCATGTTCCCCACCTAGCGTGTTTTGAGGTAGGCCATCCACTCACCCTCTTGACCATCATTTTCATGATTTTGAAACATTTAAATAAATGAACAATCCCTAGGAGAGCATAGATTGATAGAACACCAAGTGGTGCACCAATCTCACGTCTTGGAAAATCAACAAAACTCATAAAAATGCCCTCGCTGCCAATTTAGAACTTCTCCGTGGCGCGGCTGTTCTTCACATAGGGCAATCCGTCACCCCGCGTCTGAGGCCTACCTTCGCCGTCAAACTTCAAAACTTCAAAAACACCCGCCAACGGCAATCGTCCTCTCTAGGCCCGGTCCGTCGGTTTTCCCTACCCAGGCTTCCATTTGCTATTTGTCGCGTTTGAACTGTAAACCTGCTCCTGGCCCCCAGCTTTTGGACCCCGACATGCTCCTCACTATCTTAACTTTGAAATTGAACATGTTTCCTTTTGTCACGTCGGGCTCCAGACCCCGGGGTTCCGTCCCCGGAGTTCCACTCAATTTTCGCCATCTCTAATGGATTTCATTCCCCGACTTCCCGCGCCCCAGGCTCCACCCTAGCCCTCACTGTTAACTCTAGTGATATGATATTGTTGTGTCATTGAAGCCTTCAGGTCTCGACTGTTGGACATCTGTGCCTTATTTTCTGCCATTCCCAATGGCGAGGTCTTTCGGCGATTGTTCTAGTTCCGCCTGACCCCCGGACCCCTACCTTTTCCCCTCTGTTGGCTTCACCTTTCGAGTTCTCAGCCATCCGCGCCTCAGGTCTCAGCTCCTGGACCTTTGTTTTTGGAAGTCCAGTGCTCTCCTGCCATCGGGAATTCCTGCCCCACCTTTTACCCTCTGGTGCCCCGGCCTCTAGGTCTCAGGCCCCGGGATTCCGCTTTACGCACGTTGTTCCAAACGAAGATTCCCACTCGGCCTTCCACTCTACAGGTACCGATGTCCAGACTTCCGTCCTTGGAAGTCCACCTCGCGCTTGTTGCTGTTGGTGGAAGGTGCCGACCGACGCCCCGGCCACCGGACCCCGCCGCGCCAAATTCCGCTTAGTTTAAACGATGAACTCATACCGTCGGATTCTTACCCCGGTCTTCCCTTGCCAAACTTTTGTACGAGGATTGCTAGTCCAAACGGTGAAGTCTACCTACCTTCCCGGTGTTGCCAGCCCGGGCCTTCGAAAACAAGTTTATTTTATGCCAGCTGTCCTTTGGTCCTCCAAACCTCGGCCCTCAGACTTCTGCTGCCGGATATTCGCCTGCTATCCGCCGTCACCAACGACCATCTCTCGATAGCCTCCCGGCTTGGAACCTCCGAGTCCTCCTAGATTGATCCAAACAAACCGAAATCCAGAATCTGACCCCGACCTACATGCTAATTTTTGGCCCTCTTCATCATGAGCTTCTCAAAACATTAAAATTCCACCAAGGAGGGTCTCCGGGAGCTTTCAGCTATGTTTTCCCTTCCGGACAACATTCCTACCAGAGAAGTCCGGCCCTCCAGGCCCGGATTGTCCAAATGCCCTGAAATGAAGATCAATAATGTCTAGAAATAAGATTTATGATATACTTGATTGATTATTTAGATGTTATTTTCAAAATATGGACTAACATGAACGCTGGTGATATTTTATTGTGCTGACTTTTCCCTTGCTTGCAGAATATATGGAATCAGGAGCAAGAACTTCAAGCGCATCCTCTGAAAATGACAAGGGCAAGAAGTCAGGAAGGACCCCTCGGGGGAAGGAGGACAAAGATCAAATGAAGTATCAGTTCCAAGACGAGCCGCTCCACTCAAAGGTCACCACCGACTGGAAGGAAATTTCAAACACTAACATCGGCTGAGTTGATATAGATGAATTCACTTAGAGGGTCAGGGTCAACTTGACAACAAAGAATGCCAGATTAATATGGTAGAGCGGAATTCCCAAGGCCACCAGTTTCCCTCCCTTGCTCATAGCACCCAAA
The DNA here is from genome assembly GCA_007258455.2 of Sequoia sempervirens. NCBI lineage: Eukaryota > Viridiplantae > Streptophyta > Pinopsida > Cupressales > Cupressaceae > Sequoia > Sequoia sempervirens. The sequence continues at coordinate 6,110,293 of VDFB02018296.1, read as the reverse complement.
TTAGTGATGGCTTGCCCAGAAGCCTATCAGCCAGACACCAGAACAATTGTGGATAAGGAGGGGAACATACTCGCAAACATGTCACCAGAAGGGATCACCAAGACATTCCACATTCCCACATTCCAATAGATGGAGGTCCCCACACTAGAAGAATGCCAAGTGGCGTGGGATGCCAATCCGACAGGATGCAAGAAGTCAATCAACCTCTATTGGCTTAAGGAAAAACGGGGCAGCGCTGTGAAGGTTCCCCAGGAACTCTTCCGTAGCAATTTCTATGAGGACTACCATGACTTGGTAACCTTGTTGAGCAGGGTTAGGGGTCTCCCAATGGCCACCTACTTCCAGGAGTGGATGGCCTATTTTATTGAGTAGATCCTGTGGGGAAATGAGGATGTTACAACAAAGGTCTCATTCTATTGGGGAGGCATCATTAGCGACTGCTTCCACGAGCAGTTTGTCAATGTGAAGAAGAGTTCTAAATTCTACATGACCTCCTACCTCGTATACTCCCTCGTGAATCGAAGACAATACAACGGGTTGTTTGTAGCACCCGATCAGGGGCAGAAGCGAGGACTAAAACTATTTGACAAATATCCACAGCTCCAATACCGCAACTTCAAGAAGGAGTATTATTGAGTCAATGATGCCTTCATTGGCCATATCATCAGATTAATAGCTCGAGATTTCGAGAGGAGGGCCTCCCACAGCGCTAGGGTGCTCCTAAAACAATATGCTTTCCTGTTCATCCAGTTCCCCAAGTTTACCTACATCCGGGCCTAGGGTTTCACCGAATGGCCAAATAGATTGCCATGGTACCCAAGTGACAGGATCATCCTCTTGGAGCTTTCTTGACAGCTCCAACACATCTAAGCAATCTTTAGCAATAAACACATAGCGGGGATCTCCTACCCCATGACCCTCGACGAGGGCCTGTATCGATTATAGACTTCTCAATGTGCTAGTAATTCTGAGAAGGAGCTCAAAGACTACCATTTTGACTGGTACACCGCTCACCCAAGGATGGACCCACATGGCCACATCAGGAAAGCACTGGAGCCAGCGTATGCACACCAATACCACATAGAGGATTTCTGGGTTGACTGCAAGGATGACAAGGAGGTCCACGCAAGGCACTACATGCACATGATGTTGTAGTTCCTGAGAAGGGTGCAACCATTCTTGGTATCGGACCAGGTCGAGGAGGATGAGTCCACCATTATGCATCCAAGGTACCCTGCACTCGCCAACCTGTCAATACCATCAATCAACTAAGATGAACAGGAGGTCGATGACCTAGACACCATAACCCAGCTGATTCTCACTAACATCAAGGAGTGGGTCGATGGGTAGGTGGCATATCTGAAGCAACAAGGGGTGGTCCTGACCTATGAAGGGCTCAAAAGTGAGCCAAGTGCCACGGAGGATGTTGCCACCACCACATCAACTGGTGAGACCTCCAAGTCTCCTCCAATCACCAGGTCCTAGTAGATAAAGGGAACAGAGACCGCACAGTCTATAGATCCCAAGGAGCAAGCAAAGAAAGAAACGGGAGGCTCATCTCCCAAAAGGCTCAAGCAGATAGTTGCTACAACAGAATTGTAGCCTCCCTTGATTCTCCCTGCCCCTCCTGGTGCACCGCCCGCCTCCCTAGCTGTAGTCGCCTCATCTCCACTGGCAGAGGACATTTTTGTCCATCTTGCTCCTTCACCCCTGGCCGAGTCAATAATTAACGTTGACTCCTCTTCTAGCATGACGACTCCCCCTTCCTCTTTTGTTGCTATGTCATTGATCACATCGCTCCCTCTGGCAACAATAACGTCACCTGTTCCCCTTGCCACTATGCCCGAGGCTTTTACAAAGCACATGCAAAACCTCCCCCCTAATCTCTCACAGATCTTAATGGATCTAACTCTCCAGGTGGCCCTTGCCTAAGTCCTTGCAATAGCTCAGCCTTTACAACCGCCAACAGGGCCTCCCGCCATGGAAGCCATAATGCAAATTTTAAAAGAGTTAGAGGAGCGAGAGTAGGAAGCATCAAAGTCTATAGAGGAGGAGGCTGATGAGTATCATGAGCACCCCAAGTACAAGCACCGAACAATTGATAGGGTGATCTATGAGGAGGAGGAGATATGCTCTTCTAGAAGTGAAGATGAGGAGGGTGGCTCGGATGCTAAGGAAATCATCTAGAATTTTGATGGGGACCTTGAGGAGGAGTTGGCACAGCAACTAAAGGACGTTGGGGAGGAGGCAGGAAAGTCACCACATGGTGAAGAGGGGCAGCCACCAGAAGAGCAACAGACAAAGGACCTATCCGAGGCTGAGGCCCATGTTATCACAGGCCCCGAGGCCGAGGCTACTGAAGAGAAGAAGGAAGAAGATGCAACAAAAGAAGAAAGCCCCATCTGGCAGCCGTCCACCAAGCTGCCCGTCAAACGCCTCGTATTCATTCATGACTCTAATGAAGAGGAGGAGGATGCTGTCCAAAAGAAAGAAGAACCTCAAAGGGAAAAGGAGGTTGAAGGCTTACCTCTGACTGAGAAGGGTGAGGGTAGCCCTGAGTCACCCAAGGACAAGTCTGTTGTGCCTGAATGGTTGGAGAGGCAACTTGAGAAGATGACCCCTATGCTGAAGGACCCAAGGGCAAGATTGGAAGCCATCTGGGCTCGATCTCAGATCATAACAAAGAAGGAGAAGAAGCCCAAGGTCTAATCCAAGATAACGATGGATGCTTCCGGCTCCCGAGTAGCGCAAATTGCAAAGCCTACTGTTGGCCAAGAAGGAGTGAGTTACAGCATCTCCACCATTGACTTTGGGACAACAACAAGAGAGAAAAAGGTCGAGCACCTTGATGAGTCAGTGGCCACGGTGGTGCACCTGATAAAGTAGGATAAGGTCTCGAAAAATAAGCTCAAGGCGCAGGTTGTGACATTAACAGACTACATACAGGAATGGTCCTCAGTGGACAACCTGCCCACTACCTCCACGACCACACCACAGATGCTCTCCAAAGAACAAATAAATAAAATGGAAAGGAGAAAACTTGGAGAAAACCACCGAGGATTGGTTCCGACAGGTCGCATATGTCAGAAACATGGGAATTAGTAGGGCTGTGTAGGCAGCCAACAAGTTCTTGGACCTAATGTAATCCCTGGAGAGCACGAAGAGACTCTGCACCAATTTTCCCACCATCTATGATTCCACCTTCCCAAATATCTAGGCTATCCTTCAAATGCCTCAGGCCACGTAGGAGGAGCTAGAACTGAAGAAAGAAGATCACTGGCTAGTGGATGTGTGGCACAGAGACCTCGACAACCGGAAGGAAAGAATGGAGCAAATCCTAAGCAGGGTTGATCACGATATTGAATGGATCGAGGAAATCCATGCAGAATGTGCCCGGTATCTCAAGTTGATGACGGGTTATGATATGCCCACTGTGCAAATGGACCCAGAAAAGATCAAGCCATACTTCTAGGAGAAGGTGAAGGATGAGACAGTTGGTGAAATCACAACAGAGTTCTTAAGTTTTGCTGCCCATGCCTTCGACCAATCAGAGCTATTTAGGGACCAAGGCTCGAAGTATGACGAAGATTGGAAAAGGCTGGAAGAGAACGCTAAGGAATGGAGCTACCAGGCATTGCAATGTGAAATCCTTGAAATCGACAAGCCCCAAGCAGTCATCCTCAAATATATAGAACACGTAGCTTCCAAGGAGTAAGAGGACACCTAGTCAAAGATAAAGACCTCCCTGAAGAGTAGCTACAACAAGGAAAACAACAATCCACTAAAGGATGAAAGAGCTATAGTGCCTTCCACTAGAGGACGAAATAGGGAAGAAACAAAATTATAATTTTAAATTGTAATCTATTTGGGGGTAGGTGAAATCCTATTTTGTAATGAATCTTAGCCACACAATGAGAATGAATCTTGGCTATTCATGTAACTTTTTGAAAACTATAAATAGAGCACTCCCCTCATTTGCAAAGTGAGAGTTGAGTTGTTGTAAAGACATGCTACTAAAATTTATAAGAAAAGACATTGACTTGGTGTATTTTCTTGGTTTCTCTCATGTTATTTGATTCATTCTCCAATTTCACATGTTTAGCTTAGATCTTATTTCTGTTTAGTTAAGTTATCTCATTTCTTTGGATAAATCTTAGGAATGTTGTTGGTGATTGTAAAAATTTCTGCCTTGTTGATGATTCCTTAGTCCATACTTTTTGTTGTTTGCTGATGGTAGATAGCTATGCAAAGTTAGCCTAGACTTGATTTGAAGATATTTCAAGCATTCATCTTTGATCCATGCATGCAGGTGGTGGATGAAGGATGAAATATCTATAGCCCTTAGAAGATAGCACAATTTCAATGATACTGTGAAATCCCTGGTTAAGTGGGATATTGTTTTAAGGAATTGTCCATTGTAGGAACTCCATTGTCACTATTCATAGCAAGCTTCATATTTAGGAACTTTCCCTCTCCTTCACCTTTTTCCTTTTTTTAAGTAGCTGATCTATGTTGAGGTTCATTACACATTGTAAAGCCAAATCTAATAGCTAAATAGAGTTCAATATTTTTGTTTGAACCTACAGCCGATGCATAACAACTTCCCATCCTAAGGGCTCCATTTCAAGATCCAACTTCATGCTTTGTGTCCACACTTTGTATTTTCTATAAGACCACCTTGTAATTCCAGCAAATCACATCAAACTACTGAGGTATCTAAGTGCTGTCATGACCTGACATCTGAGAGACCTTGGGATAGTGTTCTGCAATTCGATTATGGGAGATTGTCTTTCAAGAGAGGTAGTGTGCCTATGCACTACCTATGTTGAGAAGTGCATAAAACACCATCAACAGAACTGGCGCTAGAAGGAGGGCGATGGTGAGAATACTAAGTTGAAGAATAAAGTGAAGCTGGATCGAATTGGATCATTCTCCTCGGAGAGATTTCAATGGATTCTACGGTTAACACCAAACAAGGGAGAATTTGAAGAATTGCAGCCCCCTACAAGGGCAAAGCAAGCACAAGGGAGTAGCGTCGCCTCTTCCTCTTCCTCCATTCCATCTACCCCCATTTCACCCTCACCTTCATTTGGCTGGCCATCATCTTCCACCCAACCATTCCAAACTGCATTTGCACCTCATATCTCTGGCAGCCAGGGGATTGCTCCTCTCCCGACCCTTCTGGCCTAAGTTACAGTCCAGGCAACCATAGCTCAAGGGCAGCCCCATATTGCTGTTGTATTGTCAATACAGCCCCAAATTCCCATTTTCCAACAGCAAGCACCACCTTTGCCACCCCCCATGGCTTGGTTAGCGCATAACCCTTTGCCGATACATTTTGCTGTCTACAATGATATGCCCAAGAATCCGGAAGGTTTTTTTTGAAGTTCCATCTACGCGATCTGCAAAGAACAGCTGAGGAGTATATCAAAATATTTGAGACGATGATCACCAAAATGCAAGTGGACCACGATGACGTTGCATGTTGCCTCTTTTCGCATTCGTTTAGAGAAGAGGCCTTCTATTGGTATATCAATTTGCCAAGGGGATCCATCACCTCTTGGAACCTAATGAAGAATGCCTTCCTACAGAAATACAAGATCCCCATTAACCCCTCAGAGCTTTACCAACAGTTCATGTCTGTCAGAAGGGAGGTCAACGAACCTATTGGCTCCTTCAATGACCACTTCCATCAGGCTCACACGAGGCTTTAGGATCCATACCTCCATAATGATGCAGTGGCTCTCTCGGTCTACTACGCGACGCTGGACAGCCTCACGTCGGCCTTGGTAAAAAGGATGCGCCCACCACCCGCTACCCTAGTGGGCGCCTATGCAGAGACCGTTGTCGCCAGTGCGGACTTGGGGCATAATATCTTCGGCTCGGTGCCTTCTTTGGGGCCGGTAGCCCACCCAATGCAGATTCAGAGGCTTAGTCAAGTGTTTGCTCACCAAACCCCTCTTATGAGCCAGGTGCCCCAATTGCCCATGGTGCCACATCCAGGGCAACCATTGAATTACGCACCTCTCGCACCTTCCTATCTGTAGCCCCAAAAGTAGTACCACTACTCTTAGGCTACCCCACCACATCAGATGTATTCCCAGCAGCCCCAGGAAACATTGTACCTGTCAAGACCTAAGTTTCCTCCAACCTATTAGAATCAGTTGACAGCCCCGCCCACTTTCCTTGAAAATCTGGCACCGTCGCCTGGGGGGCAACTGAGAAAGATAAGTTGGAGGAACTTATAGAAATGATCAAGAAAATGTCCATGGAAATGATGCACCTAAAGAACCAGAATAACTAGTTGCAGGCCTCCTAGCATAATTTCCAGGCCAATCTCAACTGGGACAGCTAAGATAATAGAGACAACAGAGATAATCAAGAAGTGGGGACTTCATCTGGGTAGAATTATGAGAGGGGGAAAAACGCCAATCAAAATGCAAAAAGGAGACCTTCTCAGAGGCATAATCGTACATGGAACACCAGACCCAATAATGGAGGAGTACCTACGCCTTTCGATCAACCGATAGGTAATGACAAAACATCTAGCGGTTTATATCTGGCTGAAGCAGCCTTGTTCGGATGGTGTTGACTTCACAAAACCAGCAAATATTCTGAGCTGGATTGTCCCGAGTTCCAGATAGCTGCTGAAATCTTCTAGGTGGAGGTACAAAATGCAGTCGACAATGCCAACTGTAGGGATATCATCCCATCCAAGCCCTAAGATTCCTCATGTCTGGTAGTCAATTAGGCACCATTTCCACGAGGTGACTGCAATGAGCCCGAGGCTGAGCCTACTCCTATTGAGGGTGAAGAAGGGCAAGAGGTAAGTAATGAACAAACATTGGCTTAGCTCTTTGATTCAGTAGATAATGATCCGATAGATGAAGAGGAACCATTTGTAGATGAGGTCCACATGTTCCATCAATGGTTGAGTCCCTATTTCCTTAGGAATAGACAAGCAGGCGAACCCTTTACAACTTCTACCCCGCCAAATAATTTCTTCACTCCGCCTAATCCCAACGCCAACAATAACCTCGGGCTTCCTCATATACCTGCTCAGTACCTCAACAAGAACGAATCCCAAAACCAATCACAAAATCAGCCTCAAGGTCAACCTCAAAATCCATTTGGACAAATGAAGGTACAAACCCTTAGTTCTGCAATAGGCCAGGCTTTTAGCTCAGAAATTAAGCAAATGGGTGAATATGTGGCAGAAGAGTTCAAGAAGGTAAGGATTAGCTTGTCAGCCTTTGAATTACTCAAAGTTCCTACCATGAGAAATGTCTTTTTTAGGGTTCTAAATGGGACTTCATCCTCTAACATGACACACAAAATCCTAGCTAAGAGGGTAACCTTTGAAGAGCCTCAGAAAGAATCAAAGATATAAGATAATGCCTGGAAAAGGAGGGATGCTCCTGTGAGCCAATCAACAAGTAAGTAAATTGAAAAGGAGCCAGAAAGGGCTACTAGGCAGTTTTCCAAGGACCAACAATTTAAACAAACCAAGGATATGGGTAATGATAGGAACAAAGGTCAAGTAGCTCAAATGGACACACCTATGGGCATCCTCCAAGGGAGACCCAAAAATCCCCCTTTCCTGACCACCATTAGGATCTTCAGGAAGAATTTGCATAATTGCTTGCTCAATTCAGGAGCTTCTGCCAATGTCATGCCCTTGGCAGTATGCAAAGCTCTTGGCATCACTCCCATGCCTTCAAAGAGAAAAGTGACCCAGCTGGACAAGACAGAGATCAACATCGTGGGTGAAATAAACCATATCCCGATGTAGATTGTCGTAGACCTGCGGATATAATAGGTCATTGATATTCAAGTGGCTGACATTCCTGATGCATATGGAATCATCTTGGGAAGGGAGTTCACCAAGGAACTGAATGGATACACTACCACATACCTTTCTCACATGTGGCTGCCATGGAAGGGGCTGCCAAATCAGATCCGTATCGACCGTGAACCTCGTATGAAGTACATGATTACAGAATAGAATAATCTCAGCGAGGTGTTGTTTGCTGAGATTGACCTAGGGAATTATCACCCTTTTACCTACCAAAATGAGCTCAGACTTCAGGAAAAATGTACAGATGAAGTGTTACTGGTGTTGTGCAGTCCCTCGGCCAATTCTACATGAATGCCCCTAAACACAAAAACATTGGTAGAAGCCGACGATGAACTAGATAAGGATGACAACTGGGGATTACTCAATGGCTTCCAGGAATTCGTGGAGAAGTGTGCGAGGGATCAGCTCAGCCTAGGAGCCCAAATGAATTTCCAAGATCTCTTATTGCCAAATTGGTGCAGGGTTCACAATGCTGCACATTCTGAGTTTGATTGTTTCCTGTGCCAAGCAACAATATTGCATGTTAGAAAATTGGCTGCCCCCCAGACAGAAATGCTAAAGGAGACACTAACAGAACTACCTGTTGATCATTGCCTCGAACCAAAAAACTCCCCTAGGGCCACAGGGCCAGCCATCCAGTTAAAAGGAAATGGTAGCTCGATCGGATATGAAGATAAGGAATCATTCGCGTGCTGGACACTCTGGTTTGATGGATCGAAGTCGAGGCAAGGAGCTAGAGCTGGATTCAAACTCATCATCCCAACAGGTAAAACATTTCTTGCTACCCACTGATTACAGTTTTATTGCACTAACAACATAGCGGAATATGAGGCTTTAGTCCTTGGCCTTCTTATGGCCTTGAAGAAGAACATAAAAGTGCTACAAGTCTTCAGAGATTCTGTACTTGTAGTTAAACAAGTCAGGAAGTTATATTCCTATCATGATCAGAGACTCACAAACTATAGGCACAGGGTTTGGGATCTCTAAGAGGCCTTAGATGCATTCAACATACAATTGATCCCTCATGCTCAAAATCGTACAACTGATGCCTTGGCTCAAGCAGCTAGCACTCTACAACCCCTCTCTTTATCTGGGCTCAAAAAATTCACTGTTGAGCTAACATCCACGCCATCAGTCCCAGATAATGTTACCCACCTACAAGTATTGAATGACGACAAGCATATCCTTCAGTTCATCACAAGTTCCGATGTCTTTGCAACTCAAATAATTGATGAAGCTAATCCACAGGAGGCTAAACTGAATATAGAGGGGGTTATCAACCTCAAGACTAACACAATCCCTAGGGGCATGGTTGAGTTGGAATGCATATTTGATTTGGATCATATTAGAGATTAGGATCAACAAACAAAAAAGGAGGCAATAAGCAACCAGTGCAACGCTCATAACCTTGGGACAGCTAAGGATGCCAGGAATGTTTTTATCGGCAAGGTGTGCATGCCTAAGGAAAAGAGAGGGATTACAGATGCATTGCGATGATACCATGATGTGGTGGCATGGAGTTACAAAGATTTGAAAACTTATGACACTTCTGTCATTACACACACTATCCCTCTCAAGACAGAAGTGAGGCCATTCCGCCAGCGGCAGTGCCCTATCAATGCCTTGCTGGAACCTATCATTTATAAGGAAGTACAAAAGCTACTTTCAACAAGAATCATTTTTCCATTCAGGCACTCCACGTGGGTGGCCAACTTGGTCCTGGTCAGGAAGAAGAATGGGGAGATTAGATTATGTGTAGATTTTTGCAACCTAAACTGCACCTCAGAGAAAGACAACTATCCCGTACCCTCGCTAGATGAGGTGTTGCAGATCGTCAATGGCTCCTAGATGATGTCTTTCCTTGATGGGTACTCTGGATATAATCAGGTAATGGTAAAATATGAGGATCGTTATAAGACAATGTTCACCACTAAGTGGGGGATGTTTGCATACAAAAGAATGCCTTTCGGGCTCATCAACACTGGCGCCACTTTCCAATGCGCCATGGATATCACCTTGAAAGACCTAATTGGCAAGTGAAAGATCATCTACATGGATGATTTGACCATATTTTCTAAGAAGCGGGGCAATCACGTCTCTGACTTATGCAAGGTATTTCAGAGATGTAGAGAGTTCGGGGTTTCCCTCAACCCTAAGAAGTACATTTTCAGAGTGACTAAAGGCAGGCTGCTTGGGCACATCATTTCAGAGCAAGGAATCTCCATTGATCCTGAGTGCATCAAGTCCTTACTCAAAATTCAGCCCCTGGGTAGCAAGAAGGAATTAAAATCTTTCTTCAGAAAGATCAATTTCATCCAGAAATTTATCACAAGTTTTGCAGAGATTGTTAAACCCCTCAATGCCATGCTCAAACAAGATGCCAAGGTTGAATGGATGCCAGATGTCAAACAATCCTTCGAAGAAATCAAATGGGCTATCGCTGAGGTACCTATGTTAGTTAGCCTAGATTATCTAAAGTCATTCTACATCTACTCATTTGCTTTAGAGCATTCTTGTGCTAGCATGTTGACCCAAAAGGATGACGAAGGAAACGAGCATCCGATCACCTTCATGAGTGCTCCCCTCAAGGATGCTAAATTACGTTACCACAACATTGAAAAGTAGGCATACGCTCTCATCAGAGGAGTGAAGAAATTTAGACACTACATTCTACGCAACAAGGTGTTTGCCATTGTCCCTAACCTGGCGGTAAAAATGCTACTCATGCAAAATGAATTGGGTGAACGAAGGGCTAAGTGGGTCACCCTGCTCCAAGAGTATGATATGGAGATCCAGCCAATGAAACTGGTACGAGGGCAGGCACTCACTCGCATAATTGTCGAAACAGCAGCAGAGGCTGGACTTGAACTCACAGTGCAGCAGTACCAGCTTGAAGACATCTCCCTGGGAGAGTGGTACTAGAATGTCGTCTACTATCTGCTAAACCATAAGTGTCTGCCGCACCTGCAAGGAGTCCAAAAGAGGGGCCCTGAGATTGAAAACTAATGGCTACATGCTGCAAGGTTCCATTCTCTACAAGAAGAATTATGAAGGCATTTATCTAAGATGCCTTGGCAAGGAAGAAGCAGATCAGGTCTTGAAAGAGTTTCACGATAAATTTGGCATGAGCCATGGTTCAGATTCTTCTACAACACATCAAATTTTGAGAGCAGGGTATTACTGGCCAACTGTCTTCAAGGATGCACATTGCCATGTTCGTTCATGTCACACATGCCAGACCGCTGCCACTAGGGAGAAGAATGTTGTCCCACTGCAGCCTATGTTGGAGGTAAGGCCTTTTGCGCAATGGGGTCTCGACTTCATCAGTCCGGTAAGCCATCCCTCATCTGCGGGACATAGGTACATTCTTACCGCTACTAATTATTTGTACTAGATGGATGGAAGCAATAGTATGTAAGCAATGCACAACTGAAGTAGTTACTATTTTCTTAGAAAGTTCCATTTTAAATTGTTTTGGTTGTCCGTATGCTTTGGTATGGGATAATGGACCTGCATTTGCTTCATTAAAATTTGCTAGTTGGGCATTTGACTATGCAATAGCCCTTAAATTCTCATCCAATTACTACCCTCAGGGCAATGGCCTTGCCGAATCCACGAATAAGAACCTAATTACTATGATCAAGAAGTTGTTAGATAGGAATCCCAAGGATTGGCATACCCAGCTCTGTTTCGCCCTTTGGGCTGATCGCACCCATCACAAGGCTGCCCTTGGCGATTCCCCATTCCACCTTGTCTATGGCTTAGAGCCTATATTCCTGATCCATCTGAAGATTCCTACTTTTCAATTCATCAACGATTTTTATGAGAAAAGAGATCGTAGGGAAGCTCGATTAGCTGAGCTCTTGCATTTAGAAGAGGTCTGAAACCGAGCAATAGAAAATTTTGCCAAACATCAGGGTGTAGTTAAGAGATGGTTTGACTGCCGAGCCAAGATCAAGGCCTTTAGAATTGTAGATCTGGTCTTATATTAGGACAAGGCCCATGAAAAGAAAGGGGGACACAAAAAATTTGACAAGCTTTGGCTTGGCCCCTTTCAGATAGCTGAAATCTTGGGAGATAATGCCTTTTTGCCTAAAGATCTTAATTGGTGAGAACGTCTCGTTGCCAGTCAACGGGCAGCACCTGAAGCATTACTTCCAGGCTTGAGCTCCTTGGGGCTCTTCGTTGTAAATACTTGTACATAGGTTAGAGTAGTTGCTTTCTTGCTTGTCTGTGTTTTTTTTGCGTCACTTTTTGTTTTCTCCCTCTCGGCGGTTTTGTTTTGAAAGATGTTTCCCGCTCCTTTGCGGTGATCGTGCTTGCTTGAAAAGCAATTCACTTTGCTGTCTGTTCTTCGTGTTCTTTGGCTAAACATTCACTCTAGATTATCAGTCTTGGAGAGCTGTCCGCGAATGATTTCCTTGTTTGAACTCTGCTCAGAACTTGAACCTTAGCCGGATCTTCTTACCCACATCTCAGATCTCACACAAATTTCATAATAATAATTTCTGAAGGACCGTACTATGGTTGTTATGACACCCTAGTGAGTGAAAAATCTTAAGTCTACTCTAGTGACCATTGCAGTCTCAAACCCATTGTATGCTTCAATGCTTACCTAGTCGAACTAAATGGCAAAAGAGAAGTGAAATATCGAAGCAAAAAAGAGAAAAATAAACTCTAAAAAAAGAAAATAAATGACCATATGGGTGTTCGGATAACTCTACCGGGGCTATAGATGCCTGACCAGCAGTAGAGCAATATCCATGAGATTGTAGCGACAACCCCGTTGGGGCTATGGATGCCTGACTGGCAGCGGGGCAATGTCCAGGTTACTTTTGGTGTTAGGCGATTTATGTAGCTCACTCGGTTGAATTGGTAACCCTGGTCACTATCCCTAAGATAGGAATGAACTCACTGCACACACACTTCTGAGATGTCCTGTAAGTTGACCCAATTAAGGATCTCGTTCTCCTGGATTCATTTTTGGAAGCCACTCCTGGTCTGCCAAACCAGAGATTCTGGGTCCTGAATGAATATTTATCCCTAGAATGCTTCGGAGCATTCTCCAATAGAGTCACCATTTGTTGTGCCCTTAGCACACACGCCCCATTAAGAACGGGGACCCTCTTTTCTTTCACCTCGTCGGGTCTTTTGGGGCCACCTCTTTTTGTGTGCCCCTCTTTTTTTGATGTTTCAGATGGTCGATGTTGCTCCAAAGTCCCTTTGGCATTTTGGCCCTGAAATGGCCCTGGGCGCCTCCGGGCCCAGGCATCTAGGGTTCCCTCTTCGAGTTTCCCCTTTGAAAATGCCATCCCTTCAGCGTTCACCGAGCATCTTTCCGGGCCTCGGGGTCCGCCCTGCCGCCCTCCATCTGAAACTTTATGGAAAATTTTCGGGGCGCCGCCTGCCTCTCCGGGACCTAGAACCTAGAAGTCCGCTTCCAGACTTCTATCTCGGTCTCGCCGTTCGTGACGGTGAGCCTCTGGCCGCCTCTCGCTCCTCGCGACCCGCCTAGGTTTTCTCTGCCAATTTTTTCGTTTATCACTGCTTGCTGTCAACCGTTCTGGGTCTGACTCCCTGGAATTCCATCTTCGAAAATCCATGGCGGTCCTACCATCCTCAACGGTGGATCTTTCACAGATTCCCGTACTCTTGGCCCCGAGCCGATCACCACCGCTATCATTTAAACAATGAAAATCACCCAATGGCGGATCCCTCGCATCTTCCTAACTTCTGGGCTCCGGCGTTCCCGCTACCGCCACTGACCTAATTTCGAATTGACCAACTTTTCCCATGGGTGTACAAGCATTTATTGCAGTCATTCATGGTGATTGGGGTATAAAATTCCCACTGCCTTGGATGACGTCGCGATCGTCGACCTCGACATCAACCCATCAACTATGTGCGGATCCCACATTCCCCGCCTAGCGTGTTTTGAGGTAGGCCATCCACTCACCCTCCCGACCATTGTTTTCATGATTTTGAAACATTTAAATAAATGAACAATCCCTAGGAGAGCATAGATTGATAGAACACCAAGTGGCGCACCAAACCCACATCTTGGAAAATAGGCAAAACTCATAAAAATGCCCTCGCCGCCGATTTAGAACTTCTCTGTGGCGCGACTATTCTTCATGCAGGGCAATCCATCACACTGAGTCCGAGGCCTGCCTTCACCATCAAACTTCAAAACTTCAAAAACACCCACTGACGGCAATCGTCCTCTCCAGGCCCGGTCTGTCAGGTTTCCCTGCCCGAGCTTCTATTTGCTATTCGCCGCGCTTGAACTACAAACCTACTCCTGCCCCTCGACTTCCAGACTCTGACATGCTCCTCGCTATCTTAACTTCAAAATTGAACATGTGTCCTTTTGTCATGTCGGGCTTTGTACCCCAGGGTTCTGTCCCCGGAGTTCCGCCCGATTTTCACCATCTCCAAACGATTTCATTCCCCGGCTTCTGGCGCCCCGGGCTCTGCCTTGGCCCTCGCTATTAACTCTGTTGATATGATATTATTGCATGGTTGAAGCCTTTGGGTCCCGACCGTCGGGCCTCCATGCCCTATTTTCTTCCGTTCCCAACGGCGGGGTCTTTCAATGATCGTTCTGGTTCCGCCCGACCCCCGGACCCTGGCCTTTTCCCCTCCGTCGGCTTCACCTTTTGAGTTCTTGGCCATCCGCCCCTCGGGTCCCGACTCTTGGACCTCCATTTTTGGAAGTCCAATGCTCTCTTGCTGTCGGTAATTCCTACCCCGCCTTTTGCCCTCCGGCACCCTGGCCTCCGGGTCATGGGCCCCAGGATTCCGCTTTACACACGCTATTACAAACAAAGCTTCCCACTTGGCCTTCTGCTCTTCAGGTGCTAGTGTCTGAACTTCCATCCTCATAAGTCTTCCTCACGCTCGCTGCTGCTAGTGGAAGGTGTCGCCTGATGCCTTGGCCACTGGGCCCCGCCACACCAAATGCCGCGAAGTTTAAACGATGAACTCATACCACCGACTTCTTGCCCCCAGGCTTCCCTTGCTGGAATTCTGTGTGAGGATTGCCAGTCCAAATGGCAAATTCCACCCGCCTTCCTGGTGTCGCCGGCCCGGGCCTTCGAAAACAAGTTAATTTTATGCTAGCCGTCCTTTGGTCCTCCAAACCCTGGCCCTCAGACTTCCGCCGCCGGATTTCTGCCTGTTGTCTGCTATCACCAATGGCCATCTCTCGACAGCCTCCCAGCTTGGAACCTTCGAGTCCTCCTAGATCGATCCAAACAAACCGAAATCTGGAATCTGACCCCGACCCACATGCTAATTTTTGGCCCTCTTCATCATGAGCTTCTCAAAACATTAAAATTCAACCAAGGAGGTTCTCCGGGAGTTTTTGGCTGTGTTTTCCCTTCTGGACAGCATTCCTGCCAAGGAAGTCCGACCCTCCAGGCCTGGATTGTCCAAATGCCCTAAAATGTAGATCAATAATGTCTAGAAATAAGATTTATGACATACTTGATTATTTAGATGTTCTTTTCAAAATATGGACTAACATGAACGCTGGTGATATTTTATTGTGCTGACTTTGCCCTTGCTTGCAGAATATATGGAATCAGGAGTAGGAACTTTAGGGGCATCCACCGAAAAGGACAAGGGCAAGAAGTCAGGAAGGATCCCTCAGGGGAAGGAGGACAAAGATCAAATGAAGTATCAGTTCCAAGGTGAGCCGCTCCACTCAAAGGTCACCACCGACTGGAAGGAAATTTCAAACACTAACATTGGCCAAGTTGATATAGATGAATTCACTTAAAGGGTCAGGGTCAACCTGACAACAAAGAATGCCAGATTAATACGGCATAGCATAATCGCCAAGGCCGCCGGTTTCCCTCCCTCACTCATAACGCCTAAATTAGCGATGGCTTGCCGAGAAGCCTATCAGCCAGACACCAGAACAATTATGGATAAGAAAGAGAACATCCTTGCGGATATGTCACCAGAAGGGATCACGAAGACATTCCACATTCCCACGTTCCAACAGATGGAGGTCCCCACACTAGAAGAATGCCAAGCGGTATGGGATGCCAATCCTACAGGATGCAAGAAGTCAATCAACCTCTACTAGCTTAAGGAAAAATGGGGTAGCCCTGCGAAGGTTCTACAGGAACTCTTCCATAGTGATTTCCACGAGGACTACCATGACTTGGTAACCTTGTTGAGCAGGGTAAGGGGTCTCCCAATGGCCACCTACTTCTAGGAGTGGATGGCCTATTTTATTGAGTAGATCCTGTGGGGAAATGAGGATGTTACAACAAAGGTCTCATTCTACTAGGGAGGAATCATTAGCGACTACTTCCACGAGTAGTTTGTCAACATGAAGAAGAGTTCTAAATTTTACATGACCTCCTACCTCGTATACTCCCTCGTTGATTGAAGACAATACAATGGGTTGTTTGTAGCACCTGATCAGGGGTAGAAGCGAGGACTAAAACCATTTGACAAATATCCATAGCTCTAATACCGCAACTTTAGTGAGTATTGTCAGGTCAATGACACCTTCATTGGCCATATCATCAGATTAATCACTGGAGATTTTGAGAGGAGGGTCTCCCATAGTCCCAGGGTGCTCCTAAAATAATATGCTTTCCTGTTCATCAAGTTCCCCAAGTTTACCTACATCTGGGACCAGGGTTTCACCAAACGGCCAAATAGATTACCACAGTACCCAAATTATAGGATCATCCTCTTGGAGCTTTCTCGACAGCTCCAACACATCTAGGCAATCTTCAACAATAAACACATAGCGGGGATCTCCTACCCCATGAACCTTGGCCAGGGCCTGTACCGATTACAGACTTCTCAATGTACCAGTAATTCTGAGAAGGAGCTCAAGGACTACCATTTTGACTGGTACACCGCTTGCCCAAGGATGGACCCACATGGCCACGTCAGGAAAGCACTGGGGCCAGCGTATGCACACCAATAGCACATTGAAGATTTATGGGCTGATTGCAAGGATGACAAGGAGGTCCGTGCAAGGCATTACATGTGCATGATGGTGCAGTTCCTGAGAAGGGTGCAACCATTACCGGTACCGGACCAGGTCGAGGAGGATGAGTCCACCATTATGCACCCAAGATACCCTACAATTGCCAACCTGCCAATACCATTAGTCGACTGGGATGAACAGGAGGTCGATGATCCAGACACCATAACCCAGCTGATTCTCACTCGCACCAGGGAGTGTGTCGATGGGCAGGTGGCATATCTGAAGCAACAAGGGGTGGTCCTAACCTATGAAGGGCTCAAAAGTGAGCCAAGTTCCACGGAGGACGTTGCCACCACCACATCAACTGGTGAGACCTCCGAGTCTCCTCCAGTCACCAGGTCCCAGAAGAGAAAGGGAACAGAGACCGCACAGTCTGCAGATCCCAAGGAGCAAGCGAAGAAAGAAACGGGAGTCTCATCTACCAAAAGGCTGAAGCAGACGGTGGCTACGAAAGAATTATAGCCTCCCTTGCTTCTCCCTGCCCCTCCTGGTGCACTGCCCGCCTCCCTGGCTACAGTCGCCTCATCTCCACCGGTAGTGGACATTTCTGTCCATCTTGCTCCTTCACCCCCGGTCGAGTCAATAATTAACATTGACTCCTCTTCTAGCATGACCACTCCCCCTTCCTCTTCTACTGCTATGTCACCGATCACATCTCTCCCTCTGGCAACAATAACGTCACTTGTTCCCCTTGCCACTATGCCCGAGGCTTTTACAAAGCACATACAAAACCTCCCCCCTGAGCTCTCACAGATTTTAATGGATCCAACTCTCCAGGAGGCCCTCGCCCAAGTCCTTGCAATAGCTTAGCCTTCACAACCGCCAACAGCGCCGCCCACCATGGAAGCCACAATGCAAATTTCAAAAGAGTTGGAGGAGTGAGAGCAGGAAGCATCGAAGTCTATGGATGACGAGGCTGATGAGTATCATGAGCACCACAAGTATGAGCACCGAAAAATCGATAAGGTGGTCTATGAGGAGGAGGAGACAAGCTCTTCCAGAAGTGGAGATGAGGAGGGTGGCTCGGATGCTAAGGAAATCATCCAGACTTTTGATGAGGACCTTGAGGAGGAGTTAGCGCAGCAACTAAAGGATGCTGGGGAGGAGGCAGGAAAGTCACCACATGGTGAAGAGGGTCAGCCACTAGAAGAGCAACAGACAAAGGACCTAACCAAGGTTGAGGCCCATGTTATCACAGGCCCTGACGCTGAGGCTACTGAAGAGAAGAAGGAAGAAGAGGTAGCAAAAGAAGAGAGCCCCATCCGGCAGCCATCCACCAAGCTGCCCATCAAACGCCTCATATTCGTTCATGACTCCGATGAAGAGGAGGAGGATGCTACCCAAAAGAAAGAAGAACCTCAAAGGGAAAAGGAGAAAGAAGGCTTGCCTTTGACTGAGAAGGGTGAGGGTAGCTGTGAGTTTCCCAAGGATAAATCTGTTGTGCCTGAATGGTTGGAGAGGCAACTTGAGAAGATGACCCCTGCATCGAAGGACCCAAGGGCGAGATTGGAAGCCATCTTGGCTTGATCCCAGATCACAACAAAGAAGGAGAAGAAGCCCAAGGTCTGATCCAAGCTAACGATGGATGCTTCTGGCTCCCGAGTAGCACAAATTGCAATGCTTACTGTTGGCCAGGCAAGGGTGAGTTACAACATCTCCACCATTGACTTGGGGATAGCAACTAGAAAGCAAAAGGTCAAGCACCTTGAGGAGTCGGTGGCCACAGTGGTGCACCTGATAAAGCAGGACAATGTCTCGAAGGATGAGCTCAAGGCATAGGTTGCGGCGTTAATAGACTACATACAACAATGGTCCTCAGTGGACGACCTGCCCACTACCTCCATGACTGTACCGCAGTTGCTCTCCAAAAAATAGATAGATAAAATGGAAAGGAGGAAGAACTTGGAGAAAACCACCGAGGATTGGTTCTGATAGGTCGCATATGTCATAAACATGGGAATCAATAGGGCTATGCGGACAACCAACAAGTTCTTGGACCTGATCCAAACCCTAGAGAGCACGAAGAGACTCTGCACCAATTTTCCCACCATCTATGATTCCACCTTCCCAAAGATCGGGGCTATCCTTCAAATGCCTCAGGCCACATGGGAGGAGGAGCTAGAACTGAAGAAAGAAGATCACTAGCTAGTGGATGTGTGGCACAGAGACCTTGACAACCAGAAGGAGAAAATGGAGCAAATCCTGAGTAGGGTTGATCCTGATATTGAATGGATCAAGGAAATCTAGGCAGAATGTGCTCGGTATCTCAAGTTGATGATGAGCTATGATATGCCCACTGTGCAAATGGACCCACTCTACAAATGGTAGGTGAAACCCTATTTTGTAATGAATCTTGACCACACAAGGAGAATGAATCTTGGCCATTCATGTAACTTTTTGGAAACTATAAATAGAGCACTCCCCTCATTTGCAAAGTGAGAGTTGAGTTGTTGTAAATACATGCTGCTGAAATTTATAAGACATTGACTTGGTGTATTTTATTGGTTTCTCTCATGTTATTTGATTCATTCTCCAATTTCACATGTTTAGCTTAGATCTTATTGTTGTTTAGTTAAGCTGTCTCATTTCTTTGGATAAATCTTAGGAATGCTGTTCATGATTGTGAAAATTTTTGCCTTGTTGATGATTCCTTAGTCCATACTTTTTTCTATTTGCTGGTGGTAGATAGCTGTGCAAAGTTAGTCTGGAGTTGATTTGAAGCTATTCCAAACATTCATCTTTGATCCATGCATGCAGGTGGTGGATGAAGGATGGAATATCTACAACCCTTAGAAGATAGTACAATTTTCATGATACTGTGAAATCCTTGGTTAAGTGGGATATTATTTTAACGAATTGTCCATTGTAGGAACTCCATTGTCACTATTCATAGCAAGCTTCATACTTAGGAATTTTCCCTCTCCTTCACCTTTTTCCTTTTTTTTAGTAGCTAATCTATGTTGAGGTTCATTGCACATTGTAAAGCCAAATCTAACAGTTAAATGGAGTTCAAGATTGTTGATTGAACCTACAGTCGGTGCATAACAACTTCCCATCCCAAGGGCTCCATTTCAAGATCCAAATTCATGCTTTGTGTCCACACTCTATATTTTTTGTGAGACGGCTTTGTGATTCCAACAAATCATATCAAACTATTGAGGTATCTAAGCGATGTCATGACCTTGGGATAGTGTTTTTCTATTGTGACATGGCGTGTGGCATTTATGGTTTTCCTTTTAAAAGAAAATATGATGAAGATAATGTTAATAATAGGAACAAATACGGTAAGCTACACAAATTATAATGCTATAGAAAATAATACAAAAACAATGTACAAGAATAGAAAATAATGCAACGACAAAAAAAAAAAAAAACTTGGTATAAATAATTTTCACCAATCACGACTTAAAAACCAAACGTATTATTCAACGTACTACTAAAATCAATTAACATAAAAATGAATGAAATGGACACAAAACACAATTAAAAATAAGTATAATAATATCATAAAAAAATAAGGATGAGAACAACTACCCATCAACAAGAACAATCTAGTGAGCGGGTTCTAACTCACATTTTTGCAATATGAATAATTTACAAATTGAACTAAATTACCTGGTTTAGAATAGTACATTCACTCAAAGTAAAGAAGAATAGTACATTATTTATTCAAAACCGACATCTCCCACACACCATTTCTTCACTTGTTTTTATAGTAAATGACTCAAAAGAATATGGTAAAATAGAACATTTACTTAATAGTATATTCAAAATTTTGGTTTTTATATTTACTTAGTTTATTTAAATTTACCAAGAAAAATCAATAATCTTAATAATATATTAGATCATAATCTCCAAATAGATAGTCTCTATAAATATTTATATCTTTTATGACTTCCAATTTTTTCATTCAATTAAAATTATGAGCTTGAGAAATAGACAAACATTTTTATTAAAGACAATAGATTTGCATAGTTCCAACAATAAGGGAATTTCATTTCTAGATTGGACTATATTTAAGATTTAACACATGTCATTTTTGGATTCAACTATGTGAGATTTGTTTTTGCATCAGCATTTTTGGTCATACTTCATGATCCATCATTAAGATGAAAGAGATCTATAGGAAAAATGGTTTACTATAGATGAACATAGATATAAAATAGAGAGAGGGAGGGTGAAGACTAAACATGATTGAAGACAATGATAATATTTACAAAATAAAACTAAAAATAAGATACAAAGAAAAACAATTAAAAAAACATATATTTATATAAAAAATCATCTTAAAAATAAATAAATAAGCCATAAACATATATATATATATATATATATAAAATTTGACTTAACAACATAAACATAGAAATCTAAAGAAACCTATTATGGATAAACATAAAGAGTGTAGAATTAAAAACCATTTGACAAGGTGTCTTTGGGCTAGAAATGCTCCAATAAAAAGTTGTTCGCCAAATTTAAGCTTCAAATCCTCACTTATAACTATTTGAAATGATCTCCAATTTTGATGAAACAAAAGTTGATCTTGACTTTCTCGAGCCTCCTAGATGCATTTGAATAGTAAGCAATTCCATGAGTATAACTAGAAATAATGCAATCATCTAGATCTGACAATACATAAATGCAATATAAAAAGGTAATTAAATCTATGCAAAACTTTTCTTACTCTCCAGATCATTAAAAATACAAATGAAGAGCATACAAGAATTTACAAATTTTCTACATGAAAATATCAATCTCTTAGTTAGGAATATAAGAACTTAGAATTCTCAAAAAAAAAAACTTTGATAGCATGGTAGAAATATGAAGTAGATTGAATAACCAAATGAAATTTTTAAGAGAAAATCAATGTCGCATAATCTAAAAAATCATAAAGAATGCAAACCAAAACTTTGAGAGGTTATGCAATATCATTAAGACATAATACATTGAGAGCTTTCAAGATTGATGATAAATACAAGCTAGGTGGTGAGTTTATATAGAACTTAGTTGAAGATGGAGGTGAAAAATCAACCAATGAGAATTGACCAGCAAAACCACCAACATTAAATAAAGTGATGAAAAATTA
Source organism: Sequoia sempervirens (assembly GCA_007258455.2). Lineage (NCBI taxonomy): Eukaryota > Viridiplantae > Streptophyta > Pinopsida > Cupressales > Cupressaceae > Sequoia > Sequoia sempervirens. The sequence goes on along the minus strand of VDFB02018296.1, from coordinate 6,088,333 downwards.
AATACTCCACCCTTACGAGGTGGACAATAACTCATCATTTTATCTCCTAGTTATTAAATAATTAACTCACTTTATTAGATCCCACAAAGCTGGTTTACAATTTCTGGGAGGAACAAATTTTTGCTGAAATCACAAATTTTTAGAAAATATAATGATTTAAGCCTTAAAAAGTTTTATTTAAAGCATTCCAATTAAAGATGGTTTGATCAAACTACCTTAAATCAAAACCCCTTGGATAGAACCCCTCTAGTTTTAAACCATACCTATAATGGAGTCTCCTTTACACCTATCAAAATGCTGCTAAAAACCCACTTTGGATTTACCTTTTGGGGAATCAAGTGAATTTATTTAAAATTTCTTTTTGTAAGTGTGTAGTCCATATTATAAGCTTCCCAAAAATTATAATTTAAAAAAAAAATTATTTTATTATTATATTTATTTTTTATTTCTCGTGAATGTAGGTTTTTCACTGAAAATCAAGCTCTCTGTTCTTCACATGTGGAAAAATAGCAGATTATAAAAAAAAAATTCTAAAAAATATGAGTGCACTAGATATTGGAGTCCTTGATCCAAGAAAGAGAAAAAAATTGAATTTTGATACATACAAAAAAAGTTACGCGTTATACAGTCGCACTATGTATGAATTATAATTGGTTTTACTTTGAAACTTGATTAAAGAAAAAATATTCAATAAACAACTATCTAACCAAGTGGAAGCACTAGATATCAGAGTTATGAATCTCAATTTGAAAGAATTAGAATTTTATCCTTCATGGAAAAAATGTTATGCGTTATACGGTGAGCGTCACTTTTTAAAAATGTTGTTTTCTGAAAAAATTTAGTTTTCGAGGGAGATGGAAAAAGAAGTGCAATTTGATTCCAAAATTTTTGAAAAAAATATATTCGGAATCTATAGACAAAATTTCATAAAACTCTAGTTTGCATCATCTTCAAATTCCTCACGGTTTAGTCGCTATAGGTGTCTGAAAGTGAAGATTTAGTTACAAAAAAATATTTTAGTGTCCAGTTTGGCCAAAAATTGTAAACCACTATTGTGGGATTTATTTTTAAAAATAAAGTGATGAAAAATTAAATACTCCACCCTTACGAGGTGGAAAATTACTCATCATTTTATCTCCTAGTTATTAAATAATTAACTCACTTTATTATTGTAAGCAAGCTTAATAAATGTGTAGGAAAAACCTATAACTAATGGAATTAAATATCCCACTAGTAAATAAAAACCTACACTAATAGGTCCTTGAGCCAAGTTTTGAACCAAGACGACGACCTCCAAAGGAGATAATTGCTTTCATAGAGAGTGTGGCCACATAAGTAGTTTAATCTTGTTCACACTGAAAGCCACTGATTTTTCATACTCGATTTTGATAAAGGCCCTCAAAGAGGAACTATGAAATCTCAAATTCGTTATGTGCTATATTGGTTCATTGGAGCTACTCGAAGTGGGTGAGAGTCGATTTACTACTTCTTCTGATCTCCTACATAATTTAAACTGGTAACCAGGACATGTATATTTTCTATATTCACAACTCCCCTTTTCCCAGCATTGTAGGCGAGCACTATGGATTTTCAAAGTCATGTTGGGATGGTCTGTTGGGTCAGATTTAGAATATTATGCACTATATTTTGTATTAAATATTTTAACTATCAGCTTGTGCTTTACCACAGTGGGATGTTGAACTAAGGCACAATTTTCTCTATAAATAGAGAACCATAGTGGCCTCGGTTGGACCTATCATGTGAAATCCCAAGATCCCAAGCATGATCAACATCCCCCATGGTTTGAGAATATGACCTACACCTTATAAAACCACTAGCAGCTTAGAATCAATTATGCCCGATGTAAAGTGAAATTTTTCAGTTATATGTAAGAGGTTGCATGCGCTATTCGTGCTTAAAAAGCTATGTAACATTTTAATTCAATATTTTAATAAGAATAAATGGTTGTGTTATTCTTCATTATTCATTTACATTAAATAATTAGTTTGTGTGTTCAGTGTCCATTCAAATTACAAGTAGTTAGAATTAATGTTACCAGCACTTGCACCTAAAGGAGGTTCAAGGAGTACGCTAGTAGAAAACTATATTTTTGTTAATATGTTACAGGGTATGTGTTTGTGCCTAGATAGGCTACAAGTTGAAATTTTTAGTGCATGTGGCTGGATTAAACACTTAGTAATAAACTTGGTAAATAATAGATGAAATAAACTTATACAAATCTATAGTTTTTCCTTCAAACAAATGAGTATTATCTAATTATGTAATATTTGCATGCTAATTTAAAACTTAAAGCAATTTACAAATGAAAAAATAAAGTTGCCATGAAATTGATAGAAAACAATAAAAATGGAAGTAGAATGTTCTCATCCAGCAGGCCAATTGTCAAATCAATATTTATCTAGCTTTTATGTGATAACCAATATTTTTGAGGTTGTTACCATTAAATGGGAACTAATTTACCATTAAACAACACTCTTGCTAAGGTTTCGTAAAATTTTGTCACTCTTGCTAGGTTTTGCTAAAATGTTGCTTTATATGTGAATTTAGGTTAAAAAGACCTAAAAATCCCTACCTAGTTTTCCTTTCCCTATAATTTATTTCTAAGTTTTCATTGACTTGCTTCCATGATTCTAGCTGTCATTACTCATTTTATTAAGCCATTTGCAACATTAAGTTACCAATCCTTTGATTCTCTACTAATTCTCACTTAAGAAGAATATTTTGCGTGTGCTTAATTAAATGGCTTAACTGAGCCCACACTTAATATATGGTTTGCATCACTTATTATGCCTTTTCACTAATTGACATGAAGTATTTTATTAACGAATGGAACACCCATAGAATTACGGAAGGGTTGACACTTGAATCCATTTTATTTGTTTCCTTTCAGAATGATTCCATGAGTATGTGGATAGTTTTATAAAGGTTAAGTTAATTGTCATGAATCGACAGAAAGGGGTTAGGTGTCAATGTCATGATTTTTAAGGGGATTTTGTGGGTCTGTGGGATGATTCAAGAGGATATATATGTGAATCTTGGAATGAAAAATAAGGACACATGGACTCATCTCAATGTCTCCAATTGGTTTTCTATCAAAAGATTTGATTGTGAGCAATGGTATGATGACATGCAACACAATCTCATGAGGATTATGTATTCTAGGACACATTAAAGTTTAAAACAACTTTAAAACACATGTTTATATCATAAGTTACTCAACTGTTCCATGAAAATTTGATGGATGGTTGTATTTAAATTCTAGAATGAAATCCACAAAGTTCTAGGATTATGAACTCAAGCCTCTAGAATCACCATATAACTGATGAAGGTACTCCCCTTAAAAAGCCTCACACACACAACTAAAGAGAGATAAAAAAAAAAAATATAGAAATAAGCACTTGATTTCTATTATCTGGATGAAGTGAAATTACAATACTAAGAAAATATCATACTATAGCCACTTAGGCCTTCTGATTACAAAAATTTCCAAGCAAAAAACAATGATCTGCACTACTGGAGCTCCCCTCTGTAACCAAGAGGTCTAACTACCTTAGAGTATTCTAGAAGGTGTAACCCCATGTTGGCACTAGGAATTCTACTATCGATTTCTTTCCTTAGAAGTTTTGATTTTCTATATTTTTCATTTTATGTGTTTACAACTTCTCATGGTCATAACTTTCGATCTGACCTCGAGATTTCTAATTTTAATATATATTGCTCGTGGAAGGTTTGAATTTTGTTACTTCTATGCTTGGGAGATAAAATATCAATCTTCACACTCTCTCATTCAAGGAAAAACCTAGGAATATCAATCTTCGGTATGGAAATGAGAAAGAGATCTTGCAATAGGGTTGTCCTAGGGTCTAATTATAGACTATGGATGGGTTCACTAGCAAGATAGGACTTGGAAGGATAAATGAAAAGCAAGATGTAATGCTTAACCCTAATATGATGCAAGACTTCTCTAGATGACCTTAAAATAAATGTCAAAACTTTAAGAGCAGAGGTGTGCACATGGAAACTTGAAGAATATTGGAATAAGCTCTAAAACACTCAAAATCATAAAATTGGGGCATACTGGGACTCATACACCACTTTGGGCGTATTAGTCCCTAACTAGGGTCTCTTGTCTCGAACAGGCTTTCGGTAGTGTAGGTTTTGGAAATACAAAATCTAGAAATTCAATTTGTAGTGGGACTCACATGCCACTTCTGGCCTATCAGTTCCATTGCACTTTTCCAGGAATTCAAAGTTTGGATCTGCACTTCAACCTCTACTCTTCTCTTCTAAACTAATTTTTGGATCTGGACCTATACAAAATACCTGAAAGATAGAATATATGCTTGGTTTTTTTACGGGGGGTTTTATTCATGAGTAACTAAGTATTATTCATGGTTATGGCAATTATTTTAGTGAATTTTATTAGTTTGATTTCACTTTAGTATTAAAGTCTATATTGTTTGACCCTATTCTAACTATTATTTTTATATAATAATTATCTCAATTTTAAATTCCATAGTGGCACAATATCAATAGTCTAAAGATATATGGAAAATATCATTCTACTATATTGGTTCGGTCTTGTATTGTGTTAAATTTATGTTTGAACATCAACTTTACACTATTGAGCACATCAATTTTTATCCAACGGTAATGTTGATCTAGCTTTAACTTAATAAAGTCTATATCTTTGGTCTAATTTGAAATATTTTGTGACTTCAACTTTAACGTGTTATTGTATATTCATAATTTATAGCATTGACTTTAAACTTGATAATTTTTATTTATAATGTGGGTTTGAACTAGTCTTACTTCTACCCATTTGTGATATGAATCGAATTTAGGTCTTTCATGGTTTCTACGGTCATGATTGGGGATCTATTTGAGGTATTACTTTTAGGTATTGGTATTATTTATGACTATTGATAAAAGTTGTCAATGTTAAATGATTATAACTTGGCAGATTTTTCCTACACTAAGATCATGTTTCCCTTGGGATGTATTTTATCTTTTAGGAATGTCATCTATCACTCATAACTTACTTTGCACTAAGGTGAGGGTTTGGGCTATGTCAAAGGCTTATTGGTAGCTATTCCTTAAGACAATGTTTACGTGGTCCATTCATTTTAAATGTTGGTGATATTTAATAACTTGATGTTTGGTTTCAAACAAAATTAGGATTTGTTATTTTTCGGGGAAACAAAATAATTATAAATTCTTATGTAATTTAAATGTGATAAAATTTTAGTAGGTAGAAAGGCTTATTGTTTATATTGTTCTCATATATGCTATTAACATTTGATTCAATGAGTGGAATAAAATATATGGTGAGGAATAGGAGATGGATTGCAATATAATGATGTTTCAATTAGCATGGTATTAATAAAAAAAATATAGCTCAATTTTTTTGTCAATATATAAAAATAATAAATGTTTTACAAAACTTCAATAATCAATTTTTTTCAAACATTCTTAATTTAACAAACAAACAAATATTTTTGGTTGATGCAAGATCAAACACCCCTCACTTAGGAAAGCTAACAAAAGTTGGCTAACCACACATCGAGACTTTTTTTCAACTTCAAAGGGAGTTGAACCAGTTCCCGAAATTTTTGGTATCTCGTCTCCATACATTTAATAGAATCTCGATAAGGATAATAGGCCATCCAGATCTCGCATTCCACAAACCAGTTAAGGGTTTTTGCCTTTATCTTTTTGTCGAATGTCCATTTTATGTGTGTCCCGTACATATCTCCTGCAAATTCAATACCTCTTTCTTCTGTGAAAGGGCTATTCGGTCCCTGTGTATGTGCCAAATCTTTAATAGCTCGGTATTGTTCGTCTCTGCGCTCTGGGCAATAGCTATACACTGGGAATTTTTGTTGAGAATGGTGACAAAGTGTCCACTGGAACCTCCCTTGTGTATTATCATGCACAGACGGCTCAAAATGCCAGTTTGTCCGCTCGTTGGTGATGGTATTTCTACGGTTATGTCTCACCGTCTTACCGAACTTACTGTGGCGTTTGACGATGAGGCGCCCGAGTGAGCTGCGTGGAAAGCAAAGCTCTCTGTTTCCGGACCCATTGTTACAACGATCTTTGCAGGAAAGTACCGTTCATGTTTAAATTTATCCGAAATTTGCTCTTGGGAATCCAGTCGAAATGCTTTGCAGTGGAGGTTCTCGATTTTGAACTCGACTTCTATCAGGTTCCCGATTTTCTTGATCTCATGGTGGAGTTGAAGCTTGCAGTGCAGTTGCTGATGACTCAAAGCACGGCGGAGATCTGCGGATTTCTCCTTGTAGTGGATTTCACTCTTCATTGCCGGGCACGGGGAGTAGCAGTAAATTGTCCAAATCTCGTCAAGTGCTGAGTGATATGAAATTTTAAACTCATTACTTATGCTTTTACTTGTGTATTCTAAGAGAATTTCTGTGAACTTGGAAGCCAGACATTTCATCAAAACGATCTGCCATTTCTGGACGGACGATTCTCAGCGTTTTCTCTGCCACTTCATTCAATTTAGTCTCATCAAATCAACATAGCATGCAGCACAGAAGAGAGTGTTAAACGCTTCCTTGTATATTGATGCTTCAATTGAGCGTGGGCCGATGTCCACTCCCATCAACCTCTCAAAATCTGTGTTGCTGATGCTTGTGTTCCCTCTACCCAGTTTCTCTAACTCCTTGATATTTTTGTCGGTGACTCCCATGAATGTATAAATGCAAAGCCTGGAGAACAACAGATGTAACTTCCGTTGCATCTCCTCTTCACCTAACTCTTCAATATGATATTCTCCGAAATCAGCTACGATATTATCTCTGAGCCGCAGACTGAGAGACACATTACGAGACACACTAATTCTATATTCACCAGTGAATTCGGCAGCGAGGGACTGATTATTAATTAGCGGAAGGGGTTCAATGCAGTCTTTCATTAGTCTAGTTTTGAGATGGCCTATCCAGGAATAAACATCAGGAAAACCCATGCTATAAGAAGATCGGAGAAGGTAATTTGAATATGGAAATCTCGAACACTGCATTGGTTATGTGTTGGCCAAAGCAGTTTAAATACACCAAACAAAAACAAATAAAGAGCTCGTAGAAATTTCCAACAATGGTCACAGAACTTTTCTCACACGGACGGATCTAGGTGACTTCAGCGTAGAAATTTCAAAGAATGGTCACCGCACTTTTCTCACACTGACTAATTGATATGTTTGATAATTTCCAACTCAAACCTATTATAATGAATCTATCAACGATGGGACTAAGTTCGCTGTACAATAATTTGATACGTTTGAGAATTTCCAACTCAAACCTCTCATAGTGAATCTAATAACTCTGCGTTGCTACAGTTGTCTACTTTAATAGGGTGGACAAGTCTTCCTTACTATTTTTAATGAGAATTAGTATTTGCCCTCTCTTATGGTCACGCCTATCCCGTGTCCAGCCCCTATACACAACAAGCCGAACATTTATCGTCCACGCTTACTAGAACTCCTTTGAAGTAGAAAGGTAAGACTTTTTGTTGTTCAATGAGATAATGTCATTATTTTCCTACAAAAAATAATTTTGTTAAGATAGAAAATTTGACATATTAAAGTCCAATTCTTCAATTATTTTAATGCCAATAGATAAATTTTGCTATTTATAATAGTAATTTTGTTTAAAAGTTTAAAATAAATATGTGGTTATTCATCATGTTATAATTTATAAGAGATATCTATACCTAAGATCTATATAATATTTGAAAATACAAATTTTACATAAAATCATCTTAATATTTTACATCAAAATATGTATATTCCATTCTAGGGAAACCTGGGCGACGGAGAGAGAAGATCAAGGATACACTTCTAGCAAGACTAATCGCATACTGGTATAAGGGTCTCAACCAAGACACAAAAATTTGTATAAGGTTCACACATAGTTTTCACAAAACAATTAATGCATAACACAATATGTATAGACAATCTACTAGGTTTTCAATACACAATTGATCAAGGATTCAACATACAATTTAGAACTAGGGTACTCATAACCTAGTCAACAAAGTAGAGTGAAATATGTTAAATATATGGAGTAACAATTTTTTTAATGTAAATATGATTTTCCTTTACTAGTTATCAACATACTTGTTTCATTTCAATTTATGTAGTCGAGGGTAGAAGAATGAGCACTCCAAAACCATGATACTTATCATCCAGTAGCACAACATGATCATAGCACAAGAAATAAGGCATTAAATCATCATATTAATATACAAAACTAATAATTTCATTTTCCAAGAGAAAACCATAAGACTGATAAGCAAAAAATGAGGTAGATTATGGAACAACACTATGGAATATATATAATATTTATATTCATAATATATAAAACAATAAAGCCAAGTTTATTCCTTGTTTCAATCTAGGAGTGTCATACTATGAAAGATGTAATGACAATATGCACAAGGGCTATTGTGACATGGCGTGTGGCATTTATGGTTTTCCTTTTAAAAGAAAATATGATGAAGATAATGTTAAGAATAGGAACAAATATGCTAAGCTACAAAAATTATAATGTTGTAGAAAATAATAGAAAAACAATGTACAAGAATAGAAAATAATGCAACCACAAAAATAAAAGAAACTTGCTATAAATAATTTTCACCAATCACGACTTAAAAACCAAGCGTATTATTCAACGTACTACTAAAATCAATTTAACATAAAAATGAATGAAATGGACACAAAACACAATTAAAAATAAGTATAATAATATCATAAAAAAATAAGGATGAGAACAACTACCCATCAACAAGAACAATCTAGTGAGCGGGTTCTAACTCACATTTTTGCAATATGAATAATTTACAAATTGAACTAAATTACTTGGTTTAGAATAGTAACATACACTCAAAGTAAAGAAGAATAGTACATTATTTATTCAAAATTGACATCTCCCACACACCATTTCTTCACTTGTTTTTATAGTAAATGACTCAAAAGAATATGGTAAATAGAACATTTACTTAATAGTATATTCAAAATTTTGGTTTTTATATTTACTTAGTTTGTTTAAATTTACCAAGAAAAATCAATAATCTTAATAATATATTAGATCATAATCTCCAAATAGATAGTCTCTATGAATATTTATATCTTTTATGACTTCCAATTTTTTCATTCAATTAAAATTATGAGCTTGAGAAATAGACAAACATTTTTATTAAAGACAACAGATTTGCTTAGTTCCTAACAATAAGGGCATTTCATTTCTAGATTGGACTATAAATAAGATTTAACACATGTCATTTTTGGATTCAACTATGTGAGATTTGTTTTTGCATCAGCATTTTGGGTCATACTTCGTGATCCATCATTAAAATGAAAGAGAGCTATAGGAAAAATGGTTTACTATAGATGAACATGGATTTAAAATAGAGAGAGGGAGGGTGAAGACTAAACATGATTGAAGACGATGATAATATTTACAAAATAAAACTAAAAATAAGATGCAAAGAGAAACAATTAAAAAAAAACATATATTTATATAAAAAATCATCTTAAAAATAAATAAATAAGCCATAAACATATATATAAAAGTTGACTTAAGAACATAAACATAGAAATCTAAAGAAACCTATTATGGATAAACATAAAGAGTGTAGAATTAAAAACCATCCGACAAGGTGTCTTTGGGCTGGAAATGCTCCAATAAAAAGTTGTTCGCGAAATTTAAGCTTCAAATCCTCATTTATAACTATTTCAAATGATCTCCAATTTTGATGAAACAAAAGTCAATCTTGACTTTCTCAAGCCTCCTAGATGTGTTTGAATAGTAAGCAATTCCATGAGTATAACTAGAAATAATGCAGTCATCTAGATCTGACAATACATAAATGCAATATAAAGGGGTAATTAAATCTTTGCAAAACATTTCTTACTCTCCAGATCATTAAAAATACAAATGAAGAGCATACAATAATTTACAAATTTTCTACATGAAAATATCAATCTCTTAGTTAGGAATATAAGAACTTAGATATCTCAAAAAAAAAACTTTGATAGCATGGTAGAAATATGAAATAGATTGAATAACCAAAGGAAAATTTTAAGAGAAAATCAATGTCGCATAATCTAAAAAATCATAAAGAATGCAAACCAAAACTTTGAGAGGTTATGCAATATCATTAAGACATAATACATTGAGAGCTTCCAAGATTGATGATAAATACAAGCTAGGTGGTGAGTTTATATAGAACTTAGTTGAAGATGGAGGTGAGAAATCAACCAATGAGAATTGACTAGCATAACCACTAACATTAAATAAAGTGATGAAAAATTAAATACTCCACCCTTACGAGGTGGACAATAACTCATCATTTTATCTCCTAGTTATTAAATAATTAACTCACTTTATTATTGTAAGCAAGCTTAATAAATGTGTAGGGAAAAACCTATAACCAAGGGAATTAAATATCCCACTGGTAAATAAAAACCCACACTCATAGGTCCTTGAGCCAAGTTTTGAACCAAGACGACGACCTCCAAAGGAGATAAGTGCTTTCATAGAGAGTGTGGCGACATAAGTAGTTTAATCTTGTTCACACTGAAAGCCATTGATTTTTCATACTCGATTTTGATAAAGGCCCTGAAAGAGGAACTATGGAATCTTAAATTCATTATGTGTTATCTTGGTTCCTTGGAGCTACCCAAACTGGGTGAGAGTCGATTTACTACTTCTTCTGATCTCCTACATAATTCAAACTAGTAACCAAGACATGTACATTTTCTATATTCACAACTCCCCTTTTCCCAGCATTGTAGGTGAGCACTATGGATTTTCAAAGTCATGTTGGGTTGATCTGGTGGGTCATATTTAGAATATTAAGCACTATATTTTGTATTAAATATTTTAACGATCAACTTGTGCCTTACCACAGTGGGATGCTGAACCAAGGCACAATTTTCTTTGTAAATAGAAAACCATAGTGGCCCCAGTTGGACCTATCATGTGAAATCCCAAGATCCCAAGCATGATCGACATCCCCCATGGTTTGAGAATATGACCTACACCTTATAAAACCACTAGCAGCTTAGAATCAATTATGCCCGATGTAAAGTGAAATTTGTCATTTATATGTAAGAGCTTGCATGCACTACTCGTCCTTAAAAAGCTATGTAACATTGTAATTCAATATTTTAATAAGAATAAATGGTTGTGTTATTCTTCATTATTCATTTACATTAAAGAATTAGTTTGTGTGTTCAGTGTCTATTCAAATTACAAGTAACTAGAATTAATGTTACCAGCACTTGCACCTAAAGGAGGTTCAAGGAGTACGCTAGTAGAAAAATATATTTTTGTTCATATGTTACAGGGTATGTGTTTGTGCCTAGATAGGCTACAAGTTGAAATTTTTAGTGCATGTGGCTGGATTAAACACTTAATAATAAACTTGGTAAATAATAGATGAAATAAACTTATACAAATCTATAGTTTTTCCTTCAAGAAACTGAGTATTATCTAATTATGTAATATTTGCATGTAGATTTAAAACTTAAACCAATTTACAAATGAAAAAATAAAGTTGCCATGAAATTGATAGAAAACAATAAAAATGGAAATAGAATGTTCTCATCCAACGGGCCAATTGTCAAATTAATATTTATCTAGGTTTTATGTGATAACCGATATTTTGGAGGTTGTTACCATTAAAGGGGAAATAATTTACCATTAAACAACACTCTTGCTAAGGTTTGGTAAAAAAATTTCACTCTTGCTAGGTTTTGCTAAAATGTAGCTTTATATGTGAATTTAGGTTAAAAAGACCTAAAAATCCCTACCTAGTTTTCCTTTCCCTATAATTTATTTCTAAGTTTTCATTGACTTGCTTCCATGATTCTAGCTGTCATTACTCATTTTATTAAGCCATTTGCAACATTAAGTTACCAATCCCTTGATTCTCTCCTAATTCTCACTTAAGAAGAATATTTTGCATGTGCTTAATTAAATGGCTTAACTGAGCCCACACTTAATATATGGTTTGCATCACTTATTATTCCTTTTCACTAATTGAAATGAAGTATTTTATTAATGAATGGAACTCCCATAGAATTACAGAAGGGTTGACACTTGAATCCATTTTATTTGTTTCCTTTCAGAATGATTCCATGAGTATGTGGATAGTTTTATAAAGGTTAAGTTAATTGTTGTGAACCGGCAGAAAGTGGTTAGGTGTCAATGTCATGAATTTTAAAGGGATTTTTTGGGTCTGTGGGATGATTCAAGAGGATATATATGTGACTCTTGGAATGAAAAATAAAGACACATGGACTCATCTCAATGTCTCCAATTGGTTTTCTATCAAAATCTATGATTGTGAGCAATGGTATGACGACATGCAACACAATCTCATGAGGATTATGTATTCTAGGACACATTAAATTTTAAAACAACTTTAAAACACATATTTATATCATAAGTTACTCAACTCTTCAATGAAAATTTGATGGATGGTTGCATTTAAATTCTATAATGAAATACACAAAGTTCTAGGATCATGAACTAAAGCCTCTAGAATCACCATATAACTGATAAAGGTACTCCCCTTACAAAGCCTCACACACACAACTAAAGAGAGATAAAAAGAAAATACAGAAATAAGCACTTCATTTCTATTATCTAGATGAAGTGAAATTACAATACTAAGAAAATATCATACTATAGGCACTTAGGCCTTCTGATTACAAAAATTTACAAGCAAAAAACAACGATATGCACTACTGGAGCTCCCCTCTGTAACCAAGAGGTCTAACTACCTTAGAATGTTCTAGAAGGTGTAACCCCATGTTGGAACGAGGAATTCTACTATCGATTTCTTTCCTTAGAAGTTTTTATTTCTATATTTTTCATTTGATATGTTTATAACTTCTTGTGGTCATAACTTTCGATCTGACCTCGAGATTTCCAATTTTAATATATATTGTTCGTGGAAGGTTTGAATTTTGTTGCTTCTATGCTTGGGAGATAAAATAACAATCTTCACACTCTCTCATTCAAGGAAAATCCTAGGAATATCAATCTTAGGTATGCAAATGAGAAAGAGATCTTGCAACAGGGTTGTCCTAGGGTCTAATTATAGACTATGGATGGGTTCACCATCAAGATAGGACTTGGAAGGATAAATGAAAAGCAAGATGTAATGCTTAACCCTAATATGATGCAAGACTTCCCTAGATGACCTTAAAATAAATGTAAAAACTGTAAGAGTAGAGGTGTGCACATGGAAACCATAAGAATATTGGAATAAGCTCTAAAACACTCAAAATCATAAAATTGGGGCATACAAGGACTCATACACCACTTTGGGCATATTAGTCCCTGACTAGGGTTTCTCTTCTCGAGCAGGTTTTTGGCAGTGTAGGTTTTGGAAATACAAAATCTAGAAATTCAATTTGTAGTGGGACTCACATGCCACTTCTAGCCTATTAGTTCCATTTCGCTTTTCCAGGAATTCAATGTTCGGATCTGCAGTTCAACCTCTACTCTTCTCTTCTAAACTGATTTTTGGATCTGAACCTATACAAAATACATGAAAAGTAGAATATATGCTTGGTTTTTTTATGAGGCGTTTTATTTATGAGTAACTAAGTATTATTCATGGTTATGGCAACTATTTTAGTGAATTTTATTAGTTTGACTTCACTTTAGTATTAGAGTCTATATTGTTTGACCCTATTTTAACTATTATTTTTCTATAATCATTATCTCAATTTTAAAGTCCATAGTGGCACAATATCAATAGTCTAAAGGTAAATGGAAAATATCATTCTACTATATTGGTTCGGTCTTGTATTGTGTTAAATTCATGGTTGAACATCAACTTTACACTATTGAGTACATCAATTTTTATCCAACGGTAATGTTGATCTAGCTTTAACTTAATAAAGTCTATATCTTCGGTCTAATTTGAAATATTTTGTGACTTCAACTTTAACTTATTATTGTCTATTCATAATTTATAGCATTGACTTTAAACTTGATAATTTTTATTTATAATGTGGGTTTGAACTATTCTTACTTCTACCCATTTGTGATATGAATCGAATTTAGGTCTTTCGTGGTTTCTACGATCATGATTGGGGATCTATTTGAGGTATTACTTTTAGGTATTGGTATTATTTATGACTATTGATCAAAGTTGTCAATGTTAAATGATTATAACTTGGCAGAGTTTTCCTGCACTAAGATCATGTTTCCTTTGGGATGTATTTTATCTTTTAGGAATGTCATCTATCACTCATAACTTACTTTGCACTAAGGTGAGGGTTTGGGCTATGTCAAAGGCTTATTGGTAGCTATTCCTTAAGACAATGTTTATGTGGTCCACTCATTTTAAATGTTGGTGATATTTAATAACTTGATGTTTGGTTTCAAACAAAATTAGGATTTGTTATTTTTCGGGGAAACAAAATAATTGTAAATTCTTATGTAATTTAAATGTGATAAAATTTTAGTAGCTAGAAAGGCTTATTATTTATATTGTTCTCATATATGCTATTAACATTTGATTCAATGGGTGGAATAAAATATATGGTGAGGAATAGGAGATGGATTGCAATATAATGATGTTTCAATTAGCATGGTATTAATAAAAAAAATATAGCTCAAATTTTTTGTCAATATATAAAAATAATAAATGTTTTACAAAACTTCAGTTATCAATTTTTTTCAAACATTCTTAATTTAACAAACAAACAAATATTTTTGGTTGATGCAAGATTGCTTTTAGATTTGGGAATGCTCTTGCATCAAACACCCCTCACTTAGGAAAGCTAACAAAATTTGTCTAACCACACATCGAGATTTTTTTTCAACTTCAAAGGGAGTTGAACCAGTTCCCAAAATTTTTGGTATCTCGTCTCCATACATTTAATAGAATCTCGATAAGGATAATAGGCCATCCAGATCTCGCATTCCACAAACTAGTCGAGTGTTTTTCCCTTTAACTTTTTCTTGAATGTCCATTTTATGAGTGTCCTGTACATATCTCCTCCAAATTCAATACCCCTTTCTTCTATGAAAGGGCTATTTGGTCCCTGTGTATGTGCCAAATCTTTAATAGCTCGGTATTGTTCGTCTCTGCACTCTGGGCAATAGCTATACACTGGGAATTTTTGTTGAGAATGGTGAGAAAGTGTCCACTGGAACCTCCCTTATGTATTATCATGCACAGACGGCTCAAGATGCCAGTTTGTCCGCTCGTTGGTGATGGTATTTCTACGGTTATGTCTCACCATTTTACTGAACTTGACATTGAAATTGAGGTGGTTGCTAGCCTCAACATGCATTTTGCAGCCTTCTTCTAAAGTAGTGCTTTCAGAATAAGTTGCTGTGGGGTTTGACGATGAAGCACCTGAGCTAACTGCGTGGAAAGCAAAGCTCTCTGTTTCTGGCCCCATTGTTACAGCGATCTTTGTAGGAAAGTACCGTTCATGTTTAAATTTATCCAGAATTTGCTCTTGGGAATCTGGTCGAAATGCTTTACAGCAGAGGTTCTCAATTTTGAACTCGACTTCTATCAGGATGCCTATTTTCTTGATCTCATGTGGAGTTGAAGCTTGCAGTCTAGTTGTTGATGACTCAAAGCACGGCGGAGGTCTGCGGATTTCTCTTTGTAGTGGATTTCCCTCTTCATTGTCGGGCACGGAGAGTAGCAGTAAATTGTCCAAATCTCGTCAAGGGCTGAGTGATATGAAATTTTAAACTCATTATTTATGCTTTTACTTGTGTATTCTAAGAGAATTTCTGTGAACTTGGAAGCCAGACATTTCATCAAATGATCTCCCATTTCTTGACTGACGATTCTTAGTGTTTTCACTGCCACTTCCTTCAATTTAGTCTCATTATCTATCATTCCCCTGAAATCAACATAGCATGCAGCACAGAAGAGAGTGTTAAACGCTTCCTTATATATTGATGCTTCAATTGAGTGTGGGCTGATATCCACTCCCATCAACCTCTCAAAATCTATGTTGCTGATGCTTGTGTTCCCTCTACCCAGTTTCTCTAACTCCTTGATATTTTTGTCGGTGACTCCCATGAATGTATAAATGCAAAGCCTGGAGAACAAAGGATGCAACTTCCGTTGCATCTCCTCTTCACCGCACTCTTCAATATGATATTCTCCGAAATCAGCTACGACATTATCTCCGAGCCGCAGACTGAGAGACACATTGCGAGACACACTATTTCTATATTCACCAGTGAATTCAGTAGCGAGGGACTGATTAATAATTAGCGGAAGGGGTTCAATGCAGTCATAGAGACTGTGGCCACATAAGTAGCCACATAAGTAGTTTAATCTTGTTCACACTGAAAGCCATTGATTTTTCATACTCGATTTTGATAAAGGCCTTCAAAGAGGAACTATGGAATCTCAAATTAATTATGTGCTATCTTGGTTCCTTGGAGCTACCCGAAGTGGGTGAGAGTCAATTTACTACTTCTTCTAATCTCCTACATAATTCAAACTGGTAACCAGGACATGTACATTTTCTATATTCACAACTTCCCTTTTCCCAGCATTGTAGGTGAGCACTATGGATTTTCAAAGTCATGTTGAGTTGGTCTGGTGGGTCAGATTCAGAATATTATGCACTATATTTTGTATTAAATATTTTAACTATCAACTTGTGCTTTACCATAGTGGGATGCTGAACCAAGGCACAATTTTCTCTATAAATAGAGAACCATAGTGGCCCCAGTTGGACCTATCATGTGAAATCCCAAGATCCCAAGAATGATCAGCATCCCCCATGGTTTGAGAATATGACCTACACCTTATAAAACCACTAGCAGCTTAGAATCAATTATGCCCAATGTAAAGTGAAATTTGTCATTTATATGTAAGAGATTGCATGTGCTACTCGTCCTTAAAAAGCTATGTAACATTGTAATTCAATATTTTAACAAGAATAAATGGTTGTGTTATTCTTCATTATTCATTTACATTAAAGAATTAAGTTGTGTGTTCAGTGTCTATTCAAATTACAAGTAACCAAAATTAATGTTACCAACACTTGCACCTAAAGGAGGTTCAAGGAGTACGCTAGTAGAAGCTATATTTTGTTAATATGTTACATGGTATGTGTTTGTACCTAGGTAGGCTACAAGTTGAAATTTTTAGTGTATGTGGCTGGATTAAACACTTAATAATAAACTTGGTAAATAATAGATGTAATAAACTTATACAAATCTATAGTTTTTCCTTCAAGAAACTGAGTATTGTCTAATTATGTAATATTTGCATGCAGATTTAAAACTTAAACCAATTTACAAATGAAAAAATAAAGTTTCCATGAAATTGATAGAAAACAATAAAACTGGATATAGAATGTTCTCATCCAGTGGGCCAATTATCAAATAATTATTTATCTAGCTTTTATGTGATAACCGATATTTTGGAGGTTGTTACCATGAAATGAGAACTAATTTACCATGAAATGAGAACTTATTTACCATTAAACAACACTGTTGCTAAGGTTTTGTAAAATTTTGTCACTCTTGCTAGGTTTTGCTAAAATGTTGCTTTATATGTGAATTTAGGGTAAAAAGACCTAAAAATCCCTACCTAGTTTTCCTTTCCCTATAATTTATTTCTAAGTTTTCGTTGACTTGCTTCCATGATTCTATCTGTCATTACTCATTTTATTAAGCTCTTTGCAACATTAAGTTACCAATCCCTTGATTCTATCCTAATTCTCACTTAAGAAGAATATTTTGCATGTGCTTAATTAAATGGCTTAACTGAGCCCACACTTAATATATGGTTTGCATCGCTTATTATGCATTTTCACTAATTGACATGATGTATTTTATTAATGAATGGAACACCCATAGAATTATGGAAGGGTTGACACTTGAATCCATTTTATTTGTTTCCTTTTGGAATGATTCCATGAGTATGTGGATAGTTTTATAAAGGTTAAGTTAATTGTCGTGAACCGGCAGAAAGGGTTTAGGTGTCAATGTCATGATTTTTAAAGGGATTTTGTGGGTCTATGGGATGATTCAAGTGGATATATATGTGACTCTTGGAATGAAAAATAAGGACACGTGGACTCATCTCAATGTCTCCAATTGGTTTTCTATCAAAAGCTTTGATTGTGAGCAATGGTATGATGACACGCAACACAATCTCATGAGGATTATATATTCTAGGACACTTTAAAGTTTAAAACAACTTTAAAACACATGTTTATATCATAAGTTACTCAACTCTTCAATGAAAATTTGATGGATGGTTGTATTTAAATTCTAGAATGAAATACACAAAGTTTTAGGATTATGAACTCAAGCCTCTAGAATCACCATATAACTAATGAAGGTACTCCCTTACAAAGCGTCACACACACAACTAAAGAGAGATAAAAAAAAATACAGAAATAAGCACTTGATTTCTATTATCTGGATGAAGTGAAATTACAATACTAAGAAAATATCATACTATAGCCACTTAGGCCTTATGATTACAAAAATTTCCAAACAAAAACAACAATCTAAACTACTAGAGCTCCCCTCTGTAAGCAAGAGGTCTAACTACCTTAGAATATTCTAGAAGGTGTAACCCCATGTTGGCACCAGGAATTCTACTATTGATTTCTTTCCTTAGAATTTTTTATTTTCCCTATTTTCCATTTTATATGTTTACAACTTCTCGTGGTCATAACTTTTGATCCGACCGCGAGATTTCCAATTTTAATATATATTGTTCATGGAAGGTTTGAATTTTGTTGCTTCTATGCTTGGGAGATAAAATAACAATCTTCACACTCTATCATTCAAGGAAAACCATAGGAATCTCAATCTTAGGTATGCAAACGAGAAAGAGATCTTGCAACAAGGTTGTCCTAGGGTCTAATTATAGACTATGGATGGGTTCACCAGCAAAATAGGACTTGGAAGGATAAATGAAAAGCAAGATGTAATGCTTAATCCTAATGATGAGCCTAAAATGTGCTCATAGTTTGGATGTTATGATAAAA
Source organism: Sequoia sempervirens (assembly GCA_007258455.2). Lineage (NCBI taxonomy): Eukaryota > Viridiplantae > Streptophyta > Pinopsida > Cupressales > Cupressaceae > Sequoia > Sequoia sempervirens. Next base: position 6,069,273 of record VDFB02018296.1, on the reverse strand, counting down.
TTTTAATGCCTTTACTTTTATTATTTGTGGTTTTTAAAACTCTTTTGAAACCTTTTATGGGGATATCCTATAGCAAAATACTTTCATATTCCTACAGCTTATTGTGTTGAATTGATTACATTTATTGCCCTGTTAACTCCCTAAATGACTAGTATATCGCATACAGGTTTTGAATGATGAAATAGATTTAAATGTGTGATTAATGAACAAATATCGTGTATGTGCCATACGCCTTTTCTTTCGCATTTGTTACCTTTAGTTTCACAGGTTGTTGAAGAATGATCAAGTCAATCGCAGCCGATCTTGGCCTTGCAGTAAAGTCCATTTCCTGCACGACTTCGAGGAAGCTCTGGCGAAGACTCTTTGACCGAAACCGTTGGGAAATTTTTTTAATGATAATCAATCTGGAAAGAGTGGAGTGCTATATTCTCTCCGGATCGGGTTAAATGCATAAATTCATTTATGAAGTTTGTTCCTTGATTTTGGGATACACTTTAATTCCACATCTTTCTTTGATAGTGTTAGTTAGTTAGTTGCTCTCCTAATTTTAAATAAAGTACTCCTCGTGCGCGAGTGAGAAGGGAGATGATAGTTAGAGTAAGATAGAAATAGAGTAGCAGATATCATGTAAGAGTCAGTATGATAATGAAAAGCAGAATCTGTTTGACAAGAGACAGAGTTTGTTGTTAGTTTCCATATCAACAAAACAATGTATATTATTCTATTTTCATGAATAAAGTTTAATGAAGTTCTGAGTTCAGCACCTGCGTAATCAGTAGATGCTTGTTAAGGGGGCCCACTTAGTAAGTATCTATAGCTAGTTAGTTAGTCATTCTTTTCTGTTGATCTTCAGTTAGCTTTCATCTTTGAAGTTTTCATACAAACTCAGTCTTGTATTGCTTCTGCAGCATAGGGAATCCATCCCTGTGTCTGTTCCTGCAACATAAGGCCAGTTCTTAGTTTGTGTTTTAGTCGTAGTTGTTATGGTTTTTGTTTTAATCAAATCATAGTTGAGTTAAAGAACTTTGCATTACCTTCCTGTGGTGTAGATAGAATTCCTTTCTAGTATTTATTTCTGCTAAGATTTGACGTCCACAAAGAGATATTAGTCACCTGTCGGAATGTCCAATTCCCAGGAAAGGTTTTACTGTGATTTTCATATGCTTTTGTCGGTGCGACCATTTTTGGCATCGTTGCTAGGGATGGCGTCTAGCTAGGAGTTTGTCAGAATTCATTTTTAGCATTAGTTTAGTTTGTTAGTCAAGAATTTTCTAAATCTTTCAAGCCACTATTCACCGTATTGCATGCATAGAAGAAGAAGAGATGCAATGGAAAGGTTCATCCCTGAAAACCTATTTTTTGAACTACCATTTGACCTAGCTAACAACAAACCTGAGGAAAATCCATTCACTCTGTTATTCCAGCAAGTAAACATGGCAAATAACCCACCTCCTGTTTTTGAGTTTCCTATTGTTCCCCAATGAGATACTGACAATCTTAAGAATATACCTTCGTCACTACTTCCAAAATTCTATGGCCTGGTCAGAGAGGACCTAGAAACTTTTCTTTTTGAATTTGATGTCCTTTGTAGCAGTTATGACTACAACACAGATGCTCATAAACTGAAGCTATTTCCTTCCACCTTGAAGGAGGGAGCTCTCAGATGGTTCATGAGTCTGGGAAGAGGCGTAGTTGATTGTTGGGTGGCCATGAAAAAAAAAATCCTTGAAAAGTATAAGGAATACTATAAGAGTGCCAGCAAAGGTGATGACATATTCTAAATTCAGCAGAAGGACGATGAAAGTTTGGAAGAGTATATTTCTAGATTTTTGTTTTCACTAAAGAGGAACTCAAACCATACTCTCAATGAGGACTCTCATAAACTAATATTTCTAAGGGGAATCAATGATGCATGTATAGACGCCCTAACTTGATGGGAGGAGGTGATATAACCCAACTGCCTTGGGATGATATAAAGAAAATATGTCTTAACTACTCTCAAGCAATAGTTAAGAAAGGTCGAGGTCATCATGCTACAGTGGGGAATTCTTCTTCTGATGGAGTTTCCTGGATGGAGATAACAAATTTTCTATCTGACTTCAAGTAGGACATCATTAATAATATGGCTGCACAACTGGACACTATGCAAGCTCAAAGGAAACATGAGGAGGCTGAGGCAGTTTTGGCCGAGTTTTGTCCATACTGTAGACAGAAGAAGCGTGACTGTAGATACAAGATGGTGGCTAATTTCGAAGCTAGGCAACTACCTACTAACTTCAAGCCAGTAGAAGGTGATGATGATCAAGTGTTCTTTGTTGCACAAAGGAGACCATGGGCCTGTTGTGCCCTCAGCACACACGCCCCGTTCGGAACGGGGACCCTCTTTTCTTTTGCCATGTCGGGTCTTTTGGGGCCGCCTCATTTTGCGTGCCCCTCTTTTTTGACGTCCTGTCTGGCCGATCTTGCCCTAAAAAGGTTTCGTTCTAACATCGGCCGTGGTTTCCCTTTTGTTTTTCTGCCCTCCGGGGGCTTGTGGGTGCCTTGGGCCTTTCGGGCTCTGGGGCGGCCCTGGGCGCCTTCGGGCCCGGTCCTCCGGGGTTCCCCTTTCGGGTTTCCCTGCTGCATTTGCCGCCCTGGCGGCGTTCCCCGGGCATCTTTCCGCCCCCCGGAGCCCGCCTAGCTGTTTGCCAATTCGTCGGTCTTCGGGATTTCCCGGCAGGCATCTGCCCCTTCGGGCCCCGGAAGCCGGAAGTCCACCTTCAGACTTCCTTCACGTAATTGCCGCCGCCGTCTGAAGTCCCCAGGATTTCACGCGACGGCCGTCGGGGCGCGTCGTCCCGCCTTCCGGGCCCCGTGATCCCTGTCGCCGCCGCCGTTCGTTCGAAGTGCAAAATGCCACGGCGGCAAACTTTTCGCTGCATCCCGCCCGCCGGATCCCGAGACCCTCGTTGCCGCCGCCGACTCAAAATTTGAAGCTCACCAACTTCTCACGGGATCGTACGAGGCATTCAATGCGCCATTAATGAGTAGTGTGGTATATAAACCAGGGTCCGCTGAAGTCTTTTAACTTTGCGAATTGAGCGAATTGGAGCAGCAGCCGAATTGGTGCCCACTGCAAACTTCACCATCACGATCGTAGACCCCGGCGTCGTTCCGACAACTCTGCCAGTGCATCCAATCATCGTCCCGCTCGGCGAGCTGGAGGTAGGCCATCCTCGTTCGCTCTCCCGTTATTTTGATCATTTTGAGGGCTTAAGCAAATTGAATAAGAAATTTAAATTGCATAGGACGAACACCCTCTCCGTTGCGGCCCAAACCCATGTCCTTGAATTTTCCGCGGCTCGTCGGAATCGCCTTTTGTCGCCTCCCAGAACTTACCCGTGTCGCGGGTGTTCTTAGCACAGGGCGAAGATCGCCTCCGGGCCCGGGACCCTCCGTCGCCGTCTGGATCCTGGCCTCGAGCCCGTCCGGCGGAGGTCGGCCCTTCCGGACCCGGGCCTCCGGGTTTCCCATCCCGGGCTGCCTCCCCAAACTGTCCGCCGTTTTTTAAAGTGAGGGTTTTTTCCCAGCTCTCGGGTTTTCTTGTCCCCCGGACCCTTCGGGCCCGGCCGTCCGGAGTTCCGACCCCGGAACTCCGTGACGGTTCCGCCGTTGCTCCCGGCGGAACCCTGATGGCCTCCCGGCCTTCGTGCTCCGGGGTGGATTTGGCCGCCGCCGTCGCCCTGGTCCCTTTTTCCTCGCGGTGGCCACCTTCGCGGATCCTTCCGCCTTCCGGGTTCCGCTCTCCAGGACGCCGCCGCTGCTCAGATCACCGTTGAAATCCTAAGCGCGGCCGTCCTGACCTGCCTTCCCACCCCCGGGCCCCGTCGTCCCTTTCGCCGCCGCCGTTATCCAAATTTTGAACCTCGGACGGCTGCCGTCGGGGCACATCGGCCCGTCCTCCGGATCCCGGCTCCCTCTTCGCCGCCGCCGTTCGAAACGATCAAAACTTGCACGGCGGCCATCGGCGAGCATCCTCCCCACCTCCGGGTCCCGGTGACCTCAGTGCCGTCCGGTATAAACTGGTAAGTTAAACGTAATGCGGCCATCCTTTTTGCCTCCCGGACTCCGAACTCGGACTTCCGCCTCCGGACTTCCGTCCGGTGTCCGCCGCCGCCTGCTGCCTTTGCCCTGCCGCCTTCCGGCCTGAAACCTCCGGAGCCCTTCAAATCGATCCAGATCAATCCAAATTGAAAATCTAACTTCGACCCACGTCCTAAATTGAGCCATTCTTCATCATGCACCCCTTGGAACATGAACTTGGGGCCAGCGGATGTCTCCGGGAGCTTCCTTTCGTGTTTTCCCTTCCTGACAGCATTCCTGCCAGGGAAGTCCGGCCCTCCGGGCCCGGATTGGGTAAATGCTCTGATATGATACAGATATCACTTAAGGGTTAAATTTATGATGTATTTATATGATTGTTTAGATAATATACTCGATACGGACTAACGTTAACACTCTTTGGTGTTCTGTGATGCTGACTTCGCCCTTTGCCTGCAGGATATATGGAATCGGCCGCAGGAACTTCAGGGGCCTCTACCGAAAAGGACAAGGGTAAGAAACCTGGAAGGGCCATCCGTGGGAAAGAAGACAAAGACCAGATGAAATTCCAATTCCAGGGTGAACCGCTCCAGTCAAAAGTCTCAACTGACTGGAAAGAGATCTCGGACACCAACATAGGCCAGGTGGACATAGATGAGTTCACCCAGAGGGTCAAGGTCGACCCTAAGACTAAGAATGCCCGGATGATACGCCAAAGTGGAATCGCAAAGGCTGCTGGCTTTCCTCCGTCTCTAATAGCACCAGAGTTGGTAATGGCTTGCCGAGAAGCCTACCAAACAGACACCAGAACCATAGTAGACAAAGAGGGGAATATCCTCGCAGACATGTCTCCAGAGGGAATTGCAAGAACCTTCCACATTCCCACATTCCCACACATGCAGATCCCCACGATGGAGCAGTGCCAGGCAGCATGGGACGCCAATCCGTTGGGCTGCAAGAAGTCAATCAACGTCTACTGGCTCAAGGAGAGGCGGGGCAGCGCCGCAAAAGTCCCTCAGGAGCTTTTCCGCAGTGACTTTCATGAAGACTATCACGACCTTGTGACCATGCTGAGCAGGGTCATGGGCCTCCCGACAGCCGCCTTCTTCCAGGAATGGATGGCTTATTACATTGAGCAGATCGTCCGAGGGAATGAGGACGTTAAAACCAAGATTTCATTTGATTGGGGAAGCATCATCAGCAACTGCTTCCACGAGCAGTTTATGAATGTCAAAAAGAGCAACAAATTCTACATGACCTCGTACCTGGTGTACTCATTAGCGGATAAGAGGCAATATAGTGGACTCTTCAGGGCGCCGGATGGAGAGCATAAGCGAGGACTCAAGCCTTTTGACCAATACCCTCAGCTACAATACCGCTACTTTAAAAAGGAGTACCGCCGGATCAATGATGCCTTCATAGGCCATATTATCAGATTGATAGCCGGGGACTTCGAGAGAAGGGTATCTCACAGCGCCAGGGCACTCTTGAGGAGTATGCCTTCCTGTACATTCAATTCCCTAAATTCACATACATCCGCGCCCAAGGGTTCACAGAACGACCAAACAAGCTGCCTAAGGTACCCAAATGACCGAATCATCCTCCTGGAGCTTTCCCGGCAGCTCCAACATATTCAGGCGGTCTTCGGCCAGAAGCATGTAGCGGGGATCCCTTATCCCATGATCCTCGGCCAGGGCCAGTATCGGTTGCAAACATCTCAATGCGCCGGTAACTCAGAAAAGGAACTCAAGGAGTATAACTTTGAGTGGTACACGGCTCGCCCACGAATGGATCCCCACGGCCACGTCAGGAAGGCGCTAGGGCCGGCATACACCCACCTGTACCATGTTGAGGATTTCTGGGTAGACTGTAAAGATGATAAGGAGGTCCGCCAGAGACATTATATGCGGATGACGGTGCAGTTCTTGAGAAGAGTACAGCTGTTTCCGGTACCAGACCAGCTAGAGGAAGATGAATCCACACTGGTGCACCCGAGATACCCTGCGGTTGCCGACCTGGCAATCCCCTCCATCGATTGGGACGAGCAGGAGATTGAAGACCTGGACATTATCACAAAGCCTATCATAACTCGCACCCAGGAGTGGGTTGATGGGCAAGTGGAACAACTAAAGCAACAAGGGGTAACTCTTACATACGAGGCACTCAAAGGCGGGCCAAGCGCCACGGGAGATGTTGCTGCCTCCCCATCAGCCGGTGAGACTTCCAAGTCTCCCCCCATCACCAGGTCCCAAAAGAGGAAAGAAGCAGAAACAGCGCAGTCCGGGGGCCCCAAAGAACAAGCAACAAGGGATACGGGAGGCTCATCTCCCAAGAAGCTCAAAAGGACATTAATCACAACCGAGGCACAGCCTCCTTTGCTCCTTCCTCCCCCGGCTGGTACGCTGCCCACTTCTCAGGCCACCATTGCTTCATCTCCACAAGCGGTGGACATCTCCGTTCACCTCGCCTCTTCACCTCCAGCCGGATCCGTAATCAATATTGATTCCTCCTCCAGCATGACCACTTCCCCTTCCTCTGCTGCTGCCATGTCCCCCATCACCTCGCTACCTCTGGCAACGATACCATCGCCTATTCCCCTTTCTAGCGTGCCCGAGGCCATTACACGGCACTTGCATAATCTTCCCCCGAAGCTCTCACAACTTTTAATGGATCCTGCTCTCCAAGCAGCCTTGGCCCAAGCACTCGCAACATCCCAGCCTTCACAACCGCCAACAGGGCCCCCAGCCATGGAGACCACCATGCAGATTTCAAAAGAGTTGGAGGAGCAAGAGCGAGAGGCTTCGAAACCTATGGAGGAGGAGGCCGACGACTATTACGAGCAACCTGAGCACGATCGCAGAACCATTGACAAAGTTGCTTATGAGGAGGAAGAGACGGGCTCTTCTGAAAGCAGGGATGAGGGGGATGACTCGAAAGACAAAGAGGTTGTCGAAACTTTTGATGAAGACGTCGAGGAAGAGTCGGCTCGGCAGCCAGGTGAAGAGGGGCAGCCACCGGAGGAACAGCCCAAACAAGCCGTCACTGAGGCCGAGGTCCATATTGTGAGCAGCCCCGGCGCCGAGGCTGTCGAAGAAAAGGAAGAAGAGGTGGCGAAAAAGGAGGGTCCCACTCAGCTATTAACTACAAGGGCACCCGTCAAAAGCCTCGTATTCTATCAAGACTCCGACGAAGAGGAGGATGCTGCCAAAGAAAAAGAAGAACTGGAAAAGGAGACTGAGGTCTTGCCCCTGACGGAGAAGGGTGAGGGCAGCCGCGAGACGCCCAAGGACAAGGCTGCCATGCCCGACTGGCTAGAAGAACAACTCGAAAAGACCAATCCTGTCTTGAGCGATCCGAGGTCAAGGTTGGAGGCCATCTTGGCTCGATCTCTAGCCACGCCAAAGAAGGAGAAGAAGCCTAAGGTCCGTTCCAGGGTAACAATGGACGCTTCTGGCTCCCGGGCTGCACAAGTGGCAACGCCAACTATTGGCCAGGATGGAGTAAGTTACAGCATCTCCACAATCGACCTAGAGACGGCCACCAGGGAACAGAAGGTCGGGCATCTTGAGGAGTCAGTGGCTACGGTAGTGCACCTGATTAAGCAGGATAAGATCACCAAGGATGAACTAAAGGCGCAGGTTGCTGCCCTAACTGACTACATCCAACAATGGTCTTCAATCGACGACCTCCCCACTACCTCTACGGTCGCGCCACAGCTACTCTCCAAGGAACAAATAGATAAGCTGGAAAGGAGGAGGAACCTGGAAAAGACCACGGAGGACTGGTTCCAACAGGTTGTGAAGGTCAGAAACATAGGGATCGGCTTGGCTGTGCAGATAGCCAACAAGTTCACAGACTGGTTGGGTCGCCAGGCTGAGCTCTGCACCAGCTTCCCGCCAATTTCACGACTGCACACGCTTCCCGAGAGGGGTTGGGGCCATCCTCAAATGCCCGAGCTGGGCGTGGGAAGAGAGTTGCAGGGTGAAGGAAGGAAGATCAAGCAGTGAATCCTGGGGACCCCTCATCCACCGTAAAGAGAGGACGGAGCAGATCCAGAGCAGGATTGATCCGGATATTGCGTGGATCAAGGAAATCCGAGCAGAATGCACCGAGTACCTGAAGTTGATAACGGGCCATGATATACCCACTGTGCAATTAGATGCGGAGAAGGTTAGGCCTTATTTTGAGGAGAGGATGAAGGATGGGGCAGCCGGAGATATCACGACAGACTTCCTAAGTTTCGCCGCCCGTGCCCTCGATAGATCAGAGCTTTTCAGAGATCAGAGCTCAAAGTATGATGAAGATTGGAAGCGGCTGGAAGAGAACGCCAAAGAATGGAGCTACCGGACGTTGAAGTGAAAAATCCTCAAAATAGATAAGCTCCAGGCCGTCATCCTCAAGCAGATTGATCACGCAGCCTCTGAGGAGCAACCAGATAGCCCGGCCGAGGAAGTAGACCTCCCAGAAGAGTAGCTACAGCCAGAAAACAACAATTAGCTACAGGACGAAAATGCAAATAGTGTCATCTACTAGATGACAAAATAGGGAAAGGACAAAAGATGTTTTTTTTTAATTGTAAATCTATTTGGGGGTAGGTGAAACCCTAATTTGTAATGAATCTTGGCCACACAATTGTAATGAATCTTGGCCATTCATTTAACTTTTGAAACACTATAAATAGAGGACTCCCCTCATTTGCAAAAGGAGAGTTGAGTTGTTGTAAAGACATGCTGCTGAAATATATGAGAAATAGCATTGACTTGATGCATTTCCTTGTGTTCTCTCATGTTAATTGATTCATTTCTCCAATCTTAGATGTTAGCTTAGATCTCTTTGCTGTTTAGTTAGCTGTTCATGTTACTTTGATAATTTTAGGAATGCTGTTGGCTGTTCATGAAAAATTCCTGCTTTGTTGATAACTCCTTAGTCCATACTTTTTGCTGTTTGCTGAAGGTAGATAGCTTTGTAAAGTTAGCCTGGACCTGATTTAAGCTGCCCCAAACACTTGTCTTTAATTCATACATGTATGTGGTGAATGAGGGATACAAATCTGCAGCCCTTAGAAGATTGCACAACTCCCATGATATTGTGAAATTCCTGGTTAAGTGGGAGATTGTTTGAAGGAATTGTCCATTGCAGGGACTCCATTATCACTGTTCGCAGCAAGCTTTAGGCTTAGGAACTTTCTTTCTCCTTCGCTCCTTTTCACTTTCTTTAGGAATTGAACAACACCAAGGTTCATTATACCTTATAAAGCTGAACCCAACAACTAGATGGAGTTCGAGATTGCTGTTTGAACCTGCAGTCAACACCTGAATGCTTTTATGCTAAGAACTCCCCCTTTTAAGATCCTACTTCGCGTTTCACATCCACACTTTGTATTCCCGTAAGGCTGCCTTGTGATTCCAGCAAATCACATCAAACTACGGAGGTATCTAAGCACTGTCATGACCTGACACCCGAGAGACCTTGGGATAGTGTTCTGCAACTCGATTGTGGAAGATTGTCTTTCAAGAGAGGTAGTGCACCTATGCACTGCCTGTGTTGAGAAGTGCATAAAAACACCATCAACAAGAACAAAAGAAGGTATGTCACAAGTATGTGTATGTACATAGATGAAGCCTATGTGCATACACATATATGTGCCTAATTAAGTTTTTGTTTGTGCATGCATTCTGAAATAAACCATTAAATCATACTGTAATCATTAAATAATATTCCATTTGACATTTCTTTTGTCAAAACAAAGAATCCAAAACAAGTCTATATTAACAGTTTCACACATACTGTTGCTTCTTTTGCATACTCACAAAAACTGTGATACTCTAACATTGTTGTTTACATATGAACATTCACTGTTTTTAATAGAACCAATACTATTTCCTACCAAATAGTTATAAAACAAGTGGTTTCATATAGAACATTTGCAGTTTACAACTAATCAATGTTGTTCCAACTAAATAGTTTAATGAACAATACTATTTTCAGCTGCACATATAACTTTACAACAAATCAATATTGTTTACAATAGAACATCCACTTTTTACATCAATACAATACTATTCCAAACTAAATAGTTATAGTTTATGACAAAACAATGTTGTTTCCAACAAAACATTCACTATTTACAATTACACATTGTTGTTTCTAGCTAAACAATTACAATTTATATCAAACAATCTTGTTTCCAATAGATCAATCACTGTTTATGATAGTACTATGTCATTTCAAGCTATTCAGATACTAAATGATAACATTACAATTTAATGTTCACTATTTTTAACAGAACGAGGTTATCTTAAAAAGAACAGATAATGAACAATGTTGTTTTTGCCATTATCAAGAAAAATCCCTAAAAATTTTATTAACAACATCAGGCTAAACTAGCTTCATACATGAAATCAGAATGCCCATTATTTAGATCTTCGAACACTTATCATTATTGAAATTCAATGTGCAACTATTTATAAATGAAATGATTCTAAGATTGGCATGCTCGTCGATATAAAGCTTGAACAAGAATTTGGTTATGAGACAAGACTTTGAAGTTTCGAGGTTCTAAGTAGAACTCATGCCTTTTCAAGGTTACAAACAAAAGATTCATTGGTCGCTCTGGAATAGACTATTTCTTATAGGTCTGATGCATTTCTTTCTTAGCAACAAGGGTCATATACGGGTATTCCCATAAAGGCATGCAGGTTTTACACCACTCATAATCGACATGCATACTCATATCTATAATAATTACAAAGAAACAACCTGTCGATCATACAGATCGAACCTACTTGGGTTTAATGAATCTTAAACTAAGATTTCTCCATTGTTCCTACTAAACCATGGCAGAATTATAATACATATGACACATTCTCAAGCATTTATTTAAGCCCCTTTACCATTATCGACCCAGTCGATAAAGGGAAATTGATACATTTGAAAAGAAAACACAGGGTATTATACCCTTCCCATAGGGTCAACAATCGATCCTGTACAATATTAAGCATACATAAATACAAAGTTAATTAGAATGAAATTTTGATAGCCATCATATGGCTAGCACCATCGTGCAGGTTTAAGTGACAATCGCATCTTTAAATGGCTCTAAGCCTCAACCTAGCTCTATGAGCTAGCCAATAAGGCTCTAACTTAGATAATAATCATGCAAGGCAGGACACTGGCCATGTGACCCAAAAGGGTGATCAACATTAACACAATACTTAGCTCAAGTCTGTAGCAACTCAAACAAAAAATTACATTTTACTGCGCTAATGAATCATTTGATAGAATGAAAGAATACCACTAGCATGTTGTGGAAATGATAATAAAAATTGATCTCATTTCTAAAAGAAATCGGTTTACCTTATTAATCAAGCTTTAAGCTTGCCTCTGATTTTTCCACTTCCACAAGCTCTTCCCTACTTTTTGCCTTCGACCTAGTCGATTCAATTCAATGTGCTTTTTCTAGGGTTATGAATTCAAAAATGGAAACAATGTTTTTGCATGTTGCTGGACATTACGATTATGGCATTATTTCCATAGCCGTCGGCCACTATCTTGATTCGAATATTTCCATAATGTGTATGACATACCACGTCCTTTGTGGGATGCCTTCATGATTTTTATTTGATTTTCAAACAGTCTAATATGGATAATATCAGTTATCGAAATCAATTTCAAATGAAATATCAATATGTATATGTATATATGTATATATGTATCTATGTATTTATGTATATATGTGTTTATGTATATATGTGCTCATTTTCAATCTTTGAAACCAACTTTCTCATCTCTCTAGAGATATCCGAGAAGAATGTATATTCCTGACTCTAGAGAGATGAGAAAGTTGGTTTTAATGACTATGTGATCTTTTGAAATTATCTTATATGTTTTCAAGAATTGAATGTTACTGATAAATTTTACAAGTGCAAGTGTGTGTAGTTACAGGGTGACAGGTTGAAGGACAAGAGCACGGTTGAAGTAGGATTGTTTAGCCAAATCAAACAGTAAGTCAGATGGAATCTGGGTGAACACACCACAAATGGCATAATGACTTGTATTTGAACTATTTTGCATATATAGAAGAATGTAATTACACGATTTGAATTGTTTTATTGATTGAAAATGAATGGCTTGTAGATTAAATTGTCTACCTAAACTCTGTGTTTTGAAGAAAAAAAGTACATATTTTAAAGTATGATTAGAAAGGATAAGAGTTTCATTATGTGAAAATTATATATGGATGCTCAAAGTGAAATAAAGTTCTTCTTTAATTCAATGGTAGCATATGGAACTCATAAATTCCTTCAAGCAAAAAATCTATACCTATATATATGTATATATATATACACATGTATGTATATAAATGTGAATACATATATATATATATATATAATGAAGAAAAAATATAGTAAATGTGAATGAATGTCACATAAATACATATATTCATATCACATCTCTCTAGAGTTAGGAATATACATTCTTCTCGAATATCTCAACATACCATCTGGTTCAATCTCATACCCATCAAACCGATGATCTAAAGGATTTACTGCTAGGGCGCTCTTCACTCTCTCATAGTGCTTATCCCCTGGTAAATTTTGAATCACCTATTGTCTCAAGTTAGACCTTGTTGAGATCATGTCTACCAGATGTCTTCGTCTACTAAGAGAATTAGCCACTCTATTGTCTTTTCACTTTATATACTCAATTGCAAAGTCATACTCACTAAGGAATTCCAATCACCTTCTTTTCTGCGCATTAAGGTTTGGTTGAGTAAATATGTATCTCAATCCCAAGTGGTCTGTCTTGAGTTCAATTGGCTTTCCCAAAAGGTAATACCTCCACATTTTCAAGGTATGAACTATTGCAGCCAATTCTAAATCATGAGGTGCGTAGTTCACTTCATGTTGCTTGAGCTTCCTTGATTCATATGCTACCACTTGTCTATCTTTCATTAATACTGCTCCCAATCCCTCTCCTGCAGCATCTGTGATTACTGTGAATCTCCCATTAGGATCAAGGATGGCCAACATTGGTGTTGTCGTGAGCCTCTCCTTCAGGAGTTGGAATGCCTGCTCACATTTCTCAGTCCATTCAAACTGTGTTCCCTTTCTTTGGAGTGAGGTAATAGGAGATGCAATTTGGGAGAACCCTTGCACAAACTTCCTATAGTATCCCACGAGGCCCATGAAGCTATATAATTTTGACACATTCTGAGGCACTGGCCATTCCATGATTGCGTTGATCTTCTCAGGGTCTACAGAGACGCCTTCAGCTGAAATGATATGGCCTAGATAGTGCACCTTGTCCTAATAGAATGAACTCTTGGACAACTTCCCAAAGAGTTCCTTTCTCTCAGTTGCTGAAAAACTATCCTTGGGTGCCTATCATGTTCTTTGGCAGTCTTTGAGTAGACGAGGATTTTTTCAATGAAGATCAAAACAAATTCATCCAAGCAGTCTCTGAATACACTATTCATGAGGTTCATAAAAGTTGCTAGTGCATTAGTCAAACCAAAAGGTACCACCATGAACTCGTAATGTCCATATCGAGTTCTAAATGCAGTATTCATAATATCTTCTTCCTTAATTCTCAACTAATGGTACCCTGACTTGAGATCAATTTTGGAGAACATCGTTGCTCCCTTCATCTGGTCAAACAACTCATCAATCCTCGGGAGTGGATATTGGTTCTTTATGGTCACCTTGTTCAACATCCGATAATCTATACACAGACGCAAGGTTCCATCCTTATTTTTCACAAAGATAACCAGTGCTCCCCAAGGATACATGTTGGGTCTTATGAGCCCTTTGTTCAACAATCATTAACTGGGCCTTCAACTCATAGAGTTCTGTGGTGGTCATCTGATAGGGTGCCTTGGATTGAGGCTCATCTCTTGGAACAAGGTCAATAGAAAAGTCAAATTCCCGCTTTGGAGTAAACCCCGTAAGTTCATTAGGGAATACATCTTGGAACTCCTTGAGAATAGGATAGTCATCTAAATACAGTTCCTTGCTATCAAGGTTACTGACATGCACAATATAAATTGCACATCCCTTTTGATGAGCCTTCTTGAGCTACATCGTAGAAATCTAGCTAACCTCTAAGGGTCTCCACATTCCACAAACCTCAACTGGATTTCCATAATTGTCCAGATAGTTGACTACCTTATCCTCACAATTTACTATAGCCTTATGCCCAGTTAACCAGTTTATTCCCAAAATTACATCATATGATCCTAAAGGTGCCACATACAAGATGACCTAAGTTTGAAAGGTTGGAAGCTCTAACTCATTGCAAAAGAGACAAGTATCTACCCTCCACTTTGCTCGATTACCATACTAGACTGTCCATGAATTTGCCATGTATCTAGGTCTAATGGGTATCTTGGATATTATTCTAGGATATATAAAACATTAAGTAGCTCTAGTATCAATTAAGATAGAGATAGATTGGCCATAGAGCTTACCCATCAACTGAATTGGAAAAATTTGATACTCTGACTGTCTATTATCCACTGCAGTGTGGATTTGGTGATGCTGAGTCTACTGATAGCTTCCTTCCTTGAATTCAACCACTGAGGGAAATTCTAGGCACAATGATCACCTCCTCAAGTATAACATCCATCACGAGGCCCTTTCCGACCTCCTGGCTTGTCCTCTCTAAAGCCCTTCTATTATGGTCGTCTTTACCCTTACTTTTGTTTTCCTTCTTGTTCTTTCCACCATTACCATCTTCACCCCTCTCCTTCGACTCGCTTCTCCTCTTGAGATTGCAAATTTGATGGCTCTTGCCTCCTTTATGAAATTTCCTTTCCTATACCACGACTTAGGATTTGAGTCGTTACAGAGATTGGATAAATGCTATAGTTTTTGTTCCTGTTTGGTGGCTTTTTAGAAGACTTCATTCATGGTAAGAGGTTCATGCATATCCACTTTAGCTCCTATGTGGGGTCTCAATCCCATTATGAATTTTTGGATATGGAACCGTTCATCTCCCTGATACTATGGCACATATTTCAACAGGTTGGTGAACTTTTCCCAATACTAGATCACAGTCATGTTTCCTTGAGTTAGATTCTAAAATTCAATCACTTTCTTGCCATAGAAAAGTTGCAGTAACCATCTCTTCCTAAAATATTGGAGGAAGAGTTCCCAAGTGATCTTAGCGGGTTGAAGATTCCCTTCTAACTTCTTGTTATCCCACCAAGTAGCTGCTTTACTTAAGAGTTGATGCATAGCCCATGCTGCCTTGGTCTATTCAAAAAGGTTATGGAGCCCAAAGTATTTTTCCATCTCTATAATCCAAGCCTCAACTCTTTCTCTGATAGACTTACCATTGAACTTGGGTGGTGCTACCCATTTGAGATCCTTTCCAAGCTATTCCTCAATTTGTTTGTGTGGACTTGCTGCTATACCATTATCTCCTTCATTGCCTTCTGCATTCCTATGGTCCTGGTCCTCACGTGCCACTCAAACTTCTTGCTCTATGTGATCCATGTGAGACTCTTGTTGGTTCAAAAGCTCTAGAATTTTCTCTAGCCTCTTGTTAGGTCCATTATTGGAACTAGTACCACCCATCTCTTGCCTGGTGGTCACCATGTTGACTCACACTTAATCCTGCAACACATTCATGTTTATCGCATCTCAACACTGGGTTCTACGAATAGACGTTCTTATTCTACATCACATAATTTATACATGCATACATCTGTTACTCATAGAAGACATACACATTCATGCATAATAAACACATTTTGGAGTCCTTCGTTTGAACACACCAAAAATATTATCTAGTTTTATTTATATTAAATGTGAATCAATAGACCCTTATTTACAAAAGGATTTTTGTTCCATCATTCTCTTTTTTGAACATCAAAAATAGGACATTCCTTTGGGTCTTCATCTAAATTTACATCAAACTTTATAGAAAAGGATGGTTGAGCACACAGGCTCTCCTTTTCCTCCTTAGTCAAGGGTGCATTGGGTCCACACCCTAGAGGCCAATCCCGGATTGCGGAAAACTTTTTGATCTTAGGTGTACGCTTCTCAATCTTCAAGCCTCTCTCTAGCTTGAGTCATGTAAGGGCTTGAGCTAGAGTTTCATCATTGGGAATTTATGATTGAACCTTCGTCTTGGCATTTTCTTCCTTTAGGTCATTCTTATGTGAGGTTCTAATAGTTTTCCCTTTCCTTCATCTTGCCTTTGACCTTCCCATACTTGCATTCAATCCAGGTTCGGTCAATTCTCAGGACAACTAAATTTTGGTCAATGGTCAACTATCCCTAGTCAAACTATGGTAGACTCAAAAGGCCTAGAGTTGAACCCTAAGCTTTGATACCAAATGTAATAACCCATCCTAAATTATTACTTAACTAACATTATTGTAAATGTGATGCAGACCTAGGAGGCTCAAACTCACTCAAAGTGACAACCTACCTTCAAGAGGCATCTAACAAGGTTAAAAGTGCCTATTAGACCAATTAAAACAATCCTCAAAGTTTGACAACAATCAAAAGCATAATTTCTCACTTTCACCCTTGTAACCTAGTAGTAGTACAAACCTTGTTTTTGGCCTTTAACTCTAATACTTTCCAAAAAATTTGAAAAAAAAAGGCGGATTCAGATACCCATTTCAGAGTTATAAAACATATCTCTTAACCAGACACAAGTCCTTTCGACCAAACCATTGAAACCACCACTTTTATGCTGACCTAATTAGGCTAATTAGGCCTAAATTACAAAGCAACCCACCTTTAAACTGATCATAGACAACTGAAACCTTGGGGAAACATTTCCAATTCCTTCAAACCTCTAAATCCATAATTAACTCCCAGGGTTGACCTCTCTAACATAGCAAACTATAAAACCCTTGATTTCTAGCCAAACCAAGAGGTTTTATTGGAAATCCCACTTGCACAACTCCCCTAATCATGCCACCAACTCAGACACTTGTATTTTGACCCCAATATGCTTAAAAGTTGAAGAAAATTCTCCTCATATTGATTTTATCAAACCCTAGACCCACACCATCATTTTTCATGTATTTTCCTTAATAAAATCAACAAGACAACAACCTTATCTCCATTATTCCTCCTCCACAACTGTAATCATACATGATACCTCCTATTCATACTCCTTAGGGCCCATTACACTTGCTACAATAGTCATAGTTGGTGTATGGGCCCTTAAAACGTGTTCTTGGTTACAAAACCCTCAAACAGGGTGTTCTCAGTTTGTTACAAGAAAATAGTTATTATTGCCACAAAAATCTATTAAATTCCTTCAAAATTGAAGCAAAAGAATGTCAACATAGGCCACCACAAAATATGAGTGCTTACAAATCAAATTCAGGCTATACGGGTTCGTACAGGTTTGCAAAATATAAAAGAAACTCAAAAAATGAATGAAAAGACAGAGATTTCTTATTGCCAATCCTCCCAATCTTCAAGCCAACATTACAAATGAGTTTTCATGCCTTTTTAAAGGATTCTCCTCTTCAAAACCAATGACCAACTACCTCCAACTAAATTTTAAACCTCTAATGACCGTTAAAGGCCAAAATTACACCTTTTACACATTTTAATGATAACATCCTTACATACATTGCAAGGTTTACACTTTTTGACCCTCTTAATCACCTAGCCTATTAAAAATGGTGTAATGAGACCTTTCACCTTAGAAACATGACTTACTCAAGAAAACATCATTCTATCTACCTGGACACCTCTTGTCAACTTTGATAATTCTTTCCACATGATTTGCAATTCTTACAAAATGAATACAAAATCCCCTCAAAGTTGATCAATTACAATAGAATGGTCACATTGGACCTTATTTGGACTCAAGAACTCAACACAAACATCCTAACACCCCTTTCCTAAAAGACACTTAATGAAGAAAACATAGAAAAGATTGGTGCCCTTGCACCAAAATGACACAAATATATTTCAAATTAAAAATACATAACTGTAACTAAGGGTAAATTTTTGGATTAGATTCATCAATCAATAAAGCATATAAAATAAACCCAAAGATCTATCAAGAACAATGAAAACTAAAAAGAAGAACAAATATACCTTTCATTCGTAGGAGTTTCCATGATTCACCTTGATAGTACCTTCTAACTTGTTGATTTGTGTTGCCCTCAGATTCGACGTGCGAGCAATCTGAAAATAAAGCCTAAGTCCTACACAAGCTTTGAAGGATTTGAATCTAAATGCCTATGCCTGTGTCTATGACAAAATGACTCTAAAACGCCAAATTAATCTAAGTATTAATATGCTAGAATATTGTAATCTATGTGTGTAATCTAGAAATGAGAGAAAAATAGCATTTTATAGAAAATGCCATTTTGAATGGATGGACGAGATTGACTTCTGACAAAGACCTAAAATCAGAGGCCCAGATTAAATCTAACAATCCTAATTAGGGTTAGGGCAAAGTCATTAATCGAGCGGTCGAGATGCCATCTAAGAAGATCGAATCAGTGGTGGAGAATAAATGAGGAAATTAATTCAAAAATAAAGATTTTCGAAAATGAAGATGATAAAGACTGAAATGAAGATCAGAATTGGAAAAATCAAGAATCTGCCCGCTTACTTTATTTTTGGAGGAAAGTTCCATTTTGAATTAAATTAATTCAAAATATGGATTTTATGAAATAATAAATAATCGATTTTCAGATTATTTACCAAAATGGACTGTCAGTTAAGATTGAGATGACATTTTAAATAATTTAATTTATTTAAAACGAGAGGAATATCAAATTTGACAATTAAATAATTAAATTTAATTATTTAATTTAGTAGATAAGACTAATAATTAAATAAATTACTTAATTCATTTAATTATGATAGTTAGTGACATATTAAATAAATAAATAAAACTTATTTATTTAATAATCAGGAAGAAATGACCGAAGAAGGGTGATTAAATAAATTAAGAAATTTATTTAATTAAGGGAAGACTTAGACAATTAATGACGTATCTAATAAATAAATAAAATTTATTCATTTAATAATCATGAAGAATGAAAGGACATGAATTAATTAAATAATTATGAATTATTTAATGAATAGTCGAATGTGGACCAAGGACATAATTAAATGTCACAATTATGCTAGGATGAAAGTGTTAAAAATGAAGCTTGCAGACCTAGGTCATTTTTAGGTTTCTACATTTTGCCCCTCTTTGTCATAATGTACCTTGTCGCATTGTGACAAAGAAAATAAGTCAAAAAATATGCCCCGATGCAAAATAAGATGAGGAAGAATGACGAAGATGGTTATGGTATGCCCCCTCGAGACAACAGACAGGTTCCAAGAACATGGGTGTGTTCTCAAAATTAATGAGAAAACTAGAATATGAAGAGACAAAGAAATGTTAGTGCAAAAGATATGGATGCTGATATGGATGCAATGCCTATATGAGATGGGCGAGAGAAGATGATAAGACAAAAGGAAATGCATGTTAGTTCCTAGACCAAATCCTTCAAAGCCTGACCATAGGACTTTAATAATTATTGCTCTTAATCATTATTGGGCTGTAAAAATGACACAAATGGACAACAAACACAATGGTATGACATATACCAAGGTGTGCAAGGTCATCCACTTGAAAAACAGACAGTCACAGACAATGAATGTCCTAACTCATACTAAGGGTCATGTTGCCCTAGTCTTTTTGTCGAGACAATCCACAGACAACAGTCAAAGAAAATAAAATAGGTCAGGATACGCCATCGCACCTCTAAATCCTTCATGGGACATCCTCGAGGTAGCTAGTAACATGGCCAAAAAGACAAGATAGTAAAAATATAAGACAAAATAGCCAAGATAGTAAAAAGATAAGACAAGATAGACCAGAAAGATTAACAACCATTTTATTTTGTTTGCTAATGTTTGTTTGCCAAAGATTGATTTCCTGTTGATTTGACAGTTTTGACAGTTTAAGAGTTTTGCCAATTTGACAGTGTTGATAGTTTGATGGGGCCTATTGTTAGGAAGGACACATCTTGAAAAAGGAAAAGGACATTTTGACGAGGTCCAAATCTGAGAAGGACACATCATGAAGAGGGCCAAAGAGTGACGAGATTGACAATGTTTTGATTAATATGTTTTGGCAAGTTGACTGATGTTGACTGTATGATTGATTGGACTGTGCTGTTTGATTTTGACCAATTTTGACATTGACGTTTCGAATGACTGTCTTGTGTCTGAGTTTGACTATGTCTGACATATTTGACCGATGTGACGATTGTGACAAATGCCATGATTTTATTTAGACCAACCTAAAAGGACTAACCTAATGTCTCGGGGACTCATCGACTGATGGCCTTGCCTATGTAGCAAATGCGCAAAGACAACGTAGTTCGACAATGACATGGACTGACTGACATGACTGAATTTGACTCCATTTTTAGGATTTTGACATTGATTTGGATGTTTTTGTGTTTTTCTTCAGGACGTTTTATGATTTTTAGGTCTTTCTTTAGGACATTTTATGATGTTTTTGGTCTTACTTTAGGACACTTTATGATGTTTTTGTCTTTTTTCAGGACATTTTATGATGTTTTTGTCTTTTTGTCATTTTATGATTTTTTTTTTTTGGATTTTGACATTTAAGAGGATCGTGACAAATGCATATGACTGATGCCTACACATGAGAATCCAAGGACAAACATGATTGTGCCTCTAGTCAAGCTGAATACCAATTGACATGTGATGACAACGTTGTTTGACGTGGGAAGGACACATTCCAAAACAACGTGAGGACGATGATGATAATGTGACGTAAGTATGGAGGTCTACAGCGAGGCTGGGAACGCAGTCAAATAAAATTTTGGATAATGTGCTTGTATGGGTTAGACTCGTTGCATTTGGAATGACTTGGTTAGGACTAGATGGGATGATGATTATCCTTAGATTGTTTGACAAGGGAAAGCCAAGATTGGTGACAGGCATGAAAGGATAGGGGGTGGCCTTGGTAAAAGATGAGAGACATGAGACTTATGGAATTGTCATATGACTTTCAAGGACTATGTTGTATAAAGACAATAAGACTATGATGGTCAATGACATGAAGTTTCGTGAATCGTGTATGACCGAAGGATAGACATGTCAAGAGTTTTCCCAAAGTATGATTTATGTGTGTCAGTTTTATGTCAAAACTGAGGTAAGTGGGAAAAATGTGTGGAAATGATAGGGCTTAGATGAACGTCAATGTCATGAGGAAGGCATGGGAAAATGAAACGACTTGCCCCTAAGTGTAAAAGTCCACATAGACGATTTATTTTACACATGACGCCTGTTTGCCAAGTTTTCATCATGGTACTTATCCAGGGTGCCTGTTTGCCAAGTTTTCACCATTGGATGAAAATTTTCTCTTTACTATTTTCTTGACTTTTTGATTTTTTTGGTGTCACCAAGACGCCTGTTTGCTAGGTTTTCATCAGGGTGACGATTTTTTGATTTTTGATTTTGATTTTTTTTTGTTTTTGATATTTTGGATGCCGGATTATTTCCAGTTACCAGGCTTTAAATCCACTGACGGTGCCATGATATGCCAATAATGACCTTGCTGAAGGAGTTGTCTTGTTAGGATCGTAGCACTTGTATACAACTAATTGATGTCATTGTGATCCTTTCTGATACTAGAGTTGGCCTTATCAAAATACGCACATCGCAATAGAGTGCCATGAGAGTCCTTGTGGTAAAGAGTTGCTACCATGATGTGACGGATTTGTGACGTGGGATTTTTGGACTTTAGGCGAGATGTAGGATTATGAAAATGATGGTAGATGTGGAAAGGTTGTTTGGACATTTGGATGAATGACTTTATTTTCCAAACTTGGGATGGTGGATGATGGATTTTGGAGGGATGGTGTTTGGAACCAATAGTTTTAGATGCCTTGTTTGATGACCATTTTGAAGGAGGTGGACATTTGTTGTATGTGGGAGTCCTCTTGTCTTGTGGCTCCACATTGTGATTGACTTTTGTATTTGACTTGGTGTCTTTGTTTGATCCATCTTTCTTTGGGATCCATTTTAATTTCATTTGTCCACTTGTCCTTTTGTTTGATTCAATGGCCTTTGACATTTGATTTTGATCTTTTGACTTGTAAGACTTTTGTTTTTGTTGGTCCCAAAGGGGAGGTTGATTCATGATAGAATGATGGTTTATGGTGTGGGTGGACGGGTGTTGGCAACAATCTTATGACAAGGATTTCTCATGGATTCTATTTTGACGTTTGTATCTGACAAGGTTGCCCCTAGTATCGAGGAGGTACCACCTGACATGGATTTGATTTGTTTGTCGAGAATAGCCGAGATATGATGTAATGAATTTTCCTGAAGTATTGGTTCTAGATTCCTTTGCTCGTGTATGCCAGTCCCCTTGATATTGCATGCTTTGAAATATTTTGTTTACTGATGGGGTATTTATTGTTTTGAAAGCAAGATGCTAACCCATCATGATGTCTATGAACACTTGTCATACTTGTCTGCAAGAAAGCTTGCTTTGACAAAGATAGATGACCCTAGTTGATAAAGTGTCTTAGCTTCATTGTCATGTTGGACATATTTCTAACTGATATCTTTGAGGTCGATGACATGACATGTCAGATTCAGTGATTCATTGGTGCTTCAAGGCAATGTCAAAGCCATCATTATGTTTAGTGTCATAGAGTCAATGATTTTAGCTATAACTTGATCATAAGCAAGCATGTCCCTAGTGGAAGATTCTTGTTATGGAGGAATATCGTCTATGTGTCCCATGGAGGCAAGTGTCTTATCGTGGGAAGTGTCAATAGTCGAGGCCTTGTATAAGGTCAGAAAGTGTTTGATCATGAATGGTGTAAAGGTCAAGGAGTGGATCATTTTGGACTTCTTGGTCAACAATAGGGTCTTGGTCAAAGATGGGGTTGTCGTAGATGATATAATCGGAAATGGAATTTTTGTTAAGGATAGGTGTGTTTTGGATGTCATGATTATTTTGAAGGACATCTTGAATGGACTTTGAGATAGGGTCATGGGATGGACTACCTTGTTCTTGACATGAGGGTGACATTATAAGGTCATGCTTTGGACTTTCATTTTGACATGTATCCTCAAGTTTATTAAATGGGATTTGACTTTGGACTATAATAGAATTTTCATGACTAGATGTGGCTTGTGAGGGGGTGACTTGAAAAGGATTAATGACCAAAGGACTAGGATAGGATGTGGAACTTGGACTGGACTAGTATATGAAGGACTAGGATAGGACATGGGGACTTGGACTGGACTAGCATGTGAGGGACAAGGATAGGACATGGAGTCTTGGACTGGATATGTCATGGAGTCTTGGACTGGATTAATTATTGAAGGACAAGGATATGACATGGAGACTTCGACTGGATTGGTGTAAGGTTGATTGAAATAGGACATGGAGACTTGGACCAGATTGGTATGGTATGATGTGGGGACTTGACATGAGTTGGTAGATGGTTGATAAGGGATGAAAACTTGGACGGGATTAATAGGTGAAGGACTAGCATATGATGTGGAGACATGGAATGGACTAGCGGACAATTGACTTCCCTTGTCAAAGTTAGGATAAGGCTGATTAATGGATGTTTGTTGTGGACTAATGTCATGGATGGCGTTAAGTGACTTTTGGTAGTGAGGGTAGACGGATGGAGGTGGAAAAGTATTTATGTCAAAGTCTTGTGGTAACTTATCCCCTTGGTCCAAAAGCATGGCTAGATACCTTTGAGGGTCGCGTAAGATTGAATTTTCTACAAAGGAGACTATATCAGGATTTTGCGTTGCAGCTTCTAAGTCTTCTGCATATACTCGTCCATTTTGGTCTCTTTGTATGAATGGTTCATAAGGGTTTCGTGATGAAGATGGAATGTTCATGGAAGATTGCATGTTCATGTTGTGAAATGGGTCAGAAAAAGTCCAATTTTGGTTTGTGTCATAAGTGTTTTTATCGATGTTGGGATTGAAATCTTGTCCAAAGTTTTCCATTTGTCGTTGCTGTCTTTGAAGCCTAGTCTCAACCGTAAAAGGGATTTGCTCAAATGAGGACGATGAGAATGAAAAGTAAATGCAAGGATGACACGAGCCTATGTTTTTTGGATTTTCAATAAGGATGAAAATGCAAGACTATGTTTCCTAAAATTTCGCCTAGGATGACTAGGTGATGATAGCGGTTGTCTAAGGAAATGATTGATGTAAGATGACAAGGTGATCAAAGCCAAAATTTTGACCAAGGACGAAGATGATGATGTTTGACTAAGGACTTAATGTTATAAATGCAAGGTCTAGGTTCAAAATGATGACTAAGATGAACAATGAAAAGTCTAAGTTCAAAATGAGGATTGAGATTGTTTTTTTGTTTTTTTTGTTTTGATGTTTTGCTGAAAAGTCTAAGTTGTCTAGGGTTGATTGTTTGTGTCCAGATTTGTGACTGTTGTGTATAATGTTTGAGTAATCCAGCAAGCACTTGACAAGCACACATAAGACAAGTACAATCCTAAAAGGCCAATAGGCCAAGGGTTTGTATACTTGGTATAGCCCACCGATATACCCCGGATTGGTGATAAACACCTTTCCTTCTCGAGAGCGGATAACTTAGAATTTTGGTGGCATTGACTCCCCTCCATGGCTCATTAACGTCATTCGAGAACACCAAATTTGAATTTTTGGGTAGTGACTTCCCAAGAACTGCTATCTCTACTCAAGGGGATCAGTAGTGAGTGTCTTTGGGTATGATACTATACCCTGCACTATACCAAGCAACAACCAAAGAACGGTTAGACACTAAAACAAGAGGTGTTTAATTCAGACATTCCGTTCATAGGGCATGATCCATGCGGCGAGTCTCCTTTTCGGATCCATCTTGTCGAAACCATACGCGTGATTCTTGGGCTTTCCCCAATAATCCACTTTTATATACTGGTTGGAAGTCCCTCGGTGTTAGGGTGCTACCGGTCTGAGTCATCCTGGGGTGAGTACTTTTTCCCACCAAAACAGGCCCAAGTTCTAGAGTTAGTAACCGTTTCTCTTGCACCCAGGATCGCTCGAAAGCGCAAGGGGAGAGGATACTCCGATATACCAAATCGTGAGGGTAATAACATATAAAAATGGTCCTGGTTTTCTGATCACCGAGTTTTCACAAGGTGAGAGCATACTCACCTACCATTTTGCAAACACACTCAGACAAAGTAGATACACAAGTTCGTTTTAATTGCACCAAAATGAAATATGTACTAATCTAAAAAAAAGATAGGCACATTGTTTTGATGTTAGTCTTCAACGTCGAACCTGCAAGACCACATGTTAGTAGTTTGATTTTTTTCCTTTGACCCACGAAAGGTAACCACCACACGCTGCAAACAAAGATTAGTAAAAAAAACTTCAAAAAAAAAAAAAAATTAATGACAACATCAAA
>VDFB02018296.1:6005542-6043655 GCA_007258455.2 Sequoia sempervirens | reverse complement strand
AAAAAGGGAACTCTGAAAAAAGGATATAAATGACCATATGGGTGTTCGGATAACTCTACCAGGGCTATGGACGGCCGACCGGAAGTAGAGCAATATCCATGAGATTGTAGCAACAACTCCGTTGGGGCTATGGACGCTTAACTGGCAGTGGGGCAATGTCCAGGTTACTTTTGGTGTTAGGCAATTTATGTAGCTCACTCAGTTGAAGTGATAACCCTGGTCACTATCCCTAGGAAAGAAATGAACTCACTTCACACACACTTTCGAGATGTCCTGTAAGCTGACCCAATTAAGGGTCTCGTTCTCCCGGATTCATCTTTGGAAGCTGCTCCCGGTCTGTGAAACCAGATATTTTGGGTCCTGAATGAATATTTATCCCTAGAACGCTCCAGAGCGTTCTCCAATGGAGTCACCATTTGTTGTGCCCCTAGCACACACGCCCCGTTTGAAACGGGGACCCTCTTTTCTTTCGCTTAGTTAAATCTTTTGGGGCTACCTCATTTTGCGTGCCCCTCTTTTTTTTGATGTTTTGCATGGTCGATGTTGCTCCAAAGTTCTATCATAAATTGGCCATGCCTCCGCTTTTGGTCTTTGCTGCCTTTTGGGGCCTCAGGGGTCCCTCTAGCATTTTGGCTCTCGAATGGCCCTGGGCCCCTTCGGGCCCGGGCATCCGGGGTTCTCTGTTCGAGCTTCCCCTTTGCAATCATCATCCTTTGCGGCGTTCACTGGGCATCCGCCCACCCCTTGAGGTCCGCCCTACCACCTGTCGCCTAAAACTTGCGCAAGTTTTTTGGGGCGGTGCCTGCCCCTTCGGGCCCCGGGCCCCAGAAGTCTGTTTCCAGAATTTTGTCCCAGTCTCGCCATCTGCGACGGCGAGCCTTCGGTGGCCTCTCGCTCCTCAGGCTCCGCTTGTGTTTTTTCCACTGATATTTGGTTTGTCCTTGCCCACCTACCATGGGACCATCCGGGCCCGGCCGTCCAGAGTTCTACCCCGGGTCTTCCGTGGCAGTTCCACCATCACTGACGGCAGATGTCTGACAGCTCCCCGCCCTCCAGGCCCCAAACTTCTCACTGCCGCCATCACTCGATCAACGCAAAAACCTTACGGCGGCTATCACCTCATGTCACCCCTACCGCCGAGCCCCGACATTACCTCTGCCGCTGCTGACCTAAATTCAAACTCACCAACTTTTGCGCATGGTCATACGAGTAATTAATGTAGGTATTAATGGTGGTTGGGGTATAAAATTCCAAACCCACCAAAGTCATTTTCATAATCAGGATTGGAACGAGTTGGAGAAAGAATCTTCTAGAGCCCACCGCGATCAATAGCATCACGATCATCACCATCAACTTCACTCCATCGATCCCTAGTAGATTTCATGTCTCCCCGCTCTCCGTATTTGAGGTAGGCAATCCACTCGCCCTCCCAACCATGTTTTTCATGATTTTCAAAAATTTAATCAAATGAACAAATAGTTAGGGTGGCATGAAATTGAAGAACATCAATTCGCGCACCAAACCCATGTGGCGAAAAACCTAGCAAACACCCAAGATGCCCTCCTTGCCAAATCGGGACCTCTCCCTACCGTGGCTGTTCTTCACGCAGGGAAAATGTCCCTCCCGAGCCTGAAACCTGCCTTCGCCGTTAGAATTCAATCTTCAAAACACCCGCCAAAGGAAATTCTCCTCGCTGGCCCCAGTTGGTTGGGTTCCCCCCTCGGACTTCTGTTGTGCTTTCGCCGAGCTCGAACTACCTAAATGCCTCGCCTCCCCAGCTCCCGGATCCCGACGTCTGCTCCGCCATTTAGGCTCAAAATCTGGTCCATGTCCTTCGTCAATCCCGAGCCTAGACCCTAGGAGTTCCATCTCCGGAGTTCCCTCGGGGGTCCGCCCTCTCCGAGCAGCGAATGTAGCCCGGTGCCCCGCCTTCCGGGCTCCACGGGTGCTTTTGCTTTTGAACCCTTGGCAGATTGAAATTGATCCATCGTTTTTGCCTCCAAGCCCCGGATGTCGGGCCTCTACTCCCCATTTTCTGCCATTCCTCGCGACGAGGTCTTTCGGTGAATGCTTCGCTACCTTACAGGCTCTGAACCTCGTGCGCCTCTCCGCCGTCGCCGTCTTCTTTCAAAACGGCTACTTTCGCATCCCCGGGCCCCAGCTATCAGACTTCTGTCTGTGGATGTCCGTGCTTCCCCTGCCGTCAGAGTTTTCGCCCCATCCTCCCGGACGCCGAGCCCCGAGCCTCCATTTGCCATCTGATTCTACCAAACTCCTTGCTACCGTGGGACCTTCTGGGCCCAGCCATCTGGAGTTTCATTCTTAGAACTCTGTGATGGTTCCGCCGTCCTCGACAATGGACCCCTGCTGGCTTCTCGCCCTCCGGGCCCTAGGTCGTTCTTTGCCGCCACCATTTAAATCAATGCGAAAACCTTGCAGCGGTCGTCACCTCACATCTTCCTGGCCTGCGGGCCCTGCCATGGCAAAAGCCACAAAGCTAAACGATAAGCTCGCGCCGGCTGTCCCTCGGCTCCCCAGACCCCAGCCCTTAGACTTCTGCCGCCAGATTTTTGCCAGTTGTCTACCGTTGCCAGCGGCTGTCTCCTGATAGCTTCTCAGCTTGAAACCTCTGGTGCCGCCTAAATCGATCCAAACAAACTCAAACCTAGAATTTGACTTCGACCCACGTCCCTAATTTTGCTCTTCTCCATCATGGACCTCCTAAACTTTAAAATTTGGCCAGGAAGGGTCTTCGAGAGCTTTCGGCTACGTTTTCCCTTTTAGGCAGCATTCCTGCCAGGGAAGTCCAGCCCTCTAGGCCCGGATTGTCCAAACGACCTGAAAAAAAGATCAATACCATCTAAAGATAAGATTTATGATATACTTGAATGATTATTTAGGTGTTATCTTTGGAATATGGACTAATATGAACGCCTTGATGTTTTATTGTGCTAACTTTTCCCTTGCTTGCAGAATATATGGAATCAGTTGTAGGAACTTCAGGGGCCTCCGCCGAAAAGGATAAGGGCAAGAAATCAGGAAGGACCCCTCGGGGAAAGGAAGATAAGGATCAAATGAAGTACCAGTTCCAGGGTGAACCACTCCACTCAAAGGTCTCAATGGACTGGAAGGAGATTTCAGATACAAACATTGGTCAGGTGGACATAGACGAATTCACTTAGAGGGTCAAGGTCAACCCTACAACAAAGAACGCTAGACTAATACGGCAGAGTGGAATCGCCAAGGCTGCGGTTTCCCTCCCTCTCTCGTGGCACCTGAACTAGTGATGGCTTGTCGAGAAGCCTATCAAACTGACACCAGGACGATTATGGATAAGGAGGGGAACATCCTCACTGACATGTCACCAGAAGGGATTACCAAAACATTTCACATTCTCATGTTCCCATAGATGGAGGTCCCCACGTTAGAACAATGCCAAGCGGCGTGGGATGCTAATCCGTCAGGGTGCAAGAAATCAATCAACCTCCTTTGGCTTAAGGAGAAACGGGGCAGCGCTGTGAAGGTTCCCCAAGAACTCTTCCGTAGCGATTTTCACGAGGACTATCACGACCTGGTGACCATGTTGAGCAGGGTCATGGGCCTCCCAACAGCTGCCTACTTCCAGGAATGGATGGCCTATTACATCGAGCAGATCCTGCGAGGGAATGAGGATGCTTCAACCAAGGTCTCATTCAACTGGGGAAGTATCATCAGCAACTGCTTCCATGAGCAGTTTTTCAATGTCAAGAAAAGTTCTAAGTTCTACATGACCTCCTACCTAGTGTACTCCCTAGCAGGTCAAAGATAATATAGCGGGTTATTTGTGGCACCCGATCAGGGGCATAAGCGAGGGCTCAAGCCGTTTGACAAGTACCCTGAACTCCAGTACCACAACTTCAAGAAGGAGTACTATCGGGTGAATGACGCCTTCATTGGCCATATCATCAAATTGATTACTGGAGACTTCCAGAGGAGGGTCTCCCATAGCGCCAGGGCACTCTTAAAAGAATATGCCTTCCTGTTTATCCAGTTCCCCAAGTTCACCTACATTCGGGCCTAGGGTTTCACGGAATGACCAAATAGATTGCCACGGTACCCAAATGATAGGATCATCCTCCTGGAGCTTTCTCGACAGCTCCAATACATCTAGGCGGTCTTCAGCAATAAGCACGTGGCGGGGATCCCCTACCCCATGACCCTCGGCTAGGGCCTGTACTGACTACAGACTTCCCAATGTCCTGGTAACTCTGAGAAGGAGCTCAAGGATTACAATTTTGACTGGTACATGGCCCGCCCGCAGATGGATCCACATGGCCATGTCAGGAAGGTGCTGGGGCCGGCCTATGCCCACCAATACCACATTGAAGATTTCTGGGCTGACTGTGAAGACGACAAAGAGGTCTGCATAAGGCACTATATGTGCATGATAGTACTATTCCTAAGAAGGGTACAACCGTTCCCAGTACCAGACCAGGTCGAAGAGGACGAGTCCACGATCATGCACCCAAGGTACCCTACAATTGCTAACCTACCAATACCGTCGATTGACTGGGATGAATAAGAGTTTGATGACCTAAATACCATCACCCACCCAATCATAACTCGTACTAAGGAGTGGGTTGATGGGAAAGTGGGGCACCTAAAGCGACAGGGAGTAGTCCTAACATATGAGGGGCTCAAGAGTAAGCTGAGTGCCACGGAGGACGTCGCTGCCACCACGTCAACTAGCGGGACCTCCAAGTCTTTTCTCGTCACTAGGTTCCAGAAGAGGAAAGGAACAGAGACAACACATTCTCCAGATCCCAAAGAGCAAGCAAAGAAAGAGACGTGAGGTTCATCTCCCACAAGACTCAGGCAGATAGTGATTACAACAGAGTTGCAGCCTCCCTTGCTTCTCCCTACCCCTCCTAGTGCATAGCCCGTCTCCCTAACCACGGTCACCTCATCTCCGTCGACAGTGGACATTTCTGTCCATCTTGCCCCTTCGCCCCTAGCTGGGTTAGTAGTCATCATTAATTCCTCTTTTGGCGTGACCACTCCTCCTTCCTCTGCTAACATGTCTCTAATTACTTCCATCCCTCTGGCAACAATAACATCGCCTATTCCCACTGCACTATGCCCGAGGCCCTTATGAGACATATGCAAAACCTCCCCCCTAAGCTTTCTCAAATCTTAATGAATCCAACTCTCCAAGCGGCTCGATCCCTGAGCACAATAAAGAAGGAGAAGAAGCCCAAGGTCCGATCCAGAATAACAATGGACACTTCCAGCTCCCGAGCGGCACAGATTACGACACCTACTACTGGGCAGGAAGGGGTGAGCTATAATATCTCTACCATGGACTTGGGGACAACAACCAGAGAGCAAAAGGTCGAGCACCTTGAGGAGTCGGTGGCCACGGTGGTGCACCTGATAAAGTAGGACAAGGTCTCCAAGGATGAGCTCAAGGCATAGGTTGCAGCGTTAACAAATTATATCCAACAATGGTCCTCAGTGGATGACCTACCCACCACCTCTGCAGTCGCACTGTAGTTGCTCTCCAAAGAATAGATTGACAAAATAGAAAGGAGGAAGAACTTGGAGAAAACCACTGAGGATTGGTTCCGACAGGTTTTATACATCGGAGACATGGGAATCAGCAGGGTTGTGCAGACAGCCAACAAGTTCTTGGACCTGATCCAATCCCTGGAGAGCACGAAGAGGCTTTGCACCAATTTTCCCGCCATCTATGACTCCACCTTCCCAAGAACTAAAGCCATCCTTCAAATGCCTGAGGACACGTGGGAGGAGAAGCTAGAACTGAAGAAAGAAGATCATTGGCTGGTGGATGTGTGGTGCAGAGACCTCGACAACCGGAAAGAGAGGTTGGAGCAGATCCTGAACAGAGTGGATCCAGATATCGAGTGGATTAAGGAAATCCGGGTGGAATGTGCTGAGTACCTTAAGCTGATGACGGGCTATGATATGCCCATAGTATAAATGGATCCAGAAAAGATCAAGTCATACTTCCAAGGGAAGATGAAGAATGGGACAGCTGGAGAAATCACAATAGAGTTCTTGAGTTTTGCTTCCCGCGCCTTCGACCGATCAGAGTTGTTCAGGGACCAAGGCTCGAAATATGACAAAGACTGGAAAAGGCTGGTAGAGAATGCTAAGGAATGGAGTTACCAGGCATTGCGGTGTGAAATCCTCGAGATAGACAAGCTCTAGGCCGTCATCATCAAGTACATTGAGCACGCAGCTTCTGAGGAGCAAGAGGACAGCCCAGCCAAAGAAGACCTTCCTGAGGAGTAGCTATAGCAAAAAAAACAACAATTAGCTATAGGATGAAAAGGCTATAGTGTCATCCACAAGATGACGAAATAGGGAAGGGACAAAAATGTATTTTAAATTGGAAATCTATTTGGGGTAGGTGAAACCCTATTTTGTAATGAAACTTGGCCATTCATTTAACTTTTGGAAAGCTATAAATAGAGCACTCCCCTCATTTGCAAAAGTGAGAGTTGAGTTGTTGTAAAGGAATGCTACAAAAATTTATAAGAAATATCATTGACTTGGTGTATTTTCTTGGTTTCTCCCATGTGGCTTGATTTATTCTCCAATTTCACATGTTTAGCTTAGATCTTATGGCTGTTTAGTTAGCTGTTTACTTTATTTGGATAGATCTTAGAAATGCTATTGGGTGATTGTGAAAATTCCCGCCTTGTTGATGATCCCTTAGTCCATACTTTTTGCTGTTTGCTGAAGGTAGATAGCTGTACAAAGTTAGCCTAGACTTGATTGTAAAGCTGCCCTAAATCTTTATCTTTGATTCATGCATGCATGTGGTGGATGAAGGGTGAAATATCTGCATCCCTTAGAAGATAGCACAATTTCCATGATACTGTGAAATCCCTGGTTAAGTGGGATATTGTTTTGAGTAATTGTCCATTGCAGGAACTCCATTGTCACTATTCATAGCAAGCTTCAGACTTAGGAACTTTTCATCTCCTTCGCTCTTTTCCCCCTTTTTTAATAATTGAACAATACCAAGGTTCATTGCACATTGTAAAGCCAAATCTAACAACTAGATGGAGTTCAAGATTGTTGTTTGAACATACAGCTGATGCATATCAACTTCCCATCCTAAGGACTCATTTTCAAGACCCAACTTCATACTTTATGTCCACACTTTTTATTTTCTGTAAGACCACCTTGTGATTCCAGCAAATCACATCAAACTACTGAGGTATTTAAGCACTGTCATGACCTGACATCCGAGAGACCTTGGGATAGTGTTCTGCGATTCAATTGTGGGAGATTGTCTTTCAAGAGAGGTAGTGCACCTACGCACTGCTTGTGTTGAGAAGTGTGTAAAAACACTATCAACATGTCTCACCTCTCTCCTGGTAATAATTTGTTGCGTAAAAGAGTTTGTAAATTCCACAACCCCCTAGGGTACTCACCCCATGGCCTCAGAGAAAGAAGAAAGAAATTGCATCTACTAGTAGAACAGGGCAAGGGTCATCTACTCATGTAGCACCTGGTCCTATAGCTTTCGCACCTAAATCCTCTACTAGGGTACAAACTAGGTCTGCCACTAGGAGAGAGTAAGGAAAAATAAAGGCAGAAGGGTCCCTAGAATCTGACCCTCGTTCTCAAAAAAGGCAATGCTCCTCTTCTACAGCACCTTCCCCTGCAGCCGTTTCTCATACAACAATACTTGTTGCTATTACCAGTTCACCGTCATCATCTAGTAGAGCATAGCCCTTTGAACAAACAAGAAAGAGGAAAGATACAAGAACACCTCCTGCAGCCACATCTGTGCCAAGAAGGGTTTCCACAAGGAAACAATCTAAGACCTCCCCTGCTTCACCACAACTAGAGGTGATTGTAATTTCAGAAGGGTCTATTAAATCTAAATTTAATGTTTCTCAGAATATTTCCAAGAATGCTGCTTAGAGTTTGTTCGTTCCTGAAGAGGAACAAGTTGAGACGAAAGAAACAGGGCACAATGAGCAAGGGTTACCAAATCTTGATAATTTGGCTACTACTGCTATGCAATTTTTGAAGGAAGAACAGACTTCTCCACCGCAACAACAAGAAGAATTTATCTTGCAGCAAGAGCAAGAACATACTGAACAATTGAATGTACCTAGTGAAGTTGTATTTCACCCTGCAATTTGTAAAGCCATTGTTGTATATAAGAGGACGTTTTTAATTGAGTTTCTGGAATATGTTAAAGCTAATTAGGAAATAGTTACATTGCAAACCCTTACTTTCTGACACATAGCCCATACTAACATGCAACAAAATCTATGGGAAGTAGAAAAGAAGAAATTGAAAAAAAAATTTGAAAGTCAGAAACAGGAAATTGCTGAGTTGAAAGCAAAACTGGATGAAATGTTAAAAGTAACTGGTTAGATTATGGAATGTAGACCACCACCCAGAGTTTATGCTATGTGCCTTAAAAAATAGTTTTTATGGTTTCAATTGATGAGAATTTCTAGAAACCAAGATACTATAATTCATACTACCAAAGAGTTTTATGAAGCATACCAGGCAGCCCCTAACTGGTTAAGGAATTCTCTATGTGAATTCTATTTGCATGGCTTTTTAATTCCATTTGAAATAGAATGGAATCCTCTTCTATACATTGGTGATATTCATTTGAGAGAATTTATGTCATGAGAAAAAAATGAGGAAAATTATGGCAGGCAGTGGGAAACATATGAGGAAGCTGAGAAAACTGAGCCTGTTCCGTTACGCTCTTAAAGTGCAAACCCCCATGCAATGTTGAAAGATTGGTTTGCTCTGACATATGGTATTAATAATTTTTCAGCCAGAGAGAAAATATTTGATATCAGAAAAAAAGTATATGATGAATTCTAGGTACAACCATATTCATTTTGGAGACTGGCATACACCAGAAGTAAGAAAAGATGGGAGAGATTAACTGTTGGGTTAAGAAATTTAGAACCACATGGTCCCCTAAATTTCATAGCAGCTCTCAAATGAACCAGCAAATATATTCAATTGAAACTTCAAACAAGATTTAAACTGTGGCTGCCACTGACATTTAGACCCCCTGTGCTAATGTGGCCCCTCTATCCTCACCAAGCTACAATGAATTAGAAGACCGAAGGTATGAAAGGTGTCAGGATTTCAGAGTATTTTATTACAAGTTTGGAAATCCATTCCAGAGTCATACAGCCACCACTGACTTTAGAGAAACCACCAGGAAAGTTAATGCTGGAGGACCAGCATTGGGCTAAGTAGGGGGTAGTGATGAGCTTAAAATGTGCTCATAATTTGGATGTTATGATAAACTTTTAAATGCCTTTACTTTTGTTATTTCATGGCTATTTAAACTTTGTTAAAACCTTTTATTGGGATATCTTATAGCAAGATACTTTTATATTCCTGCAGCTCATTGTGTTGACTTGATTGCATTTATTGCCCCGTTGACTCCCTAAAATGATTGGTATATCGTATATAGTTTTTGAATGATGAAGTAGATTTAAAATGTGTGATTAATGAATAGATATCATGTATGTTCCATACGCCTTTTCTTTCACATCTGTTACCTTTTTTTTTGCCGGTTGTTGAAGAATGATCGAGTCAAGCGCAGCCAATCTCGGCCTTGCAGTAAAGTCCATTTCCTGCACGACTTCGAGGAAGCTCCGACGAAGACACTTTGACCGAAACCATGGGAAAGAATTTTAATGACAGTCAATCTGGAAAGAGTGTAGCGCTAGATTCTCTCTGGATTGGGTTGAACACATAAATTTATTATGAAGTTTGTTCCTTGATTCGAGGATATACTTTACTTCCACGTCTTTCTTTGATAGGGTTAGTTAGTTAGTTGCTCTCTTGTTTTTAAATAAAGTTCTCCTCCTGCGCGAGCGAGAAGAAGAGGGAGAAAAAAGATAGATGATAGTTAGAGTAAGATAGAAACATAGTAGTAGATATCATGTAAGAATCAATATGATAATGAAAGACAGAATCTGTTTGACTAGAGACAGAGTTTGTTGTTAGTCTCCATATCAACAAAACAATGTATATCATTCTGTTTTCATGAATAAAGATCAATGAAGTTCTGAGTTTAGCATCTGCATAATCAGTAGATGCTTGCTAAGGGGGCCCACTTAGTAAGTATCTATAGCTAGTCAATTAGTTGTTCT
This sequence comes from Sequoia sempervirens, assembly GCA_007258455.2. Taxonomy (NCBI): domain Eukaryota; kingdom Viridiplantae; phylum Streptophyta; class Pinopsida; order Cupressales; family Cupressaceae; genus Sequoia; species Sequoia sempervirens. The sequence goes on along the minus strand of VDFB02018296.1, from coordinate 6,033,492 downwards.
TTTCTGTTGATCTTCAGTTAGCTTTCATCTTTGAAGTTTTCATACAAACTCAGTCTTATAGTGCTCCTGCAGCATAGAGAGTCCATCCCTGTGACTGTTCTTGCAACATAAGGCCAGCTCATAGTTCATGTTTCAGTCGTAGTTTTGGTTTCTATTATAGTTGAGTTAAAGAATTTTGCATTACTATCCCATGGTGTAGATAGAATTACTTTCCAGTATGTATTTCTGCTAAGATTTGACTGAAACTAGTTCCTAGTGCATATATTTTGCTGCACCATTTAAAGTATACATCCCCTGGTTTGACAAGTAAATGAACGTCCACAGAGAGATATTAGTCACCTGTCAAAATATCCAATTCCCAGGAAAGGTTTTACTATGATTTTAATATCCTTTTGTGGGCGTGACCAAATTGTATGTTGAATCCTTGATCAATTGTGTATTGAAAACCTAGTAGATTGTCTATACATATTGTGTTATGCATTAATTGTTTTGTGAAAACTATGTGTGACCCTTATGCAAATTTTCATGTCTTGCATGAGACCCTTATACTAGTATGTGATTAGTCTTGCTAGAAGTGTATCCTTGATCTTCTCTCTCCGTCACCCAGGTTTCCCTAGAATGGAATATACATATTTTGATGTAAAATATTAAGATGATTTTATGTAAAATTTGTATTTTAAAATATTGTATAGATCTTAGGTATAGATATCTCTTATAAATTATAACATGATGAATAACCACATATTTATTTTAAAATTTTAAACAAAATTAAATAGCAAAATTTATCTATTGGCATTAAAATAATTGAAGAATTGAACTTTAATATATCAAATTTTCTATCTTAACAAAATTATTTTTCGTAGAAAAATAATGGCATTATCTCATTGAACAACAAAATGTCTTACCTTTCTACTTCAAAGGAGTTATAGTAAGCGTGGATGATAAATGTTCGGTTTGTTGTGTTTAATCTGATAAAAACAAATTTTTTATAGGGACTGGACACGGGATAGGCATTACCATAAGAGAGGGAAAATACTAATTCTCATTATTAGATTCACTATGAGAGGTTTGAGTTGGAAATTATCAAATGTATCAAATTATTGTACAACAAACTTAGTCCCATCATTGATAGATTCATTATAATAGGTTTGAGTTGGAAATTTTTAAACATATCAATTAGTCAGTGTGAGAAAAGTGCGGTGACCATTCTTTGAAATTTCTATGCTAAAGTCACCTAGATCCATCTGTGTGAGAAAAGTTTTGTGACCTGTTGATGTGTTTTTATGCACTTTTCAACACAGGCAGTGCGTAGGTGCACTACCTCTCTTGAAAGACAATCTTCCACAATCGGATTGTAGAACACTATCCCAAGGTCTCTCGGATGTCAGGTCTTGACAGTGCTTCGAATATCTCAGTTGTTTAATGTGATTTGCTGGAATCAGAAGGCAGACTTATGGATGAGTTACAAAGTATGGAAGTTAGGTTTGCAAATGCAGTTTCAAAATGCTGAAAGTGAATGAACAGTGGCTGTCCACTCAAAACAACAAGTTGAAACTCATCAAGTTCATCTGATTTAGCTTCATGGTGATGCTTTGGGTCCTACTCTAACCAAGGATTAAAAGAAACAGCAAAAAGAGAAGGGTTAAGAAAGCTATTCTAATCCTACGCTACGAATGAATAGTAACAATGTGGCTACTAAAGTAGACAGACTTCCTAAACTGGGTTTTGCTTGGCCAAGAAAAACCTACAGTTGCACAAAACCAGTGCAATCTTCTAAGGACTGTAGATTTTCAAATTGCACATGCACATCATACACATGTAATTGAACTAAGTTGCAGCAATGAAGTAATGAGCTCAGACTAGCTTTGCAAAGTGACTCATCATCAATGAACCACAAAAACCATGAGTTGGAAATCTATCAAATACTAAAATAGCAAACACCATCACCACTCCCATTCAAGAAACTAACACTAAAACTAACATGGAAGGTGAACCATGCATACATAAAGAAAAAACTCAAAAGGAACACCCATAAATCATGTAATGTTGCTTTCTATTGTTGCAGAATGTCTTTACATCAATTATCCAACCCTTACAAATGAGGGGCAAGCCCCTATTTATAGTTTTCCAAAGCCCAAATGAATGGATAGGATTCAATTACAATGAGTGGATCGGATTCAATTACATTAGGGTTTCAACTACCCCACAATATTCAACAATTAAAAAATACATTCCTTATCTTTTTCTTGTTTTTTCATCTAGTGATAGTCACTAGCAATTTTGTCATTTAGCTGATTGCCCTTTTCATTGTAGCAGAAACTACCTAAAAGTTGTCTTTTACTTAATGTGCTTGTCGTGTTCTTCCTTTGATCAAACGAGTCCATCGACGATTCGCATCAATGGATTGGTGGCCCCTAATTCGGGCAAAAAGCTCCTTAGAAATTATCATCATCTGGAAAAAGGTAGGACAACTCCCTCAATGGGCCTCTTCAATAGACCTACAGAAGGTTTCTTGACTCCTACAAACACGAAGTGTCGTAAATGCATTTATACATGAGTTAAGGAAAATGTCAGTCAAACCTACAAATTCGCTGTTAGATCTATCCATGCATGATCAAAATATCTTGATATTCATATTTGGAGCTCATTTGGACCATAAACATTAATGCATGCTTCAACGATGTGAGTGCTAGAGGGCGGAAAGACGGCAGAAGAAAGCCAAAATGCAGACAGTGGACGGAAGCCAAAATAGTCGTGAAGAAGGCAAACTCCCAGATGTTCAAAACAGCCGGGAAGGAGGCAGGCTCCTGGATGTTCAAAACAGTCGGGAAGGAGGTAGGCTCCCGGATGTTCAAAATAGCTGGGAAGAAGGTGAGCTCGCAGATGTTCAAAATAGCCAGGAAGGAGGTAGGCTCCCAGATGTTGAAAACAGCCGAGAAGAAGGTGAGCTCTTGGATGTTTAAAACAGCCGAGAAGAAGGCAAGCTCCCGGATGTTCAAAACAGCCAAGGAGGGAGGGACTCCAAGAAATAGTCATGGAGTGCCCAGGTTCCAGAGGGCGGGAAAGAGATAGCCGCCGGAAGTTGAAAAACGGTGACGGATAGGTGGAACCCCAGAAATAGCCATGGAGGGGCTGGGCTCCAGAGGCCGGGAAGGAGGCAGCCATCAGAAGTTCCAAAACGGTGACGGAGAGGCAGAAACCCAGAAATGGCCACGGAGGGGCCGGGCTCTGGAGGCCAAGAAGGAGGCAGCCACCGAATGTTCCAAAATGGCGACGGAGAGGTGGAACCCTGAAAACGGCCATAGAGGGGCCGGACTCTGGAGGCGAGGAAGGAGGCAGCCGCTGAAAGTTCCAAAATAGCAAAAGGGGGATGAAGCTCCGAAACCATTGAAACTTAACCAAACTTTGGCAAAACCTTGGCAATTCATTTAAACACATCAAACACATCCCAGATCCAAAAAAGAGTGACCCCAAAGTCAAAAATGAGGAAACGGGAGTGACGGGGGTCCATGGATGTTTCCAAACAGCCAAGGAGGAAGGGAATTCTGGAGGGAAAGTTCTAAAACCATCAGAACTTAACCAAACTTTGACAAAACCTTGGCAGTTGATTTACGCACTTCAAACACATCCCAGATACAAAAAAGGGTGACCCCAAAGTCAAAAATGGGGAAACGGGAGTGACGGGGGTCCACAGATGTTTCCAAACATCCAAGGAAGAAGGGAATTCCAGAGGAAAAGTTCTCAAACTATCGAAACTCAACCAAACGTTGACAAAATCTTCACAGTTCATTTACATACTTCAAACACATCTCTGATCCAAAAAAGGGTGACCCCAAAGTCAAAAATGAGGAAACAGGAGCAACGGGGGTCCATGGATGTTTCCAAACAACCAAGGAGGAAGGGAATTCGAGAGGGAAAGTTCTGAAACCATTGAAACTTAACCAAACTTTGACGAAACCTTGGCGGTTCATTGAAACACCCCAAACACATCCCAAATCCAAAAAATGCTGACCCCAAAGTCAAAAATGCGGAAACTAGACCGATAGGGTTCCACGAATGTTTCTAAAATAGCCCAAGCAAGACAAAAGGCAGAAAGGGGATGGGGGACTTTATTTCTTCGCAGATTTGAATACCCCAAGTAGGTGAATTTGGGTAGGGGAATTTGATCATTTGATGGCACATGACCAATTTGGTCTTCTTGGAAATAGGGCATGCAAAACAAGACAGGAGCAAAGCAGCCTATCTGGAGCAAAAAAAAAGGGGGGGTCCTTGCCTACGGTGGGGCGTGTGTGCAAAACATGCACAACAAATGGCGACTTGCTGAGGAAATGCTCTAGAGTATTTTGATGATAAATTGGAATCACAAACCCAGAATCTCTGGTTCTGACCTTCTCGCTAGGGCAAACAAACTAGACACCCAATCCAAAGGATCAAAACCACTAGCCAACCCAACCTTTAGTATGCTAAAAATCCAAGTGTGTGCAATTGCATTAATTCCCATCCTTCGGTTGCTGGAGGAACCCAAGCTCCATCAAGTTAAGCTACGTAGTTTATTCTAACTCCAAAAGCATATGAGACATTGCCTCGTTGCCAGTCAGGCGTCCATAGCCCTGATGAGGTTATCACTGTGATTCTCCTTAACATTGCTCTACTGCTAGTCGGGCATCCATAGCCCCGGTAGAGTTGCTCAGATACCCCTGAAAAGTTGAATTTTCCTTTCTTTTAATTTTTAATTTTTTCTTTATTTCTTTCTTTTCTCTTTTCAGCTCTTTTATTTCAACTCGCAAGCATTGAAGCTCACGCTCAGGGCTGAAAATCACAGTGGCGCTGAAGTAGAATTTTAGATTTTTCACTTAACTAGACTTCACAAAAGGCCCTATAGTGATCGTCAAATTCTTAAGATGTGTAAGAGTTGTAAGATTTTAGAATAGGTCAGAGTCAAACTAAACCAACAATTTATCCTCTTTGAATCAAACACATAGATCACTTGACACTAACAGAAGATCCTCACCATCCACTCTAAAAACTTGATTAGAATTTGACAAAGAAATACGTAGAACAACCCCAGGTGATAAGTATGGTTGTTGTGTGCACAGATGTGCCCAACTAAAAGCAGACAGGCCTTGAGCAAAGCAGCAACAAAGAAAAATAAAACAAAAAGCAAATGAAGCAAGCAAACTACACAAACCAACTAACCTAAGGAAAGTAGGAAAGTGAAGTATTTACAGGAAGCTTATACTACTCAAAAATGAGCTATATACAAAGATATTTACAATGAACTATGTTCATGAAGGGCAATCCAACATTAACATTCATTGGATTTCATAATACATGCATAAGAAAACAAGTGATTTTTATCATTCTTAACCATGCAAACTTGTCTTTATATTCTGAAAAAGGAAATTCAATGTTGCAGCACTCAAGTTCAATCATGTCATCATGAAAAATTAGCAATTGAGGAGGCTCGCCAAACCCATGGTTAATCCATAAACATGTTTGTTTTCCCTCATTCCCATAATCAAAATAATAAGTGCAATTATGAGAAATAATAGGGGCAAGGAAGGATAAAACCTGGATGTCATCACACGGAGGTTGCAGCGTTGAACAGTCGAGAGCAAGCATAACATCCTTGATTGTTGCATTGGCAGCCTCGGGCAGGCGCGGTGGAGGGTGCAGCACTTCAAACATTGAGCTTTCATAAGGCTAGGAGGATGGGGCAGTAAACAACTCTTCCAAGCTATGAGCAAGATCCATAGTCCCAATTAGTTGTTCTTCGAGGAAGTACACCTCATCTACATGGGTTTTCGTTGCCAAAACCTCTTCTTGATTGTTGTCTTCAAGAGGCAGCATGTTGTCCCATCTCCTTTCCCAGGTGTTAGCCTTATTTTCATGATGTTCAGTGTCATGGGATGATTGCATACACAAATCTATCCCATTGCATCTCTCTGGTTGTGAAGGAAAATCTGCAAGGATTGAGGCAGAAGGACCCTCAGTTGCAGCCCGCAGTTGACCAAGCTCGTCATATTTGTTGGCAGCCATCGAAACACCTCCACCTTTATCTTCTTCCTTTTGTTGTTCATGTATCTCTTCATGGCGCCCACTTGTTTCCTCTTGGTCACTATCACTGTAAATGGAGAAGGAGCTCCTCTCCCAATCTGGAAACTCTAGTGCATCATTGTTCAAGGGCTCAAGGAGTATGTATTCATCGCTACCATCTTCTAAGATGTGCTCTTCCTCGGTATGAGCATACCTCCATAGTGCAACTCCCAATGGAAAGAAGTCATCAATTGATGGAATCTCATCAAGGGGACCAGAGTCTATTGCACAATTTCCCTGTGAAGACTTGCCAAAAAGTCCATTGTCCATGGTACACAACTGTTCTTCAAGAGGAAGAACTTCTTGGTGACTGGTGGACAGCATTCCCGCTTGATCTACTTCATCGCTCGGTAGTCCGAGACTGTATTGCTATCCTTCTATTGCTGCCTCAACATCCTCTTGAGATTCACCTTCAGCTGATCCATCACTTGGTTCAGGCTCTTGGTCTTCTTCTTCAATATGGGCAGCAAGTAGAGGAGGTCGGGCACTTGGCTGCCTTGCTTGTTCTTTGACCTATTTGATGGCTTCTTGGCACAGTCCGCATGCAAATTCAGAGTGTGATGAATCATGAAGTCTACACCAATTTGGCAATAGTAGAACTTCCAAATCCACTTGGTATTTTAGCTCTGACCAATCCTTTGCTAATCTGGAGATGAGCTGGTCATATCTATCCATGATCAGGTCCTCATCACTTGAAAAAGAAGCATGATGGTAGACATCCGTAGTGAGTGGTTGCTCCCACTCCTCCAAATTTGCATTTTTGGATTCTCGATCGCTGCCATTGTAGATGGAGAGGTCTTCCAACCTAATTTTGTTTATGCTTTAACCATCTCCTTCTGCTGCCCCAAGGCTTTCACCCTCTTCTTGATTTTCAGCATTTTCATTTGCTACCCCAGCATACACTGTTGCAAACTCTTTTGTTTCATCTCTGACCACCAATCCCTCTTCTTGAGTGGAGGACCAATCTTCTTCAATGGAGGGAAAGTCTACTAAACTGGTTATAATCAGATTTTCATCAATGCACCTTGCTGTCCCAAGAATTTTAGCTCCTCCCTCTTGGTTTTCATTTTCCATGTCTGTTGTCACAACACCAACTTGTGTCAAATTTCTTGGTTCATCTTTATTTTTCTATCCTCTAGATGTTGACAACTTTTCTGCGTCATTGGATAACCTCTCTTCATTGAGAGTTGGCTACTCCAACTTGTTCGAATAACCCCTAGCTTGAGCGAAGATTTTTGTGCGTGACGAGCAAGTGAATTCGGAGTGGGGTGCATTGTGAAATCTTCACCAATAAGACATTAATATTTTCTCCAATCTTGGTCCATCCTTGCTGTTCAAATTTTCCTGGATCAACTCCTTGAATGCCTTGGCTACCATGGTTGTCAATTCTTCCTCCGGGTCTGTGGGGGCCAAGGGCTGGAATATTTCCCAAAAGGGAATTTCTCCTTGCAAGACCTTCTCAATTCTGTCTAAGAAAGTTAGACACCCTAATTCACTATGCCTGCAAGTGCAATGGATCTGACATCTATCTGCCAATGTGAATTGCTCCAATGGCTTCTTCAGTCTCTTGTTCAAATTTGCATGTAGCTGAGTGATGTTGATTTGCAAATGTTGCTCCATTTTGACTTAGCTCTTGTTTGTCTTCAAAATTTTCTAATTTTTGAATTAAAGAGATCTCTTATCTCAGATTTCTTCCTGAATGTTCCTTTCTCAACTTCTAACTTTTAGCTTCGTAGCCTCAACATGTCAAGCCCTCCTTCTAGCACCAATTTTGTTGATGGCGTTAGGAGGAGGAGGGCATAAAATGAATCACTTCCAACCTTCAGCTTTGCATTCCCAACATGTCAGGCCTCCTTCCAGTGCCAGTTTTGTTGATGTTTTTTTATGCACTTTTCAACACAGGCAGTGCATAGGTGCACTACCTCTCTTGAAAGACAATCTTCCACAATCGGATTGCAGAACACTATCCCAAGGTCTCTTGAATGTTAGGTCTTGACAATGCTTGGAATATCTCAGTTGTTTGATGTGATTTGCTGGAATCACAAGGCGGACTTACAGATGAGTTACAAAGCATGGAAGTTAGGTTTGCAAATGCAGTTTCAAAATGCTAAAAGTGAATGAACAGTGGCTGTCCACTCAAAACAGCAAGTTGAAACTCATCAAGTTCATCTGATTTAGCTTCATGGTGATGCTTTGGGTCCTATTCTAACCAAGGATTAAAAGAAACAACAAAATGAGAAGGGTTAAGAAAGCTATTCTAATCCTAAGCTACGAATGAACAATAACAATGGTGGCTACTAAAGTAGATAGACTTCTTAACCTGGGTTTTGCTTGGCAAAGAAAAACCTATAGTTGCACAAAACTAGTGCAATCTTCTAAGGACTGTAGATTTTCAAATTGCACATTCACATCATGCACATGTAATTGAACTAAGTTGCAGCAATGAAGTAATAAGCTCATACTAGCTTTGCAAAGTGACTCATCATCAATGAACCACAAAAAGTCTGAGCTGAAAATCCATCAAATACTAAAACAACAAACACCATCACCACTCCCATTCAAGAAATTAATACTAAAACTAACATGCAAGGTGAACCATGCATACATAAAGAGCAAACTCAAAAGGAACACCCATAAATCATGCAATGTTGCTTTGTATTGCTGCAGAATGTCTTTACATCAATTCTCCAACCCTTACAAATTAGGGGCAAGCCCCTATTTATAGTTTTTGAAAGCCCAAATGAATGGCTAGGATTCAATTACAATGAGTGGATCAGATTCAATTACATTAGGGTTTCACCTACCCCACAATATTCAACAATTAAAAAAAACATTCCTTATCTTTTCCCTATTTTGTTATCTAGTGACAGTCACTATAGCAATTTTGTCATTTAGTTGTTTGCCCTTTTCACTGTAGCAGAAACTGCCTAAAAGTTGTCTTTTGCTTGATGTGCTTGCAGTGTTCTTCCTTTGATCAAACAAGTCCGTCGATGATTGGCATCAATGGATTGGTGGCCCTTGATTTGGGCAGAAAGCTCCTTAGAAATCATCATCATTTGGAAAAAGGTAGGACAACTCCCTCAATGGGCCTCTTCAATAGACCTACGGGAGGCTTCTTGACTCCTACAAACATGAAGTGTCGTAAGTGCATTTATACATGAGTTAAGGAAAATGTCTGTCAAACCTACAAATTCCCTGTTAGATCTATCCATGCATCATAAAAATATCATGATATTCATATTTGGAGCTCATTTGGACCGTGAACATTAATGCATGCTTCAAGGGTGCGAGCGCCAGAGGGCAGAAAGACGAGGGAAGAAAGCCAGAAGGTAGACAACGGATGAAAGCCAAAATAGCTGGGAAGAAGGCGGGCTCCCAGATGTTCAAAAAGCCGGGAAGGAGGTGGGCTCCCGGATGTTCAAAAAAGGGAAGGAGGCAGGCTCCCGAATGTTCAAAATAGCTGGAAGAAGGCGAGCTCCCAGATGTTCAAAATAGCTGGGAAGGAGGTAGGCTCCCGGATGTTCAAAACAGCCGGGAGGAAGGGAAGCTCTCGGATGTTCAAAATAGCTGGGTAGAAGGCGAGCTCCCAGATGTTCAAAACAGCCAAGGAGGGACGGACTCCAAGAAACGGCCACGAAGGGCCCGGGTTCCGGAGGGTGGGAAGGAGAGAGCCGCCAGAAGTTCAAAAATGGTGACGGAGAGGTGGAACCCCGGAAACGGCCATGGAGGGGCCGGGCTCCGAAGACCAGGAAGGAGGCAGCTGTTGGAAGTTCCAAAATGGCGATGGAGAGGTAGAAACCCAGAAACGGCCACGGAGAGGCTGGGCTCCGGAGGCCAAGAAGGAGGAAGCTGTCAGATGTTCCAAAATAGCAATGGAGAGGCGGAACCCCAGAAACGGCCACAGAGGGGCCGAGCTCCAAAGGCGGGGAAGGAGGCAGCCGCCGGAAGTTCCAAAACAACAAAAGGGGGATGAAGCTCCAAAACCATCGAAACTTAACCAAACTTTGATGAAACCCTGGCAGTTCATTTAAACACATCAAACACATCCCAGATCCAAAAAAGAGTGACCCCAAAGTCATAAATGAGGAAACGGGGGTGACGGGGGTCCATGGATGTTTCCAAATAGCCAAGGAAGAAGGGAATTTCGGAGCGAAAGTTCTGAAACCATCAAAACTTGACCAAATTTTGATGAAACCTTGGCAGTTGATTTACGCACTTCAAACACATCCCAGATCCAAAAAAGGGTGACCCCAAAGTCAAAAATGAGGAAACGGGAGTGACGGGGGTCCACAGATGTTTCCAAACAACCAAGGAGGAAGGGAATTCCGAAGGGAAAGTACTGAAACCATTGAAACTCAACCAAACTTTGACGAAACCTCCGTAGTTCATTTGCATACTTCAAACACATCCATGATCCAAAAAAGGGTGACCCCAAATTCAAAAATGAGGAAACGAGAGTGACGGGGGTCCATGGATGTTTCCAAACAACCAAGGAGGAAGGGAATTCCAAAGGGAAAGTTCTGAAACCATCGAAACATAACCAAACTTTGACGAAACCTTGGCAGTTCATTGAAACACCCCAAACACATCCCAGATCCAAAAAATGGTGACCCCAAAGTCAAAAATGCGGAAACTTGACCGACAGGGGTCCACGAATGTTTCTGAAATAGCCCAAGCAAGACAAAAGGCAGAAAGGGGATGGGGGACTTTATTTCTCTGCATATTTGAATACCCCAAGTAGGTGAATTTGGGTAGGGGCATTTGATCGTTTGATGGCACATGACCAATTTGGGCTTGGAAATAGGGCACGCAAAAGAATATAAGAGCAAAGCAGTCTGTCAGGAGCAAAAAAAGGGGGGTCCCTGCCTATGGCGAGATGTGTGTGCAAAACATGCACCACATGACCATTGTTGGAAATTTCTACGAGCTCTTTATTTGTTTTTGTTTGGTGTATTTAAACTGCTTTGGCCAACACATAACCAATGTAGTGTTTGAGATTTCCATATTCAAATTACCTTCTCTAATCTTCTTATAGCATGGGTTTTCCTGATGTTTATTCCTGGATAGGCCATCTCAAAACTAGACTAATGAAAGACTGCATTGAACCCCTTCTACTAATTAATAATCAGTCCCTCACCACCAAATTCACTGGTGAAAATAGAAATAGTGTGTCTCGCAATGTGTCTCTCAATCTGTGGCTCAGAGATAATGTCATAGCTGATTTCGGAGAATATCATATTGAAGAGTGCGGTGAAGAGGAGATGCAACAGAAGTTACATCCATTGTTCTCAAGGCTTTGCATTTATACATTCATGGGAGTCACCGATAAAAATATCAATGAGTTAGAGAAACTGGGTAGAGGGAACACAAGCATTAGCAACACAAATTTTGTGAGGTTGATGGGAGTGGACATCGGCCCATGCTCAATTGAAGCATCAATATACAAGGAAGTGTTTAACACTCTTTTCTATGCTGCATGCTATGTTTATTTCAGGGGCACGGCAAATAATGAGACTAAATTGAAGGAACTGGCAGGGAAAATGTTGAGAATCGTCTGTCTAGAAATGGTAGATCATTTGATGAAATGTCTGGCTCCCAAGTTCATAGATATTCTCTTAGAATACACAAGTAAAAGCATAAGTAATGAGTTTAAAATTTCATATCACTCAGCCCTTGACGAGATTTGGATAATTTACTGCTACTCCCCATGCCCGGCAATGAAGAGGGAAATCCACTACAAGGAGAAATCCCCAGACCTCCGTCGTGCCTTGAGTCATCAACAATTGGACTGCAAGCTTCAACTCCACCATGAGATCATGAAAATCAGGAACTTGATAGAAGTCGAGTTCAAAATCGAGAACCTCCGCTGCAAAGCATTTCGACTGGATTCCCAGGAGCAAATTCCGAATAAATTTAAACATGAACGGTACTTTCCTGCAAAGATCGCTATAACAATGGGGCCGGAAACAGAGGGCTTTGCTTTCCACACAGTTAACTCGGGCGCCTCATCGTCAAACCCCACAGTAACTTATTCCGAAAGCACTACTTTAGAAGAAGGCTGCAAAATGCATGCTGAGGCCAGCACCCACCTCAATTTCAATGTCAAGTTCGGTAAGACGGTGAGACATAACCATAGAAATACCATCACCAACGAGCGTACAAACTGGCTATTGCCCAGAGCGCAGAGACGAACAATAATTCTCAACAAAAATTCCCAGTGTATAGCTATTGCCCAGAGCGCAGAGACGAACAATACCGAGCTATTAAATATTTGGCACATACACAGGGATTGAATAGCCCTTTCACAGAAGAAAGGGGTATTGAATTTGTAGGAGATATGTACAGGACACCCATAAAATGGACATTCGACAAAAAGATAAAGGGAAAAACCCTAGACTGGTTTGTGGAATGCGAGATCTGGATGGCCTATTATCCTTATCGAGATTCTATTAAATGTATCGAGACGAGATACCAAAAATTTCGGGAACTGGTTCAACTCCCTTTGAATTTGAAAAAAAGTCTCGATGTGTGGTTAGCCAACCCCATAGCTTTCCTTAGTGAGGGGTGTTTGATGCAAGAGCATTCCCAAACTTAAAAGCAATCTTGCATCAACAAAAATATTTGTTTGTTTGTTAAATTAAGAATGTTTGAAAAAAATTGATTATTGAAGTTTTGTAAAACATTTATTATTTTTATATATTGACAAAAAATTTGAGCTATATTTTTTTTATTAATACCATGCTAATTGAAACAACATTATATTGCAATCCATCTCCTATTCCTCACGATATATTTTATTCCACTCATTGAATCAAATGTTAATAGCATATATGAGAACAATATAAATAATAAGCCTTTCTAGCTACTAAAATTTTATCACATTTAAATTACATAAGAATTTACAATTATTTTGTTTTCCCAAAAAATAACAAATCCTAATTTTGTTTCAAACCAAACATCAAGTTATTAAATATCACCAACATTTAAAATGAATGGACCACATAAACATTGTCTTAAGGAATAGCTACCAATAAGCAGGTTTGACATAGCCCAAACCCTCACCTTAGTGCAAAGTAAGTTATGAGTGATAGATGACATTCCTAAAAGATAAAATACATCCCAAAGGAAACGTGATCTTAGTACAGGAATAATTTGCCAAGTTATAATCATTTAACATTGACAACTTTTATCAATAGTCATAAATAATACCAATACCTAAAAGTAATACCTCAAATAGATCCCCAATCATGACCGTAGAAACCATGAAAGACCTAAATTTGATTCATATCACAAATGGGTAGAACTAAGACTAGTTCAAACCCACATTATAAATAAAAATTATCAAGTTTAAAATCAATGCTATAAATTATGAATGGACAATAACAAGTTAAAGTTGAGGTCAAAAAATATTTCAAATTAGACCAAAGATATAGACTTTATTAAGTTAAAGCTAGATCAATATTACCATTGGATAAAAATTTATGTACTCAAATAGTGTAAAGTTGATGTTCAAACATAAATTTAACACAATACAAGACCGAACCAATATAGTAGAATGATATTTTCCATTTACCTTTATACTATTGATATTGTGCCACTATGGACTTTCAAATTGAGATAATGATTATATAAAAATAATAGTTAAAATAGGGTCAAACAATATAGACTTTAATACTAAAGTGAAGTCAAACTAATAAAATTCACTAAAATAATTGCCATAACCATGAATAATACTTAGTTACTCATGAATAAAACCCCCCATAAAAAAACCAAGCATATATTCTATTTTTCAGGTATTTTGTATAGGTTCATATCCAAAAATTAGTTTAGAAGAGAAGAGTAGAGGTTGAAGCGCAGATCCGAACTTTGAATTCCTGGAAAAGTGCAATGGAACTGATAGGCTAGAAGTAGCATGTGAGTCCCACTACAAATTGAATTTCTAGATTTTCTATTTCCAAAACCTACACTGCCGAAAACCTGTTCGAGACAAGAAACCCTAGTCAGGGACTAATTCGCCCAAAGTGGTATATGAGTCCTATTATGCCCCAATTTTATGATTTTGAGTGTTTTAGAGCTTATTCCAATATTCTTTAGGTTTCCATGTGCACACCTCTGCTCTTACAGTTTTTTTCTTTTTTACATTTATTTTAATGTCATCTAGGGAAGTCTTGCATCATATTAGGGTTAAGCATTACATCTTGCTTTTCATTTATCCTTCCAAGTCCTATCTTGCTGGTGAACCCATCCATAGTCTATAATTAGACCCTAGGACAACCCTTTTGCAAGATCTCTTTCTTGTTTGCATACCTAAGATTGAGATTCCTAGGGTTTTGATTGAATGAGAGAGTGTGAAGATTGTTATTTTATCTCCCAAGCATAGAAGCAAAAAAATTCAAACCTTCCACGAAAAATATATATTAAATTTTGAAATCTTGTGGTCGGATCGAAAGTTATGACCACGAGAAGTTGTAAACATATAAAATGAAAAATATAGAAAATAAAAACTTCTTAGGAAAGAAATTGATAGTAGAATTCCTCGTGCCAACATGGGGTTACACCTTCTAGAATATTCTAAGGTAGTTAGACCTCTTGGTTATAGAGGGGAGCTCCAGTAGTGCAGATCGTTGTTTTCTGCTTGTAAATTTTTGTAAACAGAAGGCCTAAGTGGCTATAGAATGATATTTTCTTAGTATTGTAATTTCACTTCATCCAGATAATAGAAATCAATTTCTTATTTCTGTATTTTTTGTTTATCTCTCTTTAGTTGTTTCTGTGAGGCTTTGTAAGGGGAGTACCTTCATCAGTTATATGGTGATTCTAGAGGCTTGAGTTCATAATCCTAGAACTTTGTGTATTTCATTCTAGAATTTAAATACAACCATCCATCAAATTTTCATTGAACAGTTGTGTAACTTATGATATAAACATGTGTTTTAAAGTTGTTTTAAACTTTAATGTGTCCTAGAATACATAATCCTCATGATATTTTGTTGCGTGTCGTCATACCATTGCTCACAATCATAGCTTTTGATAGAAAACCAATTGGAGACATTGAGATGAGTCCACGTGTCGTTATTTTTCATTCCAAGAGTCACATATACATCCCCTTGAATCATCCCACAGACCCAAAAAATCACTTTAAAAATCATGACATTGACACCTAACCCCTTTCTGCCGGTTCACGACAATTAACTTAACCTTTATAAAACTGTCCACATACTCATGGAATCATTCCGAAAGGAAACAAATAAAATGGATTCAAGTGTCAACCCTTCTGTAATTCTATGGGTGTTCCATTCGTTAATAAAATACTTCATGTCAATTAGTGAAAAGGAATAATAAGCGATGCAAACCATATATTAAGTGTGGGCTCAGTTAAGCCATTTAATTAAGCACATGCAAAATATTCTTCTTAATTGAGAATTAGGAGAGAATCAAGGGATTGGTAACTTAATGTTGCAAAGGGCTTAATAAAATGAGTAATGACAGTGAGAATCATGGAAGCAAGTCAATGAAAACTTAAAAATAAATTATAGGGAAAGGAAAACTAGGTAGGGATTTTTAGGTCTTTTTAACCTAAATTCACATATAAAGCAACATTTTAGCAAAACCTAGCAAGAGTGACAAAATTTTACCAAACCTTAGCAAGAGTGTTGCTTAATGGTAAATTAGTTCCCATTTAATGGTAACAACCTCCAAAATATCGGTTATCACATAAAAGCTAGATAAATATTGATTTGATAATTGGCCTGCTGGATGAGAACATTCTATTTCCATTTTTATTGTTTTCTATCAATTTCATGTCAACTATATTTTTTCATTTGTAAATTTCTTTACGTTTTAAATCTGCATGCAAATATTACATAATTAGATAATACTCAATTTCTTGAAGGAAAAACTATAGATTTATAAGTTTATTTCATCTATTATTTACCAAGTTTATTATTAAGTGTTTAATCCAGCCACATGCACTAAAAATTTCAACTTGTAGCCTATCTAGGCACAAACACATACCCTGTAACATATTAAAAAAAGTATAGTTTTCTACTAGCGTACTCCTTGAACCTCCTTTAGGTGCAAGTGCTGGTAACATTAATTCTAGCTACTTGTAATTTGAATAGACACTGAACACACAAACTAATTCTTTAATGTAAATGAATAATGAAGATTAACACAACCATTTATTCTTATTAAAATATTGAATTACAATGTTACATAGCTTTTTAAGGATGAGTAGCACATACAAGCTCTTACATATAAATGAAAAATTTCACTTTACATCAGGCATAATTGATTCTAAGCCGCTAGTGGTGTTATAAGGTGTAGGTCATATTCTCAAACCATGGGGGATGTCGATCATGCTTGGGATCTTGGGATTTCACATGATAGGTCCAACCGGGGCCAGTATGTTTCTCTATTTATACAGAAAATTGTGCCTTCGTTTAGCATCCCACTGTGGTAAAGCACAAGTTGATAGTTAAAATATTTAATACAAAATATAGTGCATAATATTTTGAATCTGACCCACCAGACCAACCCAACATGAATTTGAAAATCCATAGTGCTTTCCTACAATGCTAGGAAAAGGGGAGTTGTGAATATAGAAAATGTACATGTCCTGGTTACCAGTTTGAATTATGTAGGAGATCAGAAGAAGTAGTAAATTGTCTCTCACCGACTTCGGGTAGCTCTGAGGAACCAGCATAGCACATAATGAATTTAAGATTCCATAGTTCCTCTTTGAGGGCCTTTATCAAAATCAAGTATGAAAAGTCAATGGCTTTCAGTGTGAACAAGATTAAACTACTTATGTGGCCACACTCTCTATGAAAGCACTTATCTCGTTTGGAGGTCATTGTCTTGGTTCAAAACTTGGCTCAAGGACCTATTAGTGTAGGTTTTTATTTACTAGTGGGATATTTAATTCCCTTAGTTATAGTTTTTTCGTACACATTTATTAAGCTTTCTTACAATAATAAAGTGAGTTAATTATTTAATAACTAGGAGATAAAATGATGAGTTATTGTCCACCTCGTAAGGGTGGAGTATTTAATTTTTCATCACTTTATTTAATGTTGGTGGTTTTGCTGGTCAATTCTCATTGGTTGATTTGTCACCTCCATCTTCAACCAAGTTCTATATAAACTCACCATCTAGCTTGTATTTATCATCAATCTTGGAAGCTCTTAATGTATTATGTCTTAATGATATTGCATAACCTCTCAAAGTTTTGGTTTGCATTGTTTATGATTTTTTAGTTTATGTAACATTGATTTTCTCTTAAAAAATTCCTTTGGTTATTCAATCTATTTCATATTTCTACCATGCTATCAAAGTCTTTTTTTTTTGAGAAATCTAAGTTCTTATATTCCTAACTAAGAGATTGATATTTTCGTGTAGAAAATTTGTAAATTCTTGTATGCTCTTCGTTTGTATTTTTAATGATCTGGAGAGTAAGAAATGTTTTGCAAAGATTTAATTACCCCTTTATATTGCATTTATGTATTGTGAGATCTAGATGACTGCATTATTTCCAGTTATACTCATGGAATTGCTTACTATTCAAACACATCTAGGAGGCTTGAGAAATTCAAGATTGAATTTTGTTTCATTAAAATTGGAGATAATTTCAAACAATTATAAGTGAGGATTTGAAGCTTAAATTTGCCGAACAACTTTTTATTGGAGCATTTCCAGTCCAAAGACACCTTGTCAGATGGTTTTTAATTCTACACTCTTTATGTTTATCCATAATAGGTTTCTTTTGATTTCTATGTTTATGTTGTTAAGTCAACTTTTATATATAAGTTTATGGCTTATTTATTTATTTTTAAGATGATTTTTTTATATAAATACATGTTTTTTTTTTATTGTTTTTCTTTGCATCTTATTTTTAGTTTTATTTTGTAAATATTATCATCATATTTAATCATGTTTAGTCTTGACCCTCCCTCTCTCTATTTTAAATCTATGTTCATCTATAGTAAACCATTAAGTAAATGTTCTATTTACCATATTCTTTTGAGTCATTTACTATAAAAACAAGTGAAGAAATGGTGTGTGGGAGATGTCAATTTTGAATAAATAATGTACTATTCTTCTTTACTTTGAGTGAATGTTACTATTCTAAACCAAGTAATTTAGTTCAATTTGTAAATTATTCATATTGCAAAAATGTGAGTTAGAACCCGCTCACTAGATTGTTCTTGTTGATGGGTAGTTGTTCTCATCCTTATTTTTTTATGATATTATTATACTGATTTTTAATTGTGTTTTGTGTTAATTTCATTCATTTTTATGTTAAATTGATTTTAGTAGTATGTTGAATAATACGCTTGGTTTTTAAGTCGTGATTGGTGAAAATTATTTATAGCAAGTTTCTTTTATTTTTATTGTTGCATTATTTTCTATTCTTGTACATTGTTTTTCTATTATTTTCTATAGCATTATAATTTGTGTAGCTTAGCATATTTTTTCCTATTCTTAACATTATCTTCATCATATTTTCTTTTAAAAGGAAAACCATAAATGCCACACGCCATGTCACAATAGCCCTTGTGCATATTGTCTTTACATCTTTCATACTATGACACTCCTAGATTGAAACAAGGAATAAACTTGGCTTTATTGTTTTATATATTATGAATGTAAATATTATATATATTCCATAGTTTTGTTCCATAATCTACCTCATTTTTTGCTTATCAGTCTTATGGTTTTCTCTTGGAAAATGAAATTATTAGTTTTGTATATTAATATGATGATTTAATGCCTTATTCCTTGTGCTATGATCATGTTGTGTTACTGGATGATAAGTAACATGGTTTTGGATTGCTCATTCTTCTACCCTCGACTACATAAATTGAAATGAAACAAGTATATTGATAACTAGTAAAGGAAAATCATATTTACATTAAAAAAATTGTTACTCCATATATTTAACATATTTCACTCTACTTTGTTGACTAGGTTACGAGTAACCAAGTTCTAAATTGTATGTTAAATCCTTGATCAATCGTGTATTGAAAACCTAGTAGATTGTCTATACATATTGTGTTATGCATTAATTGTTTTGTGAAAACTATGTGTGACCATTATACAAATTTTTGTGTCTTGCTTGAGACCCTTATACCAGTATGTGATTAGTCTTGCCAGAAGTGTATCCTTGATCTTCTCTCTCCATCACCCAGGTTTCCCTAGAATGGAATATGCATATTTTGATGTAAAATATTAAGATGATTTTATGTAAAATTTGTATTTTAAATTATTATATAGATCTTAGGTATAGATATCTCTTATAAATTATAACATGATGAATAACCATAACCATAGAAATACCATCACCAACGAGAGAACAAACTGGCATATTGAGCCGTCTGTGCATGATAATACACAAGGAAGGTTCCAGTGGACACTTTCTCACCATTCTCAACAAAAATTCCCAGTGTATAGCTATTGCCTAGAATGCAGAGACGAACAATACCGAGCTATTAAAGATTTGGCACATACATAGGGACTGAATAGCCCTTTCACAGAAGAAAGGGGTATTGAATTTGCAGGAGATATGTACGAGACACCCATAAAATAGACATTTGAGAAAAAGATAAAGGGAAAAACCCTCGACTAGTTTGTGGAATGCGAGATCTGGATGGCCTATTATCCTTATCGAGATTCTATTAAATGTATGGAGATGAGATACCAAAAATTTTGGGAACCGGTTTAACTCCCTTTGAAGTTGAAAAAAAGTCTCGATGTGTGGTTAGCCAACTTTTGTTAGCTTTCCTAAGTGAGGGGTGTTTGATGCAAGAGCATTCCCAAACTTAAAAGCAATCTTGCATCAAACAAAAATATTTTTTTGTTTGTTAAGTTAAGAATGTTTGAAAAAAATTGATTATTGAAGTTTTGTAAAAAAATTATTATTTTTATATATTTACAAAAAATTTGAGCTATTTTTTTTTTATTAATACCATGCTAATTGAAACATCATTATATTGCAATCCATCTCCTATTCCCCACCATATATTTTATTCCACTAATTGAATAAAATGTTAATAGCATATATGAGAACAATATAAATAATAACCCTTTCTAGCTACTAAAATTTTATCACATTTAAATTACATAAGAATTTACAATTATTTTGTTTCCTCAAAAAATAGCAAATCCTGATTTTGTTTGAAACGAAACATCAAGTTATTAAATATCACCAACATTTAAAATGAACGGACCACATAAACATTTTCTTAAAGAATAGCTACCAATAAGCAGGCCTTTGACATAGCCCAAACCCTCACCTTAGTGCAAAGTAAGTTATGAGTGATACATGACATTCCTAAAAGATAAAATGCATCCCAAAGGAAACATGATCTTAGTGCAGGAAAATTCTGCCAAGTTATAATCATTTAACATTGACAACTTTTATCTATAGTCATAAATAATACCAATACCTAAAATTAATACCTCAAATAGATCCCCAATCATGACCGTAGAAATCACGAAAGACCTAAATTCGATTCATATCACAAATGCGTAGAACTAAGACTAGTTCAAATCCACATTATAAATAAAAATTATCAAGTTTAAAGTCAATGCTATAAATTATGAATAGACAATAACAAGTTAAAGTTGAAGTCACAAAATATTTCAAATTAGACCAAAGATATAGACTTTATTAAGTTAAAGCTAGATCAACATTACCGTTGGATAAAAAATTATGTACTCAATAGTGTGAAGTTTATTTTCAAACATAAATTTAACACAATACAAGACTGAACCAATATAGTAGTGTGAAGTTTAGAAGAGTAGAGTAGAGGTTGAAGTGCAGATCTGAACTTTGAATTCCTGGAAAAGTGCAATGGAACTAATAGGCCAGAAGTAGCATGTGAGTCCCACTACAAATTGGATTTCGAGATTTTGTATTTCCAAAACCTACACTACCGAAAACCTGTTCGAGACAAGAAACCCTAGTAAGGGACTAATACGCCCAAAGTGGTATATGAGTCCTAGTATGCCCCAATTTATGATTTTGAGTGTCTTAGAGCTTATTCCAATATTCTTTAGGTTTCCATGTGCACACCTCTGCTCTTACAGTTTTTTTTTTTTTTTTACATTTATTTTAAGGTCATCTAGGGAAGTCTTGCATCATATTAGGGTTAAGAATTACATCTTGCTTTTCATTTATCCTTCCAAGTCCTATCTTGCTGGTGAACCCATCCATATTCTATAATTAGACCCTAGGACAACCCTATTGCGAGATCTCTTTCTCGTTTGCATACCTAAGATTGAGATTCCTAGGGTTTTCCTTGAATGAGAAAGTGTGAAGATTGTTATTTTATCTCCCAAGCGTAGAAGCAAAAAAATTCAAACCTTCCACGAACAATATATATTAAAATTGGAAATCTCGCGGTCGGATCAAAAGTTATAACCACGAGAAGTTGTAAACATATAAAATAAAAAATATAGAAAATAAAAATTTCTAAGGAAAGAAATCGATAGTAGAATTCCTCGTGCCAACATGGGGTTACACCTTCTAGAATATTCTAAGGTAGTTAGACCTCTTGGTTACAGAAGGGAGCTCCAGTAGTGTAGATTGTTGTTTTTTGCTTATAAATTTTTGTAATCAGAAGGCCTATGTGGCTATAGTATGATATTTTCTTAGTATTGTAATTTCACATCATCTAGATAATAGAAATCAAGTGCTTATTTCTGTATTTTTTGTTTATCTCTCTTTAGTTGTGTGTGTGAGGCTTTGTAAGGGGAGTACCTTCATCTGTTATTTGGTGATTCTAGAGGCTTGATTTCATAATCCTCGAACTTTGTGTATTTCATTCTAGAATTTAAATACAACCATCCATCAAATTTTCATTGAACAGTTGAGTAACTTATGATATAAACATGTGCTTTAAAGTTGTTTTAAACTTTAATGTGTCCTAGAATACATAATCCTCATGAGATTGTGTTGCATGTCGTCATACCATTACTCACAATCATAGCTTTTGATAGAAAACCAATTGGAGACATTGAGATGAGTCCACATGTCCTTATTTTTCATTCCAAGAGTCACATATATGTCCTCTTGAATCATCCCATAGACCCATAAAATCCCTTTAAAAATCATGACATTGACACCTAACCCCTTTCTGCTGGTTCACGACAATTAACTTAACCTTTATAAAACTATCCACATACTCATGGAATCATTCCAAAAGGAAACAAATAAAATGGATTCAAGTGTCAACCCTTCCATCATTCTATGGGTGTTCCATTTT
Source organism: Sequoia sempervirens (assembly GCA_007258455.2). Taxonomy (NCBI): domain Eukaryota; kingdom Viridiplantae; phylum Streptophyta; class Pinopsida; order Cupressales; family Cupressaceae; genus Sequoia; species Sequoia sempervirens. The sequence continues at coordinate 6,011,128 of VDFB02018296.1, read as the reverse complement.
TTAATAAAATACTTCATGTAAATTAGTGAAAAGGCATAATAAGAAATGCAAACCATATATTAAGTGTGGGCTCAGTTAAGCCATTTAATTAAGCACATGCAAAATATTCTTCTTAAGTGAGAATTAAGAGAGAATCAAGGGATTGGTAACTTAATGTTGCAAAGGGCTTAATAAAATGAGTAATGAAAGCTAGAATCGTGGAAGAAAGTCAATGAAAACTTAGAAATAAATTATAGGGAATGGAAAACTAGGTAGGGACTTTTATGTCTTTTCAACCTAAATTCACATATAAAGCAACATTTTAGCAAAACCTAGCAAGAGTGAAATTTTTTTACCAAACCTTAGCAAGAGTGTTGTTTAATGGTAAATTAGTTCCCATTTAATGGTAACAACCTCCAAAATATCGGTTATCAAATAAAAGCTAGATAAATATTGATTTGATAATTGGCCCGCTGGATGAGAACATTCTATTTCCATTTTTATTGTTTTCTATCAATTTCATGGTAACTTTATTTTTTCATTTGTAAATTGCTTGAAGTTTTAAATATGCATGCAAATATTAAATAATTACATAATACTTAGTTTCTTGAAGGAAAAATTATAGATTTGTATAAGTTTATTTCATCTATTATTTAACAAGTTTATTATTAAGTGTTTAATCTAGCCACATGCACTATAAATTTCAACTTGTAGCCTATCTAGGCACAAACACATACCCTATAACATATTAACAAAAATATAGTTTTCTACTAGCGTACTCCTTGAACCTCCTTTAGGTGCAAGTGTTGGTAACATTAATTCTAGCTACTTGTAATTTGAATAGACACTGAACACACAAACTAATTCTTTAATGTAAATGAATAATGAAGAATAACACAACCATTTATTCTTATTAAACTATTAAATTACAATGTTACATATATTTTTAAGGATGAGTAGCGCATGCAAGCTCTTACATATAAATGAAAAATTTCACTTTACATCGGGCATAATTGATTCTAAGCTGCTAGTGGTTTTATAAGGTGTAGGTCATATTCTCAAACCATGGGGGATGCCGATCATGCTTGGGATCTTGGGATTTCACATGATAGGTCCAACCGAGGCTAGTATGTTTCTCTATTTATAGAGAAAATTGTGCCTTGGTTCAACATCCCACTGTGGTAGAGCACAAGTTCATAGTTAAAATATTTAATACAAAATATAGTGCTTAATATTCTGCATCTGACCTGCCAGACCAACCCAACATGACTTTGAAAATCCATAGTGCTCGCCTACAATGCTGGGAAAAGGGGAGTTGTGAATATAGAAAATGTACATGTCCTGGTTACCAGTTTGAATTATGTAGGTGATCAGAAGAAGTAGTAAATCGACTCTCACCCACTTTGGGTAGCTCCAAGGAACCAAGATAGCACATAATGAATTTGAGATTCCATAGTTTCTCTTTGAGGCCTTTTATCAAAATTGAGTATGAAAAATTAATGGCTTTCGGTGTGAACGAGATTAAACTACTTATGTGGCCACACTCTCTATGAAAGCACTTATCTCCTTTAGAGGTCATCGTCTTGGTTCAAAACTTGGCTCAAGGACCTATTAGTGTGGTTTTTTATTTACTAGTGGGATATTTAATTCCCTTAGTTATAGTTTTTTCCTACACATTTATTAAGCTTGCTTACAATAATAAAGTGAGTTAATTATTTAATTACCCCTTTACATTGCATTTATGTATTGTCAGATCTAGATGATTGCATTATTTCTTGTTATACTCATGGATTTGCTTACTATTCAAATGCATCTAGGAGCATCGAGAAAGTCAAGATTGAGTTTTGTTTTATCAAAATTGGAGATCATTTCAAATAGTTATAAATGAGGATTTGAAGCTTAAATTTGGCAAACAACTTTTTATTGGAGCATTTCCAGCCCAAAGACACCTTGTCAGATGGTTTTTAATTCTACACTCTTTATGTTTATCCATAATAGGTTTCTTTAGATTTCTACGTTTATGTTGTTAAGTCAACTTTTATATATATGTTTATGGCTTATTTATTTATTTTTAAGATGATTTTTTATATAAATACTTGTTTTTTTTTAATTGTTTTTCTTTGCATCTTATTTTTAGTTTTATTTTGTAAGTATTATCATCATCTTCAATCATGTTTAGTCTTGACCCTCCCTCTCTCTATTTTAAATCTATGTTCATCTATAGTAAACCATTTTTCCTATAGCTCTCTTTAATTTTAATGATGGATCATGAAGTATGACCCAAAATGCTGATGCAAAAACAAATCTCACATAGTTGAATCCAAAAATGACATGTGTTAAATCTTAAATATAGTCCAATCTAGAAATGAAATGCCCTTATTGTTAGGAACTATGCAAATCTATTGTCTTTAATAAATTTTTTTGTCTATTTCTCAAGCTCATAATTTTAATTGAATGAAAAAATTGGAAGTCATAAAAGATATAAATATTTATAGAGACTATCTATTTGGAGATTATGATCTAATATATTATTAAGATTATTGATTTTTCTTGGTAAATTTAAACAAACTAAGTAAATATAAAAACCAAAATTTTGAATATACTATTAAGTAAATGCTCTATTTACCATATTCTTTTGAGTCATTTACTATAAAAACAAGTGAAGAAATGGTGTGTGGGAGATGTCGATTTTGAATAAATAATGTACTATTCTTCTTTACTTTGAGTGAATCTTACTATTCTAAACCCCCTACCCAAGTTCACCTACTTGGGGTATTAAAATATGCAGAGAAATAAAGTCCCCCATCCCCTTTCTACCTTTTGTCTTGCTTTTACTATTTTGGAAACATCCGTGGACACCTGTTGGTCCAGTTTTGCACATTTTTGGTTTTGGCAACAACTTTTTGGTAGATTTGGGATGTGTTTGGGGTGTTTCAATGAACTACAAAAGTTTCATCAACATTCGGTTAAGTTTCGTTGGTTCGGGAGCTTCGTCCCTCTTTGGCTATTTTGGAAACATCCGTGGACCCCCGTCGCTCCCATTTCCTCATTTTTGACTTTTGGAGGAAAATTTTTTGGATCCAGGATGTGTTTGAAGTGCGTAAATGAACTGCCAAATTTTTGTCAACTTTTCGTTAAGTTTTGATGGTTTCAAAACTTTCCCTTTGGAATTCCCTTTCTCCTTGGCTGTTTGGAAACATCCATGGACCCCCGTCACTCCTGTTTCCTCATTTTTGACTTTGGGGTCACCCTTTTTTGGATCTGGGATGTGTTTGAAGTGCGTAAATGAACTGCCAAGGTTTTGTCAACGTTCCATTATGTTTCAATGGTTTCAAAACTTTCCCTTTGGAATTCTCTTCCTCAGCTGTTTGGAAACATCCGTGGACCCCCATCGCTCCTGTTTCCTCATTTTTGAATTTGGTAGAAATTTTTTTTGGATCTAGGATGTGTTTGAAGTGCGTAAATGAACTGCCAAGGTTTTGTCAACATTTCATTAAGTTTCGATAGTTTCAGAACTTTCCCTCCAGAATTCCCTTCCTCCTTGGCTATTTGGAAACATCCGTGGACCCCTGTCACTCCCGTTTCCTCAATTTTTACTTTGGGATCACCCTTTTTTAGATCTAGGATGTGTTTGATGTGCTTAAATGAACTGCCAAGGTTTCGTCAAAGTTTGGTTAAGTTTCGGTGGTTTTGGAGCTTCGTCCCCCTTTGGCCATTTTTGAACTATGGGCAGCCACCTCCCTTTCGGCCTCCAGAGCCCGGCCCCTCCGTGGCCGTTTCTGGGGTTCTGCCTCTCCGTAGCCATTTTGGAACTTCCAAAAGCCACCTCCCTTCCAGCCTCCAGAGCTTGGCCCTTCCGTGGCTGTTTTTGGGGTTCCGCCTCTCTGTGGTTGTTTTGGAACTTCCAGCAGCCACCTCCCTTCCGGCCTCCGGAGCCCGGCCCCTCCATGGCCGTTTCTGAGGCTCTACCTCTCTGTGGCCATTTTGGAACTTCCAACGGCCACCTCCCTTCTGGCCTCCGGAGCCCGGCCCCTCCATGGCCATTTCCAGGGTTCCGCCTCTCCGTGGCCATTTTGGAACTTCCGGTGGCCACCTGCCTTCCGCCCTCCGGAGCCCGTTCCCTCCGTGGTTGTTTCGAGGGCTTGGCCTCTCCATTGCCGTTTTGGAACTTTCAGCGGCCACCTCCCTTCCGGCCTCTGGAGCCCTGCCCCCTCCGTGGCCATTTCTGGGACTCCGCCTCTCCGTGGTCATTTTGGAACTTCCAACGGCCATCTCCTTCCCACCCTCGGGAACCCAGGCCCTCCATGTCCGTTTCTGGGAGTTTGATCCTCCTTGCCTGTTTTGAACATCCGAGAGTTCACCTTCTTCCCGGCTATTTTGAACATTCGGGAGCTTGCCTCCTTCCTGGCTGTTTTGAACATCTGGGAGCCCGCAATCTTCCCGGCTATTTTGAACATCCGGGAGCCCGCCTTCTTCGCAATTGTTCTGGCTTTCGTCCGTTATCTTCCTTCTGGCTTTCTTCCACTGTCTTTCCACCCTCTGGCGCTCGTACCCTTGAAGCGTGCATTAATGTTTATGGTCCAAGTGAGCTCCAAATATGAATATCAAGATATTTTAATGATGCATCGATAGATCTAACAGGGAATTTGTAGGTTTGACTGACATTTTCCTTAACTCATGTATAAATGCACTTACAACACTTAGTGTTTGCAGGAGTCAAGAAGCCTTCTGTAGGTCTATCGAAGAGGACCATTGAGGGAGTTGTCCTACCTTTTTCCAGATGGTGATGATTTCTAAGGAGGTTTTCGCCCAAATCAAGGGCCGCTAATCCATTGATGTCGATCGTTGATGGACTCGTTTGATCAAAGGAAGAACACTGCAAGCACATCAAGCAAAAGACAACTTTCAGGTAGTTTTAGCTACAGTAAAAAGGGAAATCATTTAAATGAAAAAATTGCTATAGTGACTGGCACTAGATGAAAATATAGGGAAAAGACAAAGATTTATTTTTAATTGTTGAATATTGAGAGGTAGGTGAAACCCTAATGTAATTGAATCTTAGCCATTCATTTGGGCTTTAGAAAACTATAAATAGGGGCTTTCCCCTCATTTGTAAGGGTTGGAGAATTGATGTAAAGACATTTTGTAGCAATAGAAAACAACATTGCATGATTTATGGGTGTTCCTTTTGATTTTTCTCTTTATGTATGCATGGTTCACCTTCCATATTAGTTTTAGTGTTAGTTTCTTGAATGGGAGTGGTGATGGTGTTTGTTGTTTCAGTATTTGATGGATTTCTAGCTCATACTTTTTGTGGTTCATTGATGATGAGTCACTTTGCAAAGCTAGTCTAAGCTCATTACTTCATTGCTACAACTTAGTTCAATTACATGTGCATGATGTGCATGTGCAATTTGAAAATATGTAGTCCTTAGAAGATTGCACTAGTTTTGTGCAACTGTAGGTTTCTCTTGGCCAAGCAAAACCCAGTTTAAGAAGTCTGTCTACTTTAGTAGCCACCATTGTTACTGTTCATTCGTAGCTTAGGATTAGAATATCTTTCTTAACCCTTCTCCTTTTGTTGTTTCTTTTAATCCTTGGTTAGAG